>JANPWX010000599.1:1200215-1205742 GCA_024734555.1 Trochalopteron elliotii | reverse complement strand
CCGGCCCCGGCAGCGCGGCGGGGCGGCTGCTCCCCTCGGCCGGAGCAATAAGCAATAGAACCCCACCACAGACACACACCCCCCGATTAATTTAGGGTAGAGTCGGTATCCCTCCGCCTGCCACATCTTCGGAACGGTGCAATTACGGACGGCTTCTGTATAAATATTTAAACGTATATATTGGGTTTTTTTCCTTCCCCCTTCTTTTTGAGGTTTTGATTATTATTTTTTTTTTAATAGCTATCAGTGACGATTGTTTTGTCTATAAAGGAGACGCGTAACCTTGGAATAAACCTGGCTTCCAACAGATGTTTGGGAAAGCAGTTGTTTTCAAAGACTTCTGAAACAAATCACTTTAGAGAAGATTTAAGTTAGGCTTAAAACGGCAACAGCAAAAAAATAGCCGCTTTCCTTTCCTTGCATGTTTCAGATGTGCACGAACTATTTTTTTTCCTTTAAAAATATTTTTTCTCTCGCAATCTTGGGAACTTGGGGCTGGGTTATAATGCAAGTTGAAAAATATATACTTTCTTTTTTTCCTAGAGCATAGAGATTTGTCTCCAATGCAATTTCTGCCTCATTTTACCAATTAAAAGCTATTTTTACCATTTTCTGCTATTGTTGTGCTTTTATTAAAAAGCTGCCTTTCGTATTTTTGATATGAAGGTGGTAACAAAAAAAAAAAAGAAAAACAAAAAATCCTAGAATTATTTTTTACTCTTTTTAGAATTTTTTGCATGCTATGGAAATAAAAAAGGACAAATCCCAAAATCAATACATTTAAATATTACACTATAAATTTTAAAAAAAATGTACAGATTTAAGACCTGGTTTTGTTTGAATTGTACAAATTTTAAAAGGCCTGCTATTTAAGTTCCGGTAGGGACAATGTCGCTTTATTTACTGTCTCTTAGAATTGTACAGATAGCTCTTTTTTTCCGATACAATAAAATCTTTACCATTTTAATATACTTTTTAACGTCCTTCATTTGTGACTGAAAAAACACCTCACCGGTCCGAGGCTACACCAGACTTTTCCCCCACAGGAATCTCCCATCCTGTTTGAATTTAAAGTTATTCTGAGAGCAGTACCTGCGAGAAAAATGACGGGAAAGGAGCACACGAGCGAGACCAATATTGCTATTTAATTTTTTTTTTTTTCCCTGAGTCTAATGCCAGGCAGAGTTTA
Organism: Trochalopteron elliotii; assembly: GCA_024734555.1. Lineage (NCBI taxonomy): Eukaryota > Metazoa > Chordata > Aves > Passeriformes > Leiothrichidae > Trochalopteron > Trochalopteron elliotii. The sequence goes on along the minus strand of JANPWX010000599.1, from coordinate 1,204,553 downwards.
GCAAAGGAAGAACGCGGAGCATCGATAAGGCCGGAGGTGCGGGCAGCCCTTCCCGGGCGCGGGGGATGCGCGGCCGCGGCAGCGAGAGCGCGGAGGGACGAGCGGGACCACCGGGACTCTCCCGCTGTCAGCAGGGCATTTCCAGCCTGAAACTGGAGGGGGAAAAAAAGAGGGGCAGAGGAAAAAAAAATAATGGAAAGAAAAACCAAATCCGAGCGGGAGCAAGGAGTTATCAGCGATTTGGACAAAAGGAGCGGGATGTGTTGTGGGGGGAGCTGCCCTCCGCCCGGCGGGCCAGGCCTCCCGCTTCTGGGCAAAAGCTGCCACGGGGGCACGGGGATGGAAAAGGTTTCGTTTCCTGCCTTTAATTCTTTTTATTTTAATTTCTTCCCTCCTCTTTTTTTTTTTTTCTTTATTTTTTTCCAGCCAAAATTAAAGCTCTGGTGAATGTGTTTTCTCTTGGCAGCGTGACTTGCCTTTGGAGTCGAGCAACGTGTGTTTCTCCCTATTCTTTGCGAAATTTATGTGAGAAAGGCAAATCTGGTGTACAGTGGTGGAGTCGGCAGAGAAGTGTCCAGATAAGACGGGGTTGGTTTGTGGGTTGGATTTTTTTTTTTTTTTGGTCCAGTTTCTCCGAGGCTAAATAAATCTTTCTCCTCTTTGAGAATGGATGGGGTTGTAATTTTTAGCGTAAAGCATGAAAACTGGGGACAAATGAGCCCTCTTCTCTGAAGTGACAAGCGACAATGGAGCATATACAGCCTCCTGCGGTTCGCCATGCTGAAACAAGCGTGCCCCTCCATAGCAGAGAGAAGGCGAGCGCTTGGAGACCATATGGTTTTTGAATTTTCTTCACAATTTCCAGACAATTTGATGGATTAGGTTAACCCTCCCTTCCACTGTTTAACTCCACAACAATGGGAGCAGAGCTGTTCTCCCTTCGTCGGGGCATCTGTGCGCTTCTATTCTTTTTTCTTTCTCTCTTGGTATTTGGAACAAGCCTATGAATTACAATGAAATTCACTTTTCTTTAGTATTATTTGGAAGAGCACTTGTTTTCCGCCACCTCCCGCCCCCACTCCGCCATCTCCTCTTTTTTCTTTTCTGTTGTTTTTTATTTTACCTCCGAATGATAGCTTTGACTTCTGTCCAGATCTCTCGGAAAGCCTTCAATCTTGTCCTTAAGTGTTTTTATGCTAAACAGGGAAATCGTAAATGCTGAGAAACTGTGACATTTATGTGAAGATCTAGTTAAAGGGCTTTATTTGTTTTCTTTATCTGTTTTTTTTTCCCCATTCTCTCTCCTGTTCCCCCTCCTCTCCTGTCCCCTCCCTCCCCCCAGTCTTTTATTCTTTTGTCTTGGAATGGATTTAATGAGGCTGCAAACAGTACAATTCACTATAACCAAGAAATAAATAATAAAAAAAAAAGTGTCTGGGTGTATGGAAAATAGGCTGGGAGTTAATTTGGGTTTCTGATCTATTGACTTCTGAGTGCAAAGAGAAGAGATGCCTAGCAGCCTTGCACCCGCAGAAGTTTACCACACGTGGCTGGGGCGGGTTAGTAAATAAAGCCTCCTCCTGAAGATTTGTAGCCTGTTAATTTGGCTAGCCCCCCATTTCCAAATAACTTGGCTGTTTAATCTGCGTTTTGACAAACAAAAGATTTTTTTTTTTTTTTTTGCTTAAAAATGTAGCTCTGGATTGTGCCCTTCGTTTGTCGTCCAGTTTGAAATGCGCCATTCCCTGGGATCACCTACCTGAGTAGATCTATTGCTCGGGGTTTGCTCTCCCTGGAATTTTAGATACAACGCGCGGGTTTGTTTTTTTTTTTCCTTTTCAGTGGTTTGTTTGTGTTTGGTTTTTTTGTTGTTGTTGTTGTTTTGGGTTTTTTTTTCTGGTTTGTCTTTTTATTTTCGGGGGTGGTGGGTGGGTGTGGGAGTGGGACTGTTGTTTGTTTGTCGGCTGGTTTGGTTCCCCCCCCCCCCGCAGCAGCAATAGGGACGCGGTGACAAGCGCTGAATCGTGCCCTCTGGGCTGACCCAGCCGCAGCCCTTCCCGGCCCATTAGGAAGCCTGCTGCCATGGAGGCGGCATGGAACCCCTCCTGCCGGCCCCAGATTCCCAGATTTACCCCAAATTAGGGATGTCCGAATCTGCTTCGCCGACCCAAGGGCCGCCGGCCGCTCCCGTCCGTGTCCAGAGCTGTCCCGGAGAAGGAGGGAGCTGGGCTGAGCCCCCCAGCTGGAACTGCCTGGCCGGGGACAGCTGGGGCAGCGGTCCCCTTGTCTGGCCTTCAACCAACCCGGTACCACCTGCATGGATACACAACCGGTGGGCAGAGTCCGTCCCGTTTCCGACCCCGGGGAAACCCGCCCGGAGCTTCGGAGCTTCTCACCCCCAGCCCGGTGCTCCGTGCCCTGGAGCTCACCGCGGTTCGCCCTGTGAAAAGGGGCAGGGGGAGAGTCAGGCCTTTCCCAAGTGATTCCCGACGGGAAAAATAAAGGTGTCCATCCACTTGAACACCCCAGGTCCTGGCCCGGAGAGGTGAAAACTAGCAATAGGCAAAAGGGTGTGCGGGAACATGGGAGCGCCTTGAGAGAGCGAGCTGGAGGTCCGAAGGTGCCTCATCACCCGCCCCGTCGGGGGCTGCGCTGCCCCGTGTCCCCCGCGTCGGGGCAGGCGAGGGCACCAGGGGGGGCACCGGCTGCGGGCACGGGGCGCGGGCAGGGATCGGCAGGGGCAGAGCGGGTGTGGCGATTCCCGAGAGTCTCGGTCCAGCCCGCACCTCGACCACCGCTGTTCTCTCCCCGGCAGGAACCCCATTTCTCAAACGCAGGAGCCGGACATGCCCTGCTGCATGTACCCCCTCCCCTCCCGCCCATCCTCCCGCCCCTGCCATTCCCATCCTTCATCCCCAAACTTGACACTGCATTAGATTTCGTTCGGAGGTGTGAAGGGAGCGGGAGGGGACGAAGCGGTGGGGGGTGTTGTCTGCTTGGAAAAGCCACTGTTTAGTGTTTGCGGGGGGGGGGGAGTTAAGCTTTTTTTTTTTTCCTGAGGGGGGTGGAGAAGATCCATATTTGATCTTGTTCACTTCACACAGAGCTCCCAGACGGAGAATAAAGCCCCCTTCTGAATTATCCAACAGGGTTGAAGCAGGTTGAGTCAGTGAAATTCAGTTCCTTATTTTATGAGGTGTCAGAGCTGATGTCGAATATGGCAACGATAACTAATACTACAGTCTGAGGGACCAGAACGTGGTAATTAATCCCAAAGACTTAAGTGTATTTTAGTTCAGGAGAAAAAAAATCACTAATTCAATCGTCCGGAAAATTGAAGTTTGATGCATGAGTCTCCGCTGAAAGGAAAGGCTTTTTCTTCCCGATTCTGGGGTTGGGGTAGGAATCGCAGCCTGTCTCCTCGGCTGCCCGGAAAGGCCCCTGTACAGGCCCCCTGCCCGCCCGCCCCCGGCCCGGGCCACACCGGGGACCTCGAAGCTGAGGGACGGAGGTGACACAGGGCTTTCTCATTTGCTCCGCATGTCACACCGTCTTTCCCGCCCGGCCCCGCTGTAAACACTAAACATTCGCGGCCTTATTGCGACCGCTCCCGTGTATCGCGACACGCGGAAAGGCTGTCGGGCAGCGCCGCGCGTCCCAGCACCTCTTGGCCTCCCACTGTCCCCGTAACAGCCAGTGGGTCCGATGGGGCATCAGCATTTTGCCTGCCTGCCATGCCCACACCCACTCCCCACACCCTCCTCACCGCGGCTTTCGGCCCCGGAGCAAGGCCCGTGTTTGCTCTCCCGTCTCAGCGGCACTCTGGGGGGACGCTGGGGACACCGCACCCCCCTCCTCTGCCCGAAGAGAAGACGGGCACCCTGGGGCACCCTGGGGCAGCCCGGGCAGGGCCGGTGCCGTTTGGAAAAGGAAAGATCCCCGATCCCTGATATCGGTGGGGCCGCGCTCGCTGCATTCAGCCCCACGGCGGTGAGCATCCTCCTCCGCGCCGCTCGACCGCGGACACCCTTCAGCCTTCTTAAACTCCGGGGAAGGAGGGGGCCAAAGCGGGGAAGCCCAGCCGGACCACTCCTGCCCCCACCCCCTGCCAGGCTCCCCGCTGTCCCTCGGGAACTGGAGGGTCCATCCGCCCCGACGGGCTGGGCTGGAACCCCTGCGGTGTCCGTGGGGTCTGGGTGTCTCTTCTGCAACGAAGGGCGGTACTTTCGACGTGCGCGCCGAGGGGCCTGGCCCTTCACCCTCCCCGTCTAGGTGAGCCCAGGGCGGGTGGGGAACAGAGCGCGAAATCTTCCCTCAGACGGTCTGGCGGGGCTGAGC
>JANPWX010000599.1:1182715-1197715 GCA_024734555.1 Trochalopteron elliotii | reverse complement strand
TTTCCACACCTTGAAAGAGCCACACAGAGCCTTCTGCGGCTCTTTAAATGTTTTAAAAGCAAAGTAAGGTACAAAGGATGCTACGACTCTCCCCTCCCGTTGTATTTGAGGGGCTGCGCAGCAAAGCACTCTGCTGATTCCGCGCCTTTTAAACAGATCCAAAATGCAGAGAAGGAAGAAAAAGACGAACAACTGTTCCCTGCAACTGCATCTTGCAAACTTTCTGTAACTCTTCGTTTTCTCTCTCTTTCCCTCCCTCCCTCCTCTCCTCGGTGCTGTTTGGCTTCGGGAACACGCAACCACCCAGGCACGTACGAAATCCCTTTGTTTATTTCCAAATATATTTAAGAAAATAACAGCCCTGGGTTTAATGCTGAGAATATACAGCCTGTATCTGCCGCGTGCTTCTATACATTTAAGCTTCTTGTTTCCTCCCAGATCCTTCCTGTGGAAGCTCCCGAGGTAATATTTCCATTTTAGTACTTTGCGAGCTTCTAACTCAAATTGTTATTGCTTCACATTTTTAAAGTTTACTTAGCAAAAGGCCCGGCTAACGTGAGCCGCTTGCAAGCTCCGAGAAAGACGAAAGGGCCTTGCCTTCAGCTACATTCTGCAAATGTGAAGGGATAGGGGCTTTTAGGGATGAGTTATACCGCAATCAGCTTAGTAAATCTGCATGCAGAAAGGATGCTAATTAGTCTTAATAGTCTACCAATATGCCCCAAGACTGGAGACACAACAACGTAAATCTGCTACCGATAAATATTTTTAATTGTTAAATTTACTGGAAAGAAAAGTGTATTTTTTTTTCCGTAGCGAACGCGGAGGATGCGGCGGGGCCGGGCTGCGACACGACACGCTCCGCTCCTCGGCGGGGCCGGGGCGGGGACAGAATCACCCTGGCAGGGGCCCCGGGCTGCCCCGACCCCCGACGTCCCCCTCACCATCCCCCCCAGCCTCGGCCCCGAGAAGGAGGGGGAGCTCCTACTTAGATTGTGCTTGGTGAAATTAGTGATGTATCACGTTAATTACCACTGTGATCTTAAAATGGTTGCAGGCCCAAGGAAAATTAATGGAAATCCAAATTCTAATTATGTGGCTGGTGTTAAAGAGTTGAACTAAATACCCGGGAAGGGAAATTGGATGATAATGTGGAAATATGCTACATTTTCTGGCTGCTTGTGGTTATTGCATCATGAAGACTAATAAATGCATTATCAGAGATACTGCTGGAGAATGATCTTTGGGGATACAAATGGGGAACGAGGTATGGTGATTCCTGGGTTAACTGCAGAAAATAATGAAGAAATTCCTAGAATCGCTAATTTTGCTCCATCCTTGCCCGACGTGTGCGGGCCCAGCCCTATGTGCTGGGGTTTACAAGGAGGAGAGGACCGGGAGCCTCAGGGAGGGGCACTCGAGGGCGTCCTCAGAGCGGGGCTGCAGCAGCATCGCCCAGGCCAGCTGCCCCCGTCACGCCCCTCTTGCAGGTGGGGAAACTGAGGCACGGACATGCATTCCTCCGGGCTGCACCTCCCCGATCCCTCTGCATCCGCCCCGGAGTCACCAGGCAACCACACATGGAGGACTAATTAATTAACACAATTAAGCTTTCGGAACCCGGGGCTGAAACCCGGGGGGTTGCAGAGAAAAGCCGGGGGGACACGACACCGAGTGCGGCAATGTGTGTCACGTCCGACCCACGCGTGTCCGCGGGGAAGGAGGGCAAAACCGCCTTCCCGCAGGCTTAACTCTTCCGTCGCTGGCCGTCTCGGGGTCCCGGGTTTCATGTGTTAAGATCTCAGCCTCATTCATCACAGAGTTAAAAAAAAAAAAAACGAGAGGGAAACCAATACAGACAAACACATCAAGACTCAGGAGTGGCGACCCTTGGAAAAGCCAGGGTCCAACCAGATATGAATCATTTTTCTTTGCATAGTTTAAAGGAATTACTAGTGATATGCACGGCTGTCACTGCAAACTACATTTATGGATTTGCAAGTCATTTCCATAAATCAGCTGCATTGGATCCATCAGAAGAGCAGAGCCCGGCGTCGGTGCGAAGATGATGGAGCTCTCTTTGAACGTATAATGAAGTGTTCCAAGGGCTGCAGTTATTTTTCTGCTTGTTAAGGATTTTTTTTTGAAAGGGGAGGGGGGCCTTTTCGAATTTGATTTTAAATTAAAACGTCGCCAAGAGATGTTTTATTGGTGATCACCCTTATGATAAATTTATGCTTCAATAATTACTTTTCACGGGATATCGATTTCCTCTGGCAAAAGCCTTTCTCCCTCCTTCCCAACCCCTGTCTCCCATTTCCCGAACAAGACAGTGCTCCCCCACTGCCCGTCCCCCGCCCGGGGATGGCTCCGCAGGCAGAAACACGAATGGGGCAGGGGTAACCGAGTGGTCACGTCAAGGAAAGGAGCAGGGATTCCACAAGTGAGTAGTCCGACGTCTGAGGGAGCCCCTGAACGCCCCCAGGCCCTCCCCAGGTTCAGCGGGCCCAGGGATGGTGGGGGGCCTTTCCCCGACTTGGTGGGGGTCCCTCAGAGGGATGCAGGAACCTCCGAGGCCGCAGCAAAGCTCCCCACGCTGTGAGTTGTCCTGACTGCTGGGGAGATTGGGCACTGCTCCCCGGCAGCCCCCGCCTCCCCCTCCCCCTGAATCCAGAGCAAACCTCGTCGTGAGAGCGTGCAGCCGGCCACAACAGCCTGCAAAGCAGAGGAGTGCGTGTGCCCCTCTCCTCTGGCACAGGAGAGGGTGGCTGTCCCCTCCCGCTGCGTCCCCAGGGCTCACATTTGTCCCGGCTGTCGGGGAGTCCCCACGGGCTCTCGGTGCCCGGCCTGCAAAGGGAGCACACAGAGCAGCACACGGCAAAGGGGAGGGTTGGTTCCGGGGTTCCGGGGCCATAACCCCCAGGATCAGAAGTGCTCTGAATGGTGCCCCAGTCTGCAAACACACCCCCTGCCAAGGACCCAGCTGTCACCTCCACGCCACCCCTGGTGGGCACGGCCTCACCAGCACCAGTCCTGCCTCTCTGTTCTCGCACACCCACTAACCCATTGCGGGGAAAAACGTTCAGAGCAGTCAAGCATGGACGTTCAGGGAGTTGAGGGCATTCAGTGCAGAGGGTCCATGATGGTTTCATAGCCCAAAGCAATGCCAAGGCCACACGGAACTACCACAAGTTTATTGCACAAATGTTCCTTATCTTCAAAAGCATTAATATTACAGCCAAACTGGAGTTTTCCAAGATGCTGAAATTATTCCAATATATCACTTCTGATCTGTCGTTTCCTGACAAAGCCAATATTCCTCTCAGCTCCCCCCAGTCCATTTATTATGGAAATAACGTTTCCCTTGGAAGGGACTCACACCTTGCTCAGAGATCAGAGCAGTGAGAACAGGAGACCAGAGAACATGTCACCACAGAAAGCTGGAGCCTATGCCAGCTCCCTCAGAGGACCCTTTCACAGTCCTCTGCTCTTTACACTAGTAGCTGACTGCTATTCTCCTTTGGCTTAAAAAAAAAATTCCTTTCTTTGGGAACAGGAACATGGTATTTGGTGGAAAAGCAATGTGACTGTGAGCTCAAGTCTTGCTGGCTGAGGAGAGGACAATTATCTGTAAATGCTGGCCTACGCACAGGAGTTTATGGGTGTTGGCAGCTCATGTCCTAGCCCCCCCTAAAAATTTCAGGTACTGCTACATGGGTGAATGGATCATCTCATCCCCTACTACTACTACTACTACTACTACTATTATTGTTATTATTATTACTATTACTATTATTTTTATTTTAAACCAGTGGATTAAACAAATGAGCAGCTCTGTCCCCATTCCCAAACCTCAACATCAAACCCAAGTGCTCCAGCACCCAGTCAGGGCAGGGTTAACCATGGCCTACACACTGAGGGTGAGGGGACACCTGTGACCATAACCAGAAAATCTGTGGTGGGCACCCAGGGCACCCTGCACAGCCCTGCCTTGTCTGGTGTGGCTTTGCAGCAAGGCCAGGGGTTGCAGCACGTTCCCTGCAGGCGTACAGCCTTGGCCAGGTGTGGGGGGCCCTTCCAGCTGGTTGCTGGTCGCTTTTAGCTGCAACTGGGCACAGGAAAGGACGCCCCTCTTTTGTTTCCTCTGGTGTGTCTCCAGTAATTATTACCTTTTCGTGCCGCTGGGGCCACTCGTTGCTTCCCAAAGTCTCATGCACTGCCAAAGATGGAGCCACCACAGCTTTGACATGGGCACAAACTGGAGGGTTCCAAATCCATCACAGTGACTGAAGCAAAAACTGGATCCAGTAGCAGCTGGAAAGGAGGGACGGGCTGCCTTGTCCCATTGCCTCTGTCCTCAGTGATGTCAAGCCTGAGGCCTCTGCTGTGGGCAAGGTTCAAAGTGTCAATGTCCTGCCCCCGGTGCCTCCTCGGCAGGGCAGAGCGAGTGGCAGGACTCCCAACTCCGGCTGCCCGCAATTATCGTGTATTAGCCCGGGCTGTTAATTGTCCTGCCTTCCCGGGGTCCCACTTCGAGGCCGTCGCTTCTCCAAGCTCGCCTCACCACACCCGTATGACACACCCGTGGGCATGCCGAGGCCGCGTTTCCCCGGCCGGCGGAGGCAGGAGCCGGGACGAGGGCTGTGAGGGGGAACCGCTCCCGCCCGAGCCGCTTTCCCGCTCGGCGCTCAAAGCTTAGGCGAGGGGGACCTCTGCAGGCGGCACCGCCAGCCGGCCCCAAAACACGGCCGGCACCCCAGGGCGGGACTGAGCAGGGTGTGCTGCCTCCTGCCAAGAGGCTTTAATAAAGGAAAAAGCCCTTCTAAAAGTTAAAAGGTGAAAAGAGGAAGGGGTTTGTGAGCAAAACCCCCCGTGGCATTCTTTTTTCTGTGAGGTGAGCAGTCACTTCATATCCCACAGAGAAATCAAGTCATTCTTTCTAGAGCTTGTGACATTACTAATATCACCGTGTGAAGAAGCATATTGTCCCCCCGTATCAGGACATGAGGAAGCAGGATGCACAGGAATATAGTCTGAAGGGAATTACTACCACAGCAAAGCAGTCTGAAGGCTGAAACCCATCCCCTGGTTCACAGTCATTTTGGAGAGGATTGCCACTAAAAACAAAGTGACACCAGTGCCACAGATGTCGGGGAGAGGATGGAAGTGAAAACCCTGCATAGGATTAGATGTGATCTGACACATCTCAGAAACAGTGGGGTGACACAAAAGCAAGCAGCTTTTCCTAGTCGATCCTGTGCATGTTCCTGAGTCCCTACCCTCCCAAATTTAAATGTCTCATTGAATTTCAGCCAAAATGTGACTAGGGACATGACAAGTAAATTCAGTCCTTGGATGTTTCAAATCCTGCTGCCGTGGGGAACTGATCTTTGGAGCACTCCCTGCTGTGTGCACACAGCTCCTTTATAGCCAGGGTCACCTCTAACAGAAACTCTCCTGCCTCCTGCCCGCTTCACCCCCAGAACCAAGAGGGTTGCAGTGTCCCTAGGTGACTGCCTGTCAACTGACAGGAGTTCACACTTGGAATAAGCCCTCCCTTGTATATGTCTTGTTCCAAACTTGCCAGCTGCTTGAGACAGTGTCTCCATTGCTCATGGGATCCTCTGTGCCCTGCTCTGAGGCTGGCAGAGATGACAGCATGAAGTACTACACATGTACTGGTGGACACTCCCCAGGTTATTTTCTGCTCTCACTTTCATGGGCAGACATCACCCTCCAGGTATTAGCCCTGCCTCTAAAGCACAAGAGTATTACAACCCTTTTACTTCCCACGAGTATTTTCAGAAAACTAATACTAATTTGAAGGAAAATATAATGCTTCACAGCAGGTCGTTTGTTTGTTTTTGTTGTTCCTTTTTTGTGTGTACTTACGCCTGGAGAGCAGGGAGTATCACAAGTCATGTTCCTTTATGCTCATGCTGACAGCTCCCCCCGGTGTCCTGTGCTTGCACATCTTTTGCACAGACACCCTTATCCACACCAGGGATGCTTGGTGGAATGTTAGAGAAGATGGGGCCAGACTCTTCTTGGGGTATTGGGAAAGACAAAAGGCCAATAGACACAAGGAGTGACAGACAAGTTGCATCAAAGAAAACTGTAGTTACTTATAAGAAAAAGAAACTTTCCACATGAAGGATAGTCAAATACTGGACCAGAGATTCAACTTTGAAGTCACTAAACATGTCAGCATTCAAAGGTTTTCTGAACTGAGAAACCTACCCTAGCAGCAGTGAGCCCTGCTTCTCAGAGACAGTCGATCAGAGTCTTCCTGAGGTCACTTCCAACGTGAATTATGTTATGATTCAATGATGAAGCAAAGAAAATCCCTGGCTGCTACTCCTGCATCCCCCTCATCCATAAGTGCTCTCCTGCACACCAAAATGAACTGGAGCAGTCAAGTAACTTCCAAGTCCATCAGCACAAGTACCAACATAAAGCCAATGTCACACAGCCTGTAATTAGCTTCTATTTCACATTTCTTAAAAAGCTATTCTTTTATGGTCTGCTAATATTTTTCCCAATTAGTACAACTTATTTTTCACCTAGTTCAACCACAGCCCTTAACTGTTTTATACTAATAGCTTTAATTTCTCTCCCTTGTCTCTCTTTTTGCCCTGTAGGAGAAATTAGCCACAGTACCCATGGGCAAGTTTGCAAAACAACTTCTGCCCTCATCGTTTGTGCCCTGTCCAGCTCAGGGTACAGAAACCATGGCCAAGGGGAGAGAAAATTTGCCCTATTTGATCCATGAACACTTCAAGGGAAAGCAAAAGAATAATTAGCACTTCAAGATGTAAAGATAGAGATACTTTTCTTCTCCCCAAAGTGAGAAGAAATAATGATCAACTGATATCTTGGTTCTGCCACCAGGACCTCCTATTTCATTTAACTGATGCCTGGATTTTAGGGCTGGACTCTGAAGCACCTCACTTTGGAGTCTGACAAATCTTCCCCTCAAAACCCTCTTGCAGTGGGTTTGGTGGTACGAAAGTTGAAGGAGTGGTAAAGATCCCAGCGGAAACTTCCCAGCCCTTCTACCCTCTTTCTACTGTGTTGCAGCCTTGATCTTGGTACCTTGTCTAGGCTCCCCTCTACAGCAGGGAGGATGAGAATTATGTTCCAGAGACATGGCTGGAAAGAAAGGGTTTGAACAGGAAATTTTTGCAGGGAAACAGGGCAGGTATTCCACTACCTGCAAACATGGCTGGAGCCTGCATGCACAGCACAGGCCAAGCCTTGCTCCTCTCTTAGCTGGTGTCCCCAAAGCAAGGCACAAGAGCTCAGTAATTCTTCTTGAAAGGTGCCCAGTGTCCTGGCAGAGGCTGCTTGTGAGGCTCTCTCAGTGTCTTTGCCTGGCCCTGAGAGCCCCCAGGACTTGGTCAGAAGCCCTGCTCAGGCACAGCAGGTAATGTGAGCTCTGTGCCCCCCACAGCCCCTCGGATGCTCGCCCAGCCAGGACAGGACCAGGAGCTTTCCACGCAGCTTCCTGATGGGTGTGGGTCTGGAACATGCTGAGCAAAGGAGTCTATTCACAAGCTCTGACAAATGCCTACCTAGATCTTCATTTTTTTCCAGGCCTTGGCTCTCAACCAAGGCAGGAATCTCCCTTCAATGGAATAGTGCTCCAAAAAAACCCATTTCTTAGCCAGTGATACAGAAGACAAATAGCTCATACCAGCCCTGGAGATGGTGGAGTTCATCTCATATTCTTCATCTGCAATGCTCTAAAAAAATGAACTCCTGATGATCTGATTTTGAGGAAGAACTCCTCTGTCACTGCTAATTGTTTTCCCATTAGTCCTTGCTTTTGAAAGTAAAGCTGGATTCTGTTGGAATAGCTCTGAAAATCTATCAGGGTTAAGAGGTGTGGCTGGCTAGCAGCAGGAAGGTACAGAGAAATAGATGATGGGTATGTGCTAACTTTTCAGGTTATTGGAAAATTTCCCAGTGAAGTTATCTTGTCCCTGCTGCAGACACAGGCTCTGAATATTGCTTGTCCTTGCCTGGCAGCAAGAGAGAGCAGCAGCAGCATCTGTTGGTAGCAGAGGGGATGCAGCCATGAGGCATGGGTGCTCACTGTCCCAGGGACATTCTCATTCCATTTTCTTAGCATAAGCCTAAAATTATCCAGTCCTAATTGATGGGAAGAACAGAGAGTTTTGAAAAGCTGCATCTTAATAAGAAAGTTTGTTCTCCTTTTTCTTAGAGTTAATAAGCTGCCGCCATAACCAAGGAAGGTGGAGAAAGGTTTCTGTGAGTAAGGGAGACTAAAAGGTCTGTCAGAAGAGGATTAGTTGGAGCAAAGCCTGCCTTCAAGCAAGACAGAGGGCGAGGCGACCTTGCAAAGCCTGTCTGGGCTATTTTCTCGAGCTCTAGGAAGAAGATTGTAAAGGCAGCAGTGACACAGGAGAGCTGCATTCAGAGTGGAAATTAATTTTGCTGTAATGACTGCTGTTGTCTCTGCTTACACAGCAATGAACAATGCCTAGCCTTGAAATCCTAAAATCCCCCAGCTATCCCCAACCCCAGGGAGCATGAGCAAGTCAAATAGAGGCTTCTCCATACCAGGAGGGCCCTTGCTCTGTGGCCTACTGGGAAGTGTAGTTCGGTGCCTGCATGGCCATTTCAGAGCAGCCTTTGCTCCCTCTGGTTAGCAGAGCCTGAGGTTTGAGAGCAAGGAATTCTGTGGGGCAAGTGTGGGATGGCTCCTTGGGTTCATTTGCTCCTTGCTTCAGTAGACCATCCCTCTTTGGGATATGGAATCATGAGATGTTCCCTCTTTGCTAGGATGTCTGAGGGGAAGAACTGCAGGATGTCCTTTATGGGATGCTATTCTGCAACCCCAAAAGAGAAAGACAATCTTGGTGGTGAGGGGCTTGCCAAACCCCACCCCCAGTACAAATAAGGGTGGGCACAAGCAAACAGGAGACATGGCTGGAAATAAGACACGTGGACAAAGGTTGTCCTGCCCATGGGACAGGGGCAGCCTGAGCTTGTGCTTGCCTGCCCCACTGAGTCAGGGCCAGAGCCATGAGGTTAGGTCAGCCTTCCCCAGGGAAAGGCTCATCCTAACACATCATGGAAACAAAAGTGAGAATAGTGCTTTAAACACTGCAGACTAGGCTAGTGAGGGGCAGGGCAAGCAGGGGACATTCAGGGTTCAAATGTTGCAGAAAAGCTCAAAAACTTTGAGCAAGAGAAGAGGAGGGAAGGAAGGATCTGGCCAACTGCCCACGGATGCTGGATGTGACCAGGTATGTAACCCTGGCAAAGACAGCAAATCTCCAGCATGTGGAAAAAAAAAAAAAAAAAAAAAAAAAAAAAAAAAGAAGTGGGTTTGCACTCTCTCGAGTCTGGGGCATATCTTGAACAACATGAGACTGGATGGGTTTGGGGAGGGAGAATTTGAACTTTCTGCATTTCTTCCTGTGGCTTTTTTTATTTCCACCAAAGTTTTCTTTCTTTCAGTAAGGAGATATGAGTTCCATCCAGACTGCACCTCCCCGTTTTCCTCCTCAAAATAATAACAGCCTCATTTGCTAAAGGCACTGTAAGGATATTAAGTGAAAATGAATTAAGTTTAATTCAATTGTTATTTTAGGAGCTTTGCCTCGTCAGGGCTTTGCAAAGCTTCATTCTTCCACTTGCTGGAGACCAGCTTTAACACGCCCCTGCTGAGATGTTGCTGCAAGCCATGAACCCATCACACTGGGAGTTTTACTTAATGCTTAGGGTTGGATTTTAGTTTGCTTAAATATCAGAGTCTGTCTGCCACACTGCTGGGGGAGAGGGAAGAACCTGAGACTGGTTAGCTCAAGTCTATCATATGCAGCTTAGAAATAAAATTAGTTGTCTGGCTGGTGATTTGTCAGGCAAAACCCCAGCACTTCTTTGTCCAGAAAGCACCACACCACTGCTGCCCTGCTTCAAAGAGGCTTCACCTGCTCATTGCATTGGGTCTCATCTGTATCTTCTCCAGCTGTTGTGGTACCCTCTGGATCACCAGCACACGAGCGTGGAAGCTGCCAGTGTGGGAAGAGCTGGGGAAGGGTTAGTGTGCATCTGCAGAGCACTCATTTTCATCTGCTCTTCACTCTTTGGGTTGGCTTTAAATGCATTGCAAAAGCCCAGAGCTGCATTGGGGCCTGCCCTGGTCAGGAACCACTCCCTCACCCCAGTGAGGCATCAGCTCACAAGACAGGTAGAAGCTTTGAAAAGGGGGAAAAGAGGAGAGAAGGCTGTGACAGAGGGACCTGAACTATCCTAGGACTGATGACCATGGCTTTGCTATGTGGGCAGGCAGGTTGCTGCGTGCCTGTAACCAGCTGGACATTTGGAGAAAATTCATAGCCCTGCACAGGACTGGGGCATGAGGGAGAATGTGACCCTGAGGGGTGAGAAGAAGAGAGCCTCAGACTCTCCCGAAGCCCAGCAAAAGGACATCTCAAAGGAGCTGTCAGCTCCTGTAGCTTGTACAGTGGAGCTGTAGGATCCAGCACACCCTTCCTCCCTCTCATCTCTGGTTTCTATAGCAGAGGGGCAGAAGGGAGGACAAGACCCCAAAGATAAACACCCACAGAGAGTACGGGGACAGCTCAGTGTCAGTGGCAGCAAGCAGAAGGAGGGAGAACTCAGAGCAGGGTTCTCCCAGCCCCTAACCTTGCTGAGAGCCAGCACCCAGGATTTATGGAAGAAAAGCTTGGAAGTGACCTCTGATCCACTCGAGCACCAAGCGAGGACTCAGATGGCATTACAGCTTGATGTACAGCCAGCGGGTCTGCCGGGCAGTCTCCTGTGAGCGATGGCTTGTGATATTTCTGGAGTTTATACCTAGCTCTCCAGCTCGATGGGCTTTCTGGGTATGATTTGTGCCGTGTGTAGCTCTATAAATATTGAGCTCAGAGAATTATATATGGCGACAGCCCTACAGCACTCCCGGTGATATATCCCTGCGTTTGTGGTTGTAGGCGAATAATTTTAGTTTGAGTGGTGTGGCAATGAGAACAAGGAGGAAGTAAAATAAAAGGGTAATTCGAGTCCAAGTGAATGGCAGGGAGCATGCGTGAGGCTTCAAAGCCTCTCCCACCAATCACTCAGGGAATTGACAGCCAGGATAATTTCCCAAATTAGTTACCTTAGCCCTGAGTGCTGCTGTCTGCAAAATTAAGATAACTCACCACTTTGCTGAAAGGATGTGTTATAACAGGGCAAAGAAGGAGCAGGAGACAAGGCTGGTGCTCCAAGGAGAGGGTCAGACCCTCCCTGCTGGGGCATTCTTCAGGTAAGGGTTGGGGCTTCAGGAAAACCTTGGCTGATACCACCAGACTTTCATCACTCAGTTCCCTGGAAAGCTGCAGCAGAACTGTCCTGGGAAATCCTCATGACAAGCACCTTGCAGGCTACCATGTAAAGTGGGGACATTGCTTAACTGATTTGGGATTGCTGCAGTCCAAGTGTTGCTTCCCCACCTGTATTTCCCCACAACATTCCCTCCCTCTGGCCAGGAGATGGGCAAAGGGGGCTCAGATCTGTGCAGCCACTTATCCCATTCAGGCAGACACCATCAGGGCCTCAGAACAATCTCCTTAATGGGATGTGGAAATGGCCAAATGCCCAACTCCAGAAAAAAATTGAGGCCAGGTTTCATGCCATGTCCCATTTGCTGTGATGCTTCAAGGTGTTCAGGTGCTTGTGTCTGTGCCAGACTGGCCATGCAGGTGGATTCTCTAAACCAGGCTGGCAGGTTCAGAAAATGCACCTTAAACCAACAAAATTAATAATTTGCACCTTGGTGTCACAGCTTCCACGGAAGGGCCCATCCCTCAGCGCTGCACTCCTCTGCTGCAGGTGACAGGCAGTGCCTGAGTGACTGAGCTCTGTGTCCCTAGATGGGAAGACTGAGGAATTAATCTTTAATAGTGAAACAGGAGAGTGAACAACCACCTGAGAAATGGGATTACAAGGGAGGGAAAAGGACTGGATGGACCCAGTCTGCTAACACATTTTCCTACAGCAACCAGTCTGCAGCAATGTGTCTGGGTGTGCCCATTCCAGTACAGATGCCTTAATGGGCCCATTATACTTACATTATACTTACATTTCCATCACTATACTGTTGCAGACCTGGACTACCCATGGTTCCCAAAAATTCAGTTTGCTAGTCCAGTGTCAATGAATAACCCCAGCAAGAGCAAATGCAATGGAGCTGAGTGTCATCATCCCCTGGAAATCCACGTTCAGCTCCCTCATAATCACCTAAGGGCAAAAATATGGTCCTGTCAGAGTGTTGGATGAGCAAGCAACAGGCCAGGAGCAGGAGACACTATTTACAGGGAGCTGGAGTGGTTTGCCCTTATTTTGTAAAGAAATGAGAGGTCAACAGAAGGCAATAACCCTTCTTGGTGGCTTTATATCAGGACATATTGCAGATGTTTGGAATCACAGCTATTGCAGACACCAAGGATGTGAGAATTGATCTGATTTCTTCCTCCAGAAAAAATTTAAGATACATGGTAAGGAAAACTACTCCACTGAAAGCTGTTGCTTTAACCTTGAAAAGACACAAAAGCCTCAGTGAGTTCAGGATTTGACACAAACAATTTGGGGTTAAAGTTGCAACTTCTAACATTCTAGAAGCCTCATGGGGCTGGGATTTATGGGTAGGTTGTCCATCACAGGGCCCTTTTATCCCTCTAGATTTGCTATGACTCAAGAAGGAGGAGTCTGAAGCACAAACTAAGGGTCAAACATGTTGTGCCTGGGAGATTCAGTAGGTCAGATGAATAGTTTGAATTATCTGTTGTGGCCACAAAACATATTAACATCTCACCCACATGAGTCACAGGAACATTTCATATTCCTTCCTCCATTTCTGGATAACTACCCCACCTGGGCAGACCTAGAAAAGCCTGGCTCCAAGCCATGTGGTTCTGGAAAATGAGACCTGCATACCAAAGCCAGTGCCTGGGCATAGATAAAGAAACCAGACTTTTTTGATTGCAGCCCTGAACATTTCCTTGGTGCCTGCTTTGGTGGAGTGACTTGATCTTATTGCAGGGGTAATGTTCCCTGGGCTTCTTTTGCACATGAGGGGTCTCCCATGAGCTGCAGCAGCCAGCAGAGCACCAGAGAGCCACTGGCCTTTGCACCAGCATCCTGTGGAGGAGGTTGTCCTGCTGCTGCTCTTGGAGCCAGCTCAGCTCCATGATCCCATGGCCTGGTGTGGGACGTGGCTAGACAAGGGCACCCTGCAGACAGCACCATCCCACCATCCTCCTGGCTCCCCACTTGGTAGTGCCCATCTCTCCCCTTGTATCAGCCAGAGGGGCTGATCTCCATCTCTCCTGATGACCATTTCTTTAGCCTGTTTTGTGCCATGAACAGCCTGACTCTTTAACTGCTGAGCCCTCTCTCTTGCACCTCTCATTGTCTGTACTGGTGGTATTTTTCTCCAAGGAATAAGGCTGGCTGCTGCTGAGCTACCACTGTCCCCCTTCGTCCTTCAATTGCACTGATAATTCATGTGAGACTTCATTTTACCCTTACCTGAAGCAGCCAAATACACCTGTGAGGAGAAATTAGCTGCTTCAGTGGCACAGCTCAGTTGCTTAGGAGATTCCCAGTGCCTCCAGGACAAGAAATAAATGAGGCAGCTCACTCAACAAGTGTCTTCCCCAAGGAGCATGGCTCAGTGCTCTGCTCCCCTGCAGCCCCACCAGAACTGACAACTGTGCCAAGCAGGGCTCATCAGGGCTTTGTCCCACAGTGTTAACGCTTTCTCCTCACTGCAGGAAATAGGGCACTACAGCAGGTTGGCTGTGCACTCACCTTCCCTCTTTCCTACCAAACTCAAGCTGTTTCTGACTCTTCACAGCTTTTCTCTTTTGTACATCAGCGAGCAGTCTCAGCATCACACCAAATGTCTGGCCCAGCTATGGCTGGGGTAGGTGGTGGAAATGGAGTCTGGCTCCCTGAATGCTCACCTAATCCCCAAAACAGCCCTCTTCTCCCCAGCACTGGCAGGAGAAAGAGAGAAGGGTCATCTGTGAGGACCCATCCAGGACATCTGCCACTCAAGTGCTGGCCAGTGTGAAACCCACCTTCAAATCCCCATCCCAGCCTGGCAGGGCCTGCTGTCAGCTCTCCTCTGCCCCAGGGAAATCCCATTTAGGGCCATGAGGAGAACAAGGCAGGGTGGACAGAGGTCAGCTTGACCTTGAGAAGAGCCAAGAGAGTGGCCAAGACTGGACCAAAGAGGACAAAACCTATTGGGCAAAGAAGAGAAAGTTCACAGTTGGTAGACCATCCAGAGGATGTTAATCCCAAATTTCAACATATCTTTTTAGATCATTTTGTCCTGAGCGCTCTGGGCACCATTTCACTAGTAAATGCTCTGTGGAATAAATGCCAAGTGATGGTGAAACACAAATAATCCCTTCTCATAGAGAATTACTTTTGTGGTGAATACTGGGCTATAAATGAAGCTTTAAAAAGCAATAGCTTGTTAAACTGACACACACAGACACACACAAACAGACCCCATTAAAGTCATCTGATGCAAGCCAGGAAAAAAGTGCCTCTAAATCACATAATTATTTTAAGAGACAAAGACATTTGCTTAAACTGGTTCGAATCACCTTTGGGGAGGGAGGAGAGAAGGTTTGTGTCTGCACCATTAAGTGCTTTGATTTCCTGCAGCTCACCCCAGACTCTTGTTTTAATAGCATTAAACATATGAATATGTGATAATAAAATACAGGTGGTTTCCTTGAGCTTTAATGATTTTGTTTGTCACAAAGACAAAAAAAAATCATTGCTTCCTTATTTATCTGCTTGAGTGTTTAATGGGTTTATATTTTTTTTTTTTTTTGATGCATGCAAGGAGCCTCTTGGCTGTCCTAGAGAGCTGTTGCAGCCACCTGTTTTGATCAAAGCTCATCCCTCTGCTTAAAAATCCCAGCTGCTTGTCCTCAGTATTCA
>JANPWX010000599.1:1116137-1182705 GCA_024734555.1 Trochalopteron elliotii | reverse complement strand
ACCATTCGCGGGTTTGCCTGGGCCCGGCTGTCCGTGGTCACCCCACCCTGTGCCTTGGGCGTGCGGCCGCTGCCGGCGGGGACGAGCCGAGCTCTCGCCAGGCGCTCCCTGACCCCTAGATGGAGCTCGGTGCCCGCCGATCGCTCCCGGGCCGCCCCGGGGCGGGCAGGAATGCTCCCGGCAGCTTCCCCCGGCACGGCACAGGGCTGAGGAGAGGGGCAGGGTGTCCAAACCAGTCCTGTTTGCCTAACTCCCATGAGTGCTAACCCCTGGCCTGAGAGCTTGTCACCGGGACAGTGTTTCACGTCGTGCTGGTCTGGTCAGCTCTGTGGGTCACCGTCCACCAGGGCTTCATCTGTGAAGGGGCAGTGCCATATATTTTGGGAGAAACACCCATAGCCTTGACCCCTGTGTGAGTCAGAGCAGTTGTGGTGAGGGTTATCTTGCCCTAGACCCCATCCTATGAGGAAAACCAGACAGCCAAGCCTCCCTGTGCATCTGCTGCAGAGAGGTTTGAGGTTCTCTGGCTCCCATCCAGAAAACACCCATAGGGCCTTAAAATAATGGCAAATTAAGGGAGGTTTCTGAGACTGAAGGGACAGACAGGACACAAGAAAGGAAAAAAGGGCTGTGGGGTGAGTTCCATGCAGGGCAGCATCCCTAGAAGTGCCAAGCAATACTCACTCTATCCCACCCACCCCATCTCTTGTGTGAGGGGGTCTCCATTCCTTTTATCCCACCAGAGCCAGCTTTGGCCAAGCCATCAGCAACAGCTGGAGTTTCATCCAGGAAAGAGAGTGAGGCTTCATCCTGCAATCCCACTTGTTGGGAGGAAAGGGAGAGAAACCAGCTCCCGAGACACAGATGTTCAGCAACACGACACAGTTCCTCACTCCTCACTTCTTTTGGCATTGTCTGTGGCCACAAGGTCCCTTGGGGAATCCTTCCTTCTGGAAAACATTACAGGTGTGTCTCTGCCTGTCTCTGCTCCTTCCCTGCCATGCCCGTGGTGTGCTTCCCCAGGGACTGACACACACATGTGCACCCTGGGGTCCCAGCAGGCAATCTGCATTCCCTCACCTGACTGCTACAAGTCTGGCTTCTGCCTGTGGTGTGTGAGAAGCTCACATCCTCAGATCTTCGAAGGACAAAGTCTGGAGGGAGAGTGCATGGGAACAGTTGTGTGTACACCAACAGATGTCTGGTGCCTTGCCCCACAGAGAGTCTACTCTGCTCTACATCCCACCTCCTGCCTCTGGATATGGTGGTATGAGCCACTGCAAAGGCAAGTTTCAGACCTGTCATAACAACTGATAAGGTTACAACATTTGTTTTCACTCCATCCCAAAGTGAGAGTCAGACCTTTTCAAGCATTTCTGTGTGAATGGGGGTGAGTGGGAAATGCCCCTGCCACAGCTCCCTCACTTGCCCCTGCCAGTGGCTGTGTCAGTGGGCAGGGTGCCTGGGACATGTCCCTCTGCGGTAGCAGGTGTCCCTCCAAAGGCAGTGGAGCACATTCCAACAGTGCTGCAAATGCATATAAAACTTCCTGGAGCTTAATCCTGGAAGGAAGGAGGTGCTCTGGATACAGCTCAGAAGTTACCACCATGCTCCACAACTACATTGCCATGGGATGCCATAGGACTGCCATTTCAGCAGCAGTCCCATGGTGTGACATCTCCAGACCCTGCAAGACCCTCCAGTGCATGCCTCTGGTGCAGGGCCAGGCAAGCTGGGTGTAGCCCCTGCTTGAGAACAGCCCTCCTCTGCCCAAGCCAGGCTCCCACTGCACCAGGACCCCAAGGTTCCTCACTGCTCACCCTCAAACCCCACTGGCCTGCAGACTTGTTGCCTTTTCTCTGCAGTTCTCAGAAAAGCACCCTTGTGGTACACTGTGGCTCCTCAGGATCTGCTGGCCTTTATCCTCTCCTCCCTCAGCCTGATCTCAGAGGACACCCCCACTTCTTCCCCAGGCTCTCCTGTGAAAACAGCCAGATCAGCTGGGAGAGTGCACAGAGGCCTGGCCATAACTCACTGCATTTGTAGTGCACTTTGACCACTTCCTCACCATGACCCTGAGCAAGCCCCATCCCCACCTGTACCTCTTTCTTCCCCTTTGTCACCTTACATGGGGAGATCTGGCTCAAGCTCTGCCTTTCAGCACATTTATGTCCAACACACCTGATAGCCCAGGCTCAATCTAACCCCCACTGAGCACTAGCATTGCAAACTAGACACATTCTAGATGAATACATAGAGAGGAGGAATCTGGTGAGCCCTGACATGTGACTAAAACCTCCCAACAGCAGGTAAAAATTGCTAAACATAATGACTTCCCAAAAATTACCTCTGGCTGAGACAGGGAAGACCCTGGGAAACAAAGCTTTTCTCCATGTTTTCATCTATCCCCATCTTAACACTGCTTCCTAACTGTAGTTAAAAGGAGTATATATTGATTGATATTTTTTAATCACTGCTTTGTTATTTTTAGACAGTTGCAGTCTAGGAAAGACAGACAGTTAACCGCAGCGCTCAGACCAGCGGGTTCACATTCTTTACAGGCAACGAGAGAACGAGTTTTCTCAAGCTTTGCTCCTTCCTGCTGGAAAACCAGAGCATGGACTCCTCATTTCTGCTCATTTTATTTTTGTCTCAAAAGCAGAAAGGCAAAGAACGACTGAGCTGAGGGTGAGTACTGAACTTCCAGCCCCAGGGAAGCGCAGGGCAGGGGATTCCAGCTCTCTGCAACAGGGGATTGCACACCTTCAGCACACAGAGGTTTGGCTGGAGGCTGGTGTGTGACCTGAACTTACAGAGCTGAAAGCTACTGAGGCCAGCCCCGTGTTTACCACAGACAGCTCCAGCAAAACAAAACAAAATTAAAAAAAAAAAAATTAAAGAAACCAAACACTCAAACAAAACCAAAAGGAAGACAAAAATTATTTTCTACACTTGGAAAAATCAAGATTATCCTTGTGCTGTCAGAAAAAAAAAAACCACAACTCTTTGAATACAGTTTTAGTATTTTGTATACAGTTTGTACAGTATTTTGAATAGGGTTTACAGTTTTAGGTGTGACTTGAAAAAATGCATAGAATTAATTTAAAACTACCAGTAACACAGAGTTTCTGTTTAATGGAAAGGAATAGGGGGAAAAACTTCTGTTGTAATCTTCAATAAGTGCTGACCCATCAAACAAATTTCCTACTGTAACAGAGACAATTACAATAATTTAAGGAATATCAAAATCACAGTTAGCTGTACAAATAAAAGATCTGAAAAAACCAATCTGGTGTGATTCCAACAAAAGTTTGTTCTGATAATCTATAGCTTTGTGTGCTTTTTTTTCTTCCCTTAATATTTGTTTAAAAACTACCCTTTTCCCCCAAATTTAAGGCCTTCTCATTCAGAAAATTTTCACCCAGGATAATTTGATCATTCCAAATCTTATTTCACAAACGTTTTTTAAACAAGTGGCCGTCAAAGCCGACTGCTGAGCAAAGAAACAGTGTCACTCAGCCAGTCTGCTTCTGGCAAGGGGAAAAAAAAGGTTAATTCAAAAAGTTCCAGCTGTCCCAGAACCCCAGAGAGGAATGGCTTTTTACTGTAACCCAAACAGTTTTCAGCAAAGCCATTTTCAGTTTTGTCAGTAAATTGGTTTGGGTTTTTTACCCTCTCTAGCCCCGAGTGTCTGTGAGCGGCCTTGAGGCGAGGAGGGGCTGCCTCGGCGGGGACGGGCTCCTGCTGCTGCCGTGCTGAGGCGGCGGCCCCGGTTTTAATCTTTGTTTTTTTAGCATGTCGGTTAATTAGGAGCGCATTCAAAACCCCTAATCAACAGTCTCAGTGAGATAATGAAAATGATCCTGCATAAGGGTGTTTGTGGGGTCAGTGCCTCCATTCATTATCAATTATATAAACCATATTAGAGGACACATACACTCGCCTCAGTCTTTCTCCATCAAATGCCACATATAGGTGACTCTCACTGATGCTGCTACTGCAGCAGAAATAACTTAAAATATATAACAAATGTCCTGTAGATAGGGAAATGCAGCCCAAGAGAAGCTGCATGTGGTACTCATGTAGGATCTGGGGTGTGCATGTACTGCAGGGATCAAATGGCCCATGCCGAGCACAACTGCAGGCTCTGTTCAACGTGGAAGGCTCCAGCAAAGACCCTTCAGCCTTTTCCTGGGCCATCCCTCAGCAGAGATAAACCAACTGATCCTTGTTGGGATGACTCATGTGCTCAACTAATTGGCTAAATGGGGCCCAGACCTCTGGTTCCCCCCTGCCCTCATAGTTTGCTGAGCTGGGACCAAACCCAGACAACCTCAGGCCATCCCACAGGGCTTCGTCTCCTCCAGCTCCACACAGATGTTTAATACTCCAGTTGCTCATGCAAAGACAGTGTTTTCCCCTCCTCCAGATTTTGCCTTCAAAAGCTCAGCACATCCAACCCAAGTGAATGATAGCTCTCGATCCCTGGCAGCGTTGTGGGTAAGAGAGATGAGCACAACCACAGTGCAGTCCCCTGTGATGCCCTGTGCCTTCAGCTTCAGGCTTTTCCCCTCCAGACAAAAGTCACTCTAGCTTGGTCTGTATTTCTTAGATACAGGCAAACAGTAGAAAAACATTTCTCCCTGACTCCCATTTCATGTTTGGGATTTGCTTTATTTTGATAGCAAAGGAAGGGGGAAATGACTTTCAAGGCATCTTAATGCAATTTTATTCCTGCTCCCAAATAAGTATAATACAAAAAATTAAATCAGCCTTCAATGTGATATGGATGGCCCCAGGATACAGCTGAGGTGATGTCAGTCTACAAAACATAATGCTATGTGTCATTGTTTCATGTCATTACTTATTGATTTAATTCCATCATATTTCAGACAACTTTTATTGTCTAGGTACAAATCATCATGTTAATAACTGGAAGCACATATGCAGATATCAAAAAACACCTTCTGCCACTAAACCAATTTCTAAAATGAATCCAAGAGAAATATTTTAAGAGAAAACTCCTCCAGAAGCAATTTTTCCAGGGACAAGAAAGACCAGGCAACTGCTTTTCTGGTTCCAATGTAACATATACTCTCATTTCTTATTGAGATTCCTTTGTTACTTTTGGTCCTTTTTTTTTTGTTTTTTTTTTTTTTTTTACAGGAAAGATTGATGGGAAAAGGGGAAAGTCACCAATTTTGAAAACAAGGTATAGATAAATATTCTATCCAAACATATTCCCTCGAATGTGCATTATCATATGTTCAGCTTCACTGGGGAACATTTTGGATTATGAACTGAATAAAGTGGATATTATAAAATGGCTGTCTTAGAATAAAGTTTTACAATATTGATGTGTCATAATAATAAAGTAGAAAACAGTTTTAATATCAACAATGAGTTCTATCATAATAATTATTATTATTATTGTTATTGTTATTATTTTGTGGTTGATTTTTTTCCTATGCAGAAACCCTGAAAACAAAAATATACACTGCAACAAACTGTAAACCATTAAAGATTTGTGCACAGCAATGCCTCCTGAAGGAGTTTAACTTTGTACACGAAGTTGAGTGTCTGTTAAATAATAAGCTTAAGCAAAAATGAAAAATCTGACTCTAATGTGAAACAGAATTCAAACAAAAGACTTCCCTGAAATTTATGTTGGAAAAAATACAAATTATTTTATTTTAGTAGTTTTCTGGCAGTAATTAACATCTTTTAAAGATATTTCCAAAAATGCATGTTCTCCGAGTTTCACATTTTCCTGTGTTTTGTCCTTTTTTTCTTTTTCTGGCTTCTTTTCTCTCCATTGCTGCAGATGTTCCTCTGTTTTCTCATACACACTGGACTGCAGAATGGGAAAATCCTGCAGCACCATAAATCCTCAGCCCAGTCCTATGATAGCAGATTTTGGATGAATCAGGCCATTCATATGCTCCCTTAACAAACTCCCCAACAACGCTGCACCCAGAGCACCCAGCCTTCCAGAGCACTGTCCCAAACCAGGTATCAAAGGCTGGGGCTGTTTTGTTCAGATGTCCCACAGGGCAGCCTGGACCCCCAGGGCCACTGCTCGTGGCTGTCTGCCCTTTTCAGTCATATCCTCCAACATCCTTTACTCAGTAACTCCCAGTGCTGGAAGGAAACACCAGGCTGAAGCCAGCCACAGGGCTGGGAGTCTCCCCCAAGGAGGCTGATGTGAGTTTTCCCACTGGTTGGATTTTCCTCTGAGAAGGGCTTGCCAAGCTGGGGACAATGTCCTGCAGCAAAGCTGAGTATGAATGGAAAACACTGTCCCCAGAATAATCCTCTGCAAGATTGTCTCTAAAATGTACTCTTGCACATTTCTTTATATTCGAATTCCCCTTTCTGTATTCAGTTTCAGACACAAATAGCTGTAGATCTGCCTCAACCCAGCTGAGACCTCATTCCAAGGTCTTATTCAATAAATTATTCCACGTGAATTTAAGGCTAAGCCCCTGCATAATCTCTGTCACCCCCAGCAAACCCCCCAGAAAGGCTTCCGTTAAAGCTAGTGCTAAATGCACTGCTGGGTTGAAGCCTGAAAATGTTTATAGGACCAGGGATTAAAACACAGCATATTATCTGGAGCTTCCAAAGCCAAGTGGACCTGAGCAAAGTCAAATGGAAATACTAACTCTATTTTCATTAAAAAAAAAAAAGCACAGGTTTCAGCAGCAGTTGTGATATGCTGTCTCCTCTTGGGGAACTAATAGACAGGGAACAGCAAGGCTTTAAATGATTTATTCAGTACCCTGGAGATTTTTTATTTTCTTTTTCATTTCCACATAAATTACACAAGCACTTTATAAAATGAATACACATAAAACACCTTGTAAGTGCATAACTTAAAAAAAAGAAAACAACAAAAAAAGCAATCAAATGAATGCCTTTAAAAATCTTACTGAAAATAGGTTTTCTGGTTGCTTGTTTGTACTAACTGCTTAAATTGGCAGTGCTGTTTTAGATTATAAGTAACTGAAAAATATATACTGTTTATATATATATATCTATATATTCCTGGCATTTGCTAGAAGTGCTTTGTTTAATTGTGTCTCATTCTCTTGATACAATTAAAAGAACAACTAAGTTAAACAGCTGAGAGTGAAATCGATTTTTTGCTGTCAGGAACTGCCTTCTAACATGAAACTGATAAAATAAAACATTGGACAACATTTTGCAAATTATATGGAAATATTCCATGGAAAAAAACTGCATTACCCCCACAAGCTGCCACCCAGGTCTTCTCGTTATTAAAATACTCGCTGATGGGCACAGAGTCCGTGGCAGCCAGGGACTGTTTGCGCCCTTCATACAATTGAGATATCATATTTACCGTCCTCAGGAGTCTGTCAGATCCTTCTCTTGTTCCTCCTTCACAAGAAAAAATTAATGAAAAAGGGGAGGAGAGACAGCGAGGTGAGATCTGAAGGGTTCCCATCTGGCACAAGCAGAAATTGCTGCTGTTTGCTCCATTTGTTGCATTCCTGAACGTCTCCGGTGTGGACAACCCAAGAAGACTCACAGCAGAGACGTGCTTTACAGGGAGCCTCCTCCTTTTCTTTCAAGCTATCAGTACAAAACATATATATATATATATATATGTACATATATATATATGTATATATATATATATGTGTGGATATATAAGGGTGTACACAGACTTTGCACTGCCGCCAGTAGAATCCTAAGGAAGTTTTCCAATTCCCCAGCTGGATGAACACCGGCGGCTGTGTCTGTCAGGGCTGGGCTTTTGTCTGGCAGCATGTCAGCAAGTTCAGGGTCGACACTGGAGACTTTCAAGAGAACAAAGGGTTGGGGGGAGGTGAGACAACATTGCTGCTCCAGCAACTCCATGGCTGGAAAGTCTTTGGGGTGGCTTTCCTTCTTTTTTTTTCTTGTGGAGGGTTTCCCCAGCTGGATACATAGGATGCACGTGGCCAGAAGATCAGGAGCTTCCAGCCCTCCTTGGGAAGAAACAGAGTTGCTACATGTCCCACCAAGGATGCCTTGTGTCCCCCTGGGGACAGCCCCGCCGGTAGAAGGTGTAGGTGCCACCAGTGGGTGCCAGACTTATTCACAAGCAGAGGCGACAGTGGTGACACTGGTGATCTTGGTGGAGTCATCAGACCAAGGCTGGAGATTCTGGAGGGCGAAGAGAGAGGAGTTGTGGACACAGATGGGGTCAGCTTGGATGGGCTGGTTGATGGTTTTTTGGAAGGCTTCCTGCTGCAACTGCATGAGGATGCGGTTTGCTTGCTGCCGCTCGGCCTCCCGCTCCTCCGCTGTCTGCCTCCTAGGAGAGAGGGAGCCATTAGGGGGGCCTGGGAAGCAAAGGAAGGGTGTCTCCAGAGAGATTAAGTTGGGCTGGGTGCCCATGATGTGGGAGGGCAGCGGTAGGAAAAGAGGGTGCCTTGCCATGGCGTGGTCCCACACCCCCAACACAAATGGACAATAAATCCCATAAACTGGGGGCTGGGTCTGTCTGTTTTAACTGGCTTCGGCAAAAATTGCTCTGATCAAAGAGGGCTGGAAGCAGCCCACAGCTCTGGATTACTCTCTGCCCACAGGAAAAAAAAAAAAAAAAAGCAGAGACAAAACACCTAAAATGTCACATAACAGCATTGTAAAAGTTCTGATCCCCTGAAAACATGCTCTGGTCTAACAGCAAGAGCCAAGCATGAAAAGCCCCAGGAAGAAGCATGGAGCAGGATGGGATGAGACAGTGACTGGAAATGCCACACAGCTGGAAGATGGGCAGTGTGACCCTGGACATCCCTTTCCTGCACCCAGGTTTGCCATCTAGTCTGCCATGGTGCAGTGACCAGCCATTGAGAGCTTGGATGAAGACAAAAGCTTTCCCATGGCAGGCAGCAAAATTTCGGCTAAACACTAGAAAAAACCTTTTAGCAGTAAGAAAAATCAAAGCACACAATATACTATCTGGAAAAAGTGAATGACAATATTTTTCAGAACAGTTTGGACATGTGTCTGCCTGGTATGACACCAGCAGAGGTGATCCCCAAGGAGAGGGTGTTAGGGGGTCAGAAGGAGCTCATTCCAGTGTTGGTTGGGCCCTGGCTCTGGGCTGCCTGGAGCAGAGAATGGGATAGGTAGAAATAGCCTGAATCTTCTTATATCCACAATGGAAACCCCACTCCTGCTTGCTCGGATGGCAGGTCAGTCTAAAGTCTGCAGCTTGCACTCACCTCTACTTCACCTGGCACCTCTATTGATGATGCTGGGCAGACCTGGGAGCAACTCATAGAGCTGGTCCCAGGGTGATTCCCAAAGCATCCTCTCTGTCCCTCACACCCCTAGGCTCAGCTGACATCCTCTCAGCAGCTTCAGTGGACCAGTGACACAGGAAATGGCAGCTTTTTAATTTAGCAGCTCAGGGGGATGTGAGATGTCTCATCCTCTTTGGCCATGGGAATTGGAAGTGGCAGCTCTGATCTCCACAGTGACATCTCAGAGCACAGGGCAGGGGGTCCCTGGCTCCCAATGGGGAAGCAGGCTGGGGCTTGGATGCTGGCACTGGGCCTCTGGGCACCTAAGCCTCCAGACATGTGGCCAGTGTTCCCTTCTGGGAGCAGGTAGTTCTGGGCTCAGTCCCTGTTCTAATCACTGTGTCAACATCTCACATCAGACATCCCAGGAAGAGCAGGCTCAGAGCTGCATCAGCCCGGGGAGCAGCTTGGTCTCTGCCTCAATGAATATTTAATGACTCCCTGCACAATGAGGAGATGCTCCAGGAGGAGGGAGAGAGCCCCAAGGTGATCAGGAACACCATGGCTGTGAGCACCTTGCTCCCAAGTACCTCCCTACTGCAAGCAGCTGGTCTAGTCATGGATTCACATCAGAATGGGATTTCCAGGTTCATACCTGCCTGTAAAGAGCTGTGTCTAAAGCAAGAGCCCAAATCTGAGGAGAGGATCACACAGACACCTCGCTCCAGTGGAGACAGCCAGGCTAGGGGCAGGGGCAAACTCTTCCCCACAACCTGCATTCAAGCAGTTAAATTGCTCAGAGGGCTCATAGAAACTCTCTTTTCTTGGATACTTCCCACTGCCTCATTCAGGCTGAGCCTGCACTGGCTCCTTCCAGCTCCCAGTGCTCCAGGAACCACTCAGAGCCCACTGCCCAGTGCAGGGGCCTGAGGCAGCAAGTTGGGTGTGCTATCAGCCACAGGGGCAGCCACATCTCCATCACAACACCCAGCAGACACAGATGTACACAAGCAGAACTTACATGCCTGTGTCCCTCTGGCTCAGGCCAGAAATCCTCCCATGTCTAATATTGCAGCTGAGGTC
Organism: Trochalopteron elliotii; assembly: GCA_024734555.1. Taxonomy (NCBI): domain Eukaryota; kingdom Metazoa; phylum Chordata; class Aves; order Passeriformes; family Leiothrichidae; genus Trochalopteron; species Trochalopteron elliotii. Next base: position 1,172,365 of record JANPWX010000599.1, on the reverse strand, counting down.
TGGCTGCAGCCTTTCCCTTAGGCAGAAGCAGGATTTTGTTTCTCTTTACCCAGCTATTTTTTGTAAAACACGTGAATAGGTTTGTATCCTCTGCACCTCTGCCAAAAGAGGCTGAATTTAGCCAACAGACGCAAAGAGTATTGACAGATGGATTTGCCTCACTTCCTTAGGAAACCTGGTTAGAAGACATAGCTGACCCCATTTTGCAGGCCATAGCAGGACTGTTCCTCCTCCAGGATTCTGTTTCTGGCTAACAGAGATCACTCCATCTAGAGACTTCCTAACAGTTGTGGAATTGCTCTACCATGGATTCTCTAGGGGACAACTCACTACGATTGAGGATCCACACACCCCCTTGGTTTCAAGTTCCTTGACCCCCGTTTCTTACCCAACCCCAGCATACTCAGGCAATTGCTGTCCTATTAACCCTTGGGAAGACTCTGGGGAAGCCCTTTCCCCCCATTTTGAAGAAGCTGCCTGCCTGCCTGCCCTCCAGCACCCAGTGCTAAGCACCCAGCGCTCAGCACCCACCTTCTCTGGTCTCTGAAGAAGCATCCCCCTGCCCATCACTTTCCACCCCCCCAGGGCAGGGGATGTTCTCAGGCTGGGGTGCTTCCCTCGGGAATATCCCGGGAACGTGCAGCTTGGAGGGGCAAGGTCACTGCGATGGAGCCCTGGAGGCTCCGTGTGAGCCCAGCCTTCCCTTCCTCTCCGGCTTTACCGGCACGCCCGGCAGCAGAACAAAAAGAAAGCGTTTGGGCAAGGAGGCGCCGCTAACCCCGCGGGGACGGAAATCTCCGCGCTGTGCAGAGCCCGGTAGCGCGACAGCCCCTGGCCGGGGGCTCCCGCACGCTGCTGCCGCCGACAGAGGCGCGGAAACCTCCTCTGGTGACGCTGACTGCACCCACTGCACACGTGTGTGCACGCACACCTTCATCCCCGTGGCACACCCGCACACGTTTTTGCACGCAGGTCCGGTGTGCACACACCGTGTAATACACGGCCCGCACCGCACCACACTCGCGGGGCTGTGTTTTGGACTCACACCCCCGTGCACGCTCACATACACGCGCACACACACACACACACACACACACACACACACACACACACACACACTGCATGCGGGCACACACGGGCACGCGTGGCCTTCACACTGACCGTGCAGTCACACACGCGTGTCCTGCTTGCACAGGTGTGCACATGCCACATGCAGACACGCACACACACCGCTGTGCGTGCAACAGGCACGGGTACACACACGGTCGCATTCACACACACACGGGGCTCTCATGCTTCTGCGCTGCCATCAATGTTCCTGGCAGAGCTGCTGGCAGCCAGGTCTGTCGCCCCTGGGCTGCCCCACCCCGGTCCACCGAGACTCCCGGTCCCTCACCTCCACTTGGTGCGCCGGTTCTGGAACCAGGTCTTCACCTGGGCGTCCGTCATCTTGAGAGCCTTGGCCAGGGCAGCGCGCTCGGCCGAGGCCAGGTATTTCTGCCGATGGAAGCGCTTCTCCAGCTCGCAAATCTGCAGGCGGGTGAAGGAAGTGCGCGGCTTCTTCTTCTTGGGGGGCGTGCGGTTCTGGTAGGGGTGACCTATACGGCGTGTTACAGTGAAGGGTGAGAGGGCCACTGGGGGGGACACGGGAGGAGGGGGGATGAGAAGCAAAGAAGCAAGCAGCGACACATCAGCAGAGGGGCTCCGGCTCCCGGCCGCTGGGCTGGGGACCACCCCCCACCGCTCCGAAGCCGCGGCTTCCCCGCCGACACCCACACACGAGCTGCAAAAACTCGGCGGTGGCCCCGAGTACCAGGAAGGCCCGGCGGCCTTTCCTGGGTGCTGCGGGCACCGCCGGGCACCGCTCGGCTCCGGCGGAGGGGAAGGTGGCCGCTTGCACGGCCAAGTGCCTGCCTGGGAACGGGGGGTCGGCAGCGGCAGCCGGTCCTGGATCTGGGCCGGGGCTCCGCGATCCGTGCCAAGTGGGCTCGGGATAATTTCGTTTAGGCGCGGCGCTAACCCCATCGGCCCCGGCCCCAGTGCCTCGTACACGGGAAGTAAAGTCCCGGACTGGAAACCGGAGTTGCGATTTGTTGTTGTGTTTGTTTGTTCTTTTGTTTTGTTTTGCTTTAAATATGTATAGCTTTGTTTGGGTTTGTTGTGTTTTGGGTTTTTTTTCCAACCCCACAAAAAATAATTAGTGAAAAGTCACATTGCGTCTAAGCCAGGAACAAATTGAGTAAAATCCAGTCAGGTGTTTGCCAGGGGAACTTCCACCCGCGGCCGTGCCCGAACTCAGCGCCATCGGGTCGAAATTAAAAGGGAACTTTCAAAAATCGGGCCTCGGTTTCCGCCCTCGGGAAGAGGCGCTGATTTTTCCCCGTTGTAATTTCGTTCCTTTTGTTTGTTTGATTCTTTTTAATTTATTTCTTTTCGTTATTCAAGATTTTGCTTTGTTAGTGCCGAAAGACGAGCCCAGCTAATACCTGGAAACGGTGGCGAGGCCGGGAAGCGTCTCTAGCCCGAACCCCACTCAGCTCGGGTCTGCAAGAAGTCCCTTTTGGTGGGGAAAAAGGCTTGGGCCGAAACCCGCAGCCGGGGAAAACCAGCCCGGTTAAGGAAGGCAACGGGACGGCCTTCCAGGACAGGCCAGGGCCGGGGCCGCCTGTCTGCCTTCCCGCCGGCCGGGCCGTGCTTCCCAAATAACTCTCGGTTTTGAAGGAAAGTTTCCCCGGCTGTTGCGGCAGTGACGGGGCAGCCGTGCCCGAGGCTCGCGGGAGGTCGTGTGCGGAGTTTACCGCCTTTGCCCACCCGTATCGCGGGAAAAAAAAATGTTTAAAAACCCACACCAAACTAATAAATAAATAAATAAATTAAAAGGAACTAAAACAACAACAACAACAACAAAAAAATACCCCACATATTCAAACAATCAAACCAACCAAAATATCAAAACAAACAAACAAAAGGAAACACAACTCATTTAGAGGGGGATGAATACACCTCATTTCCCACCCCGTCTTGCTTCTGGCCTCCTCCCGGACCAGCTTCCCAGGACCATCCCGGCTGCTTTTTCCATCCGGCCGAAGAGATCTCCGGCTGGATCCTGCGTGCCCCTGTGGGCACCGGTTGCCGCGCCGAGGCCGGGCGGCGGGGGAGGAAGCAGGGCAGCGGGTGCAGAGAGAGAAGGGGGGGGTCCCGGTGGCTCAACTCACCTGTGAACCTGTCTTTTGTGTACCTCCTGTTGCTCTCCATCCAGGGGAAGGTGAGCCCCGTGAGGCTGTTCATGCCGTTCACTGCCGGCACGGCGGCGGAGAGGGGCTGGTGGACGCCGCCGGCCACGGGGCGATGGGCCGGGACGCGGATCACCCCGCCGGCCGAGCTCAAGGTGTTGCCGTTCATGCTCACCGCCATGTTCACGTTGTAGGAGCCAGGCAGGCCGCCCATGCTGCAGGAGGTGCCGGTGTAGGCGCCGGCCGCGCCGCCGCTCGCCCCGTAGCCACCCGTGACCGTGTTATAGGCGCTGCCCACGATGCAGCCCAGCCCGTAGTCCGCCGAGTCCTGCAGCCGTGGGTGCGACACCATGCAGCTGCCCGGCTCCGACGTGTTGAGGATCTGGTCGATGCCGAAGCTGATGGGCTCGGCTTGCCCTTGGTGCAGGTGGTGAGCCCCGAGGTGCTCCATGCCGCCGCTCGGGCACCGGGGCCGGACCTCCGGCCCGGGCAGGGCAGCGCAGCCCCACACCGCCCCGAAACCGGCAACGGGGCCGCACACCGCCGGGGCGCGCCGGCTACGCGCTCAGCCCCATAGCACGGTGGCAGAGCACCCCAAGAAACGCCAGCAGAGCCACGCAAGGCCGGGACACGGCAGCCACACGCTCAGCACGAAGGCACACCAGCACAGCCATGCGCAGCCCAGGTACAAGAGTGAAACACTCCCGCAGCCCGGGACGCGACAGCCGTGCCCAGCGCGGCACAGGACACAGACACGGGAGACACAACCGCGCCAAACACACCCAGCAGCTTCCAGGAGCGGAGACGCCACACCGCAACCACCGCAGCCACGCACGCTGGTCCCGCTCCGATGAGACCCAGCACCCCCAGGTACCAAGACACGTCAGGAGCCTCTCACCCAGGACACACAGACGTACACACGGACACACACATGCACAAGGGTGCCCCAGGGACCCCTCGCCTCGGCGGGCGGTGGGGAGTCGGGAGCCCCGCGGAGCGGAGCGCGGTGGATTGTGAGTGCGATCGCCCGCCGCCCCGCTTGCCCATCAATCACCCTACCCAGGGCCTACTGCTGCAGGCCCTCACTCTCCATTGGTTGGATGCTGAGAGCAGCCCAGTGAATGACAGCAGAGAAGAGCACACAAGAGGAGTTTCTTCTTCTCCAGCCCCCTCTCGCACCCCCACCCCACGGAAAAAAAAATCACCGCCCGTCTCGGCCTTATAAAGTGAGCTCTAGGTGAGCGCAGGGCATTGGGGGGTGAAATAGTGGCTGATACCGGGCGGCGGAGCAGGGACGTTTGGTCCTGGAGTTTGTGGCCACGGACTGCTGGGAAGGGAGATCTTGGCTGCCAGCCCCCGCCGGAAAATCAAGCCTAGGTTGCGATCGCCAAGGGCTGCCGCTGATCCCAAGCGAGGGCTGAAGCCGGAGGATCCCCTTCTGGTGGGGTCCCAGACCCGCCGTGCCCCTTTGTTCCGGAAGGGTGTTCTCAATTTCAAAAGTCAGCACCTTTCAAAAAGCCGCGGAGGAGGCGGCTCTCCCACCAGCAGATCCCAGAGCAGGGACACGGGGACTTTGAGAACGGCACCCCACCAGTGCCCGGACCCGTGAAAGGGATGTGATGGGAGGAGGCGAGGGGCTCCTGACACACACCTCCCGGAGAACCGGGTCGGGGCTCATTCCTCGGGGACGATGGCAGGCCCCAGCTGCGTCCCACGGGGCAGCGGACACCGCTGACGGGGCACCCGCCACTGCTGGCCCCGCCATCTGCTGCCTCCCTTCCCTCCCGCCCCTGCCCGCGGGGAGATGGGTGTTTTCGTTACAAAAAAACAAAAAAACAACAAAAAAAAAAAAACAAAAAACAAAACAAAACAAAACAAAACAAAAAAAAAAACACAAAAAAAAACCCTTACTAAATTATTTTAAAGTTTAAAAGAACATGAAAATGAAAGCCGCTATGGCAATTCCTGTAAAACTTGTGGCTCTGGCCCGTCGGTGCCTGCTCCGCACAGCCGGGCCGGGGGCAGAGCCGCCGATGGGACCGGGCGCTGCCGTCTCCTTGAATCCGGCCTCCCACTGCTTCCGATCGACCCTGCCCAGTGCGACCCAGCGCTCCCGGCAGCGGAGTCAGGGTTTTGCCCTGTAGTTTGTGCTCTTCCCGCCTTATCCCTCCCGCTACGGGCTGCGACCGGCCGTCCAGGCTCACTTCTCCCCGGCTGGGGCAAAAGCTGTCCTTCACATCTTCAGCGTGCCTGTGGCTTAGTGCCCACAAGGGACTGTGGGGACCCCCCCGGGACAGCCTGCTCTGGGGTATCGCCCATACAAAACAAATGGCGCTCGACTGGAAAGTCACATCTGTGCACTCAGGTACATCTCACTCATCACCAGATGTATCATCCCATCCTCACCCTCACACTCCCAGTGTTGCACACAAGCTCACAAACACCCTAATGGGCTCACAGGCACCCATGCTCACAGTCCCACACATTCTCTTGCACATACACCTACATTTGTGCACTTATTCAGACATCCCCACACACTCACAGACAGTTACAATCCCCTGCACACACACAAATTCTGACACACGTTCTCATTCACACCTTCACAACTGTGTATATTCACACCCACAGTCACTCCCACAACAGGTAACACACCCCAGTTACCGTGTGTTCAGACACCCTCAGACATCCACACACTGACACACCAGTGCTTGTGGGTTCCTGCCACCCTCGCCCAAGCCACAACCCTGCCGTGATACCCCAAGACCCGTCACTGTCACCACACCCACCACCGCAGCTCCACACGGGAAGGCTGTGGGAGACTGCGGGCGGCAGCAGCAACCCAGAGCCGCCCCTCGGTCCCGTGCCCGGCCGGTGCCCAGCCCTGCCTGCCCCCACCACCACCCAGCCCTGCCTGCCCGCTGGGGTCGGGTTTCCCCCCCTCCCAGTACCTGCCTCAGTTCTTGACTTCTGAACTCTTCAGGGAACTCGCTGGCGCCAGCTCCATCAACCAAAGTCCTTGTGGTTAGGAGGAGCTGGGAGAGGAGGGAGGGAGTGAGGGCTGGGGCCAGCCGGGGCCGGGAGGCTGCCCTCGGGCAGGGAGCCTTCTTGTCCCACAGGACTGCAGCTGCCTTTCCCCTTCTTCAGGATACCCCTGAGCTTCTTCTTCTGCCCCTTGTCACACAGGAGGTGTGGGGCAGAGCCTGCTCACCTGCCCCAAGCACGTCAGGTTGTCTCCACAGGGAAGCAATAAAACATGCCATGCCAGTCGTGCACAGTGCCAGAGTCCCCTGCCAGTGAGCTCTGACATCCAGCAGGACCCAGATCTGCTGCCAGGTCCTGAGACCCAGGAGATGCCCCCCCTTCAGTAAGTAACACAGCTGCCTGGTGCCTCTTGCACATCCCAAAGGCCCCAGTTGATGCCAGGAAAAGCCTTGTCCTCCCCTGTGCCAGGGATTCCCCGGGCTGAGCAGATGCTGAGGCCCCCAGGGGAAGTGGCCTCAAGAAATCACAAGGTCAACATCGGTGATCCGGTCTGGTTAGTGAAGGCCACAGCCCCCAACTGCTGAGCCCAAGGTAGAGGCTTTGGGGTGATGAAGCTTGCCAGAAGACAAGATTACAGGTACAGAATTCCTTCTGTCCTGCACCTGGTGAGGACAAAGGAGAAGAGCAGGTAGGACTAGGTCCTGACAGGGATTCAAAATTTCTGGAAATCAATGGGAATTATTGATGAATTTGGGGATGATGCTTAGCCCCAGGATTTATTCTCTGCACAAGCCAGACTTCACTCGCATCCTTGAGAAAGCCACAGCTCCCGGCACTGGAAGTTTGGGCACTGCACATCTACGCTCCAGGACAACACCCAGTTCAGATGTTCCAGTTCAAGTTGTGCCTGGCCTCAGTTTCCCCTTAGACTGTCCAGGCCTGTGGCTCGAGCAGTACTGTAGAGCACAAGGCTCTGGAAATGTCCTGTCAATTAATATGTGGGTTTTGCCTCCCTAATACTGAGGCTAAAGAGGCAGGGCTGCAAACACACACTAAGACTCGTCAGGGTCAGTCTTGGTGCTTTTACGTTCACATCCCAACAGGAGAATCTACAAGGACCGGGACCCACTTTGAGATGCATCCAGTGATCCTACAAATGGATTCCTGGAGTCGGGGCCAGAGGCACCCCAGCCCAGCTGTCTCCGCCTGCATCTGCAATCAGTATGCTTCCATTTGCTGAGGGCTGGATTTGTCACTCTTTGCTAGGACTCTGAATGCCAGGCCCTGTGAAAAATAATTCAGATATCACATTCTAGGCAGAGCCCAGGAAGACAGACATGCCCAGGTGTTTGCCCAAACTGCTGCTTTAGTTCTTAATTCTTCTGTACAGAGAAGTCCTGTTTTGTGGGGAACACCAATAAGGTGGGTCAGACCTCCTTGGAGGTAGACAAAAGCCTCCAATGCAGGAGCTGACGCGCACTAAGTTGCTGCAAAATCAATCCATTAAGGAAGCCCAGTGTCCTTGGTCTCCACTTCTCCAGAAAATCTCACCTCCTTCAAGTATCCACAGCCACTATACATATTCCTGCAAGCCTTGCAACTTTTGTCACCCTTCCCCTACCCCAAACAGCTACCAGGACAAGTTCCTTTCCAAAATGGAGTTTTAATCCTCCCCCAGATGAGGGGCCAGTATACCCATGCTAGGAAATGACAACTGAGATGAGGGCTCTTCCTGATGCATAAAGCTCTCCCTCCCCACGAAGTGCCCAGGGATCCTTTCTCAGGTTCTCTCATTGATCGTGTGCATCTGCCTCCTAGCTAGCAAAGAGGAGCAGCCCAGCCAGGGCCTGACCTCCACCCTCTACTCCCCTTTTCTTCTGCCTTGCTGGCTTGCTGGGGCTCCTCTTGGCCCCTGAGCTCCTTTGCAGCTCGGGGCTCCCAGGAGTTTGGCATCGCAAGCTGCCTCTCTGCCTCGCAGCTGCCGGCCAGGACACCGCTGCGAAATATAAGCCCTCCTAAGGGGACCGTGGACAAAAGTGGTGTGTCTGGGACCTTGGCAAGATCCCAGCAAAGCCCATCGTGCTCGGTCCGAAAGCTGGTCTTCGAGCAGCGCTTTCCGGAACCTAGAAAATCCTCTATATTGCTGAAAGGAGAGTGAGCGACTCTGCCGCGGGCAGGTGCGCGGTGACAAACACCCCTCGGCAGAAGGATGCGCCCCGACTCCTTCCCTCCCTTGCTTCGTTGTGCCGAGGTCTCCCCCAGCTCGGGAATTATCCATCTCTCTGCACGTCCAGCATCTCCCGCAGCCCTTTCTCTCCCGGCGCGGCCCTTGTGAAATCCATTACAGCGAAGGCGCCGCTGCGGACTCGGGCTGCGCACGGGGACTGGCGGGAGAGCTCCGGGGCCAAGACGGCCCCGTCGGGCGTCCCTCGCCTCTCCCTGGACCGGGAGCCGGGGTCGCCGCTGCCGTCGGGGCAGTCCCTCAGCACCGCCGCCCTCACTAAGTTATGCCGCAAGTGTCGCGACAGACGCCGACAGCGAAACAGGACGATCCCCTCGCCGACCAGCCGGGTTCCCGCGGAGGCGTGAGTTTCCCACCGGGAAATCTCGTTTCCGCGCCTCCCACCGAGCCCGAGTCCGCACGGGCGGCGGCGGCTTTTCCCCGGCTCAGGGTCCGCGGGAAGGGCGGCCTGCGCTTCCTGAGCGTTAAAAGCAATTAACACCATTTGGGGAATTTTTAATTGCTCTATAAAGCACGCTGTAAATAATTACTCCCAGCTCTGTTGATCCCTCGAATACGCACTGACAGTTGTAATTTATGGCTTTGGAAACGTGGTCCCGTGCATTCAGCATAACTCCTTATTACAGTAATGACTTAGCGCCGCTGCACTTAATGAGTATAAAGTGCCCGGCGCAGCGGGAGCCGCAGCATCGCACGAACTTCGCCCGCAACAATATTTCTCCCCTTTATGGTTACAAACGACCGAGGGCCTACGAGTTAATACGGCGGGGAAGGAGCGGAGCGGCAGGCTCCGCGCTCTGTCAACGACATCTCCCGGGGCAGTAGTTATCTACCAAAAATAAGTATTTAGAGCAGTCCGCAAACTGTTCCTTCACTCTCCTGTAGCCCCTGACCTCTTGGAGAAAACGGGTTCAGCAGAGGGAAGTGCAAGGTCACGACTCATCGCACCTCTGGGCGCAAGCAGTGCCGGTGCTGTGGAGTCCCGAAGGGATCTGCACCTTCCCTCTGCCTCCCCCTCTCGTTGCCCTGGGACTGACCAGGTCCATGCAACAGGCCGGGGGTCTCTCGTCCTTACGGATCCGCCCCAGACGGGGGTACCAGCGGGAGGGGAGGAAACGGGGTGCTGGCCGATGGGGCTCGCCGTGCCCGGCTGCGCCCCATGAATATTCAATGTCGCCGGTTGCCGGAGGAGCATCTGCCAATAAATTATTGGTCCTGCGGCACCAGCCCCTCTCTCCACCGCGCAGAAATGCGTGTAATCCCATTAGCCCCGTCCCCTTGGCCACCCGCCCCGCACCAGCCCCTCTGTAATGAACGGCGTCTGGCCGCCACCCCCGAGGGCATCGACGGCAGTGGGGAACACCGCGGGCTCTGCCCCGTTATTAACTCACAGTTTAATTACACTCTCCGTGACAGCAAGGGAGAAAACGCGGGCTGATCACCCTCGTCCCTCCGCCGCCCTCCCCTGGGTCTCCCCCGCTCCGAGAAACTCTGACCCCTGCAACGGCCAGGCCCTTCGCGACATAGAGGATGGCAATCGTGATACGGCCCGATCCTGCGGCTGCCCCTCACCCCCGGGGGCCGCTCACCGCCGCCGGCCCCGGCTGCCGGCAGCTGCCCTGTTCCCTCGCTCGCAGGGGAAGCGGCGGCCTCTTTGTCTCCCACCCGCCCCGAGCCTTAGGCCTTTTCCCCATCAGACAAAGTCCTGTTTTGCCAACAGATTTGTGTCTCTCCCCTCCCCGGCCCCCCCATCTTAAAAGCCGCCCTCGAGGGCAGGGGCGCAGGCAGCTCCCAACGCCGGGCAGGCGGGAAGGGGCCCGCCCTGCCGGCTCCGCTAACAGAGTAGCTTTCACTAATGAATGAGAAGATCCGATAATAATGGTCTTAATTATTGCAAACATTGTTACGGGCTTAGCTCTAAAAACCTCAAAACCCTTCTCGGTAAATCCTCGCGTTTGTTTGTTTATTTCCTCCCTCTTTTCCCCTCCCCGAGGTCAATTAGTACGCAAAAAGCAAATAGAAATTATGGCAGAACCAATCGGTAAACTTAAATTTAATTTGCTGCTGTTTGCATTAGCCTTTGGAGAGGAGGGCCGGGCAGGGGGGGCTGCCCTGTCCCCCTCAGGCAGCTGCCGTACGGGTGGGTGGCTGCGGGGACGAGTCCTTGCCCTGCCCGGGAGTCCCTTCTGTCCCCGAAAGTCAAGAGACTCCGATGGGTTCAGGCGCTTTTGCTTATTTACAATTGTCTTTTTACAAGCGATTCGTATATGGGCTGAAATATCTGATTTGTAAATAAACAGAAAATATTTTTGTACCTAAGGAAAGTACCGACAAACTCCAGCACCACGGATTATGACTTAGAGTTTTTGACGGAAGGATTTTTTCTTGACATCCACATACTGTATGTAATCGAAGTTAACATTTGTGAAGTCTTTATACCATTTATTTTATGACACTTTGAAATGTAATTTTTGGAATTAACAGTTGGCAGGGGAAAGTTTCCTAGAAAAGGACTACCCTGCTCACGATTAAACTAATTTTTGCACCTTAACTCGTTGCTGACGTTTAAGAATACATACAAACTCTGTCAGGGCACTTGAAAACTTCCCGCAGCACTTGTCGTTTGCAGCACAGGTATTAGCCATGGCATAAAATCGAGGAAGTGATCTTGAAATAGGAAATCATGGGGGTTTCCAAACCCTAAGTCTCCCCTCGTGGCACCGCCTGCTGCCCGCGGGTAAAACGGCCAGCGGGTTCCACCCGGGGATCGATGCCCGGGGATGGGGAGCGCAAAGGATTATCTGTATTTAAACAGATAAACTATTGGACGTAAAGAGTAATCTCCACACTTGTAAATTTAATTTATTATTTCCAGTTTTCACTTTCGTATTAAGTGTATTTTCCACGTGTAATTCGTTGTAATAGCCAGTGCTACAGCCTCTCGATTCGCTAAGTGACCCCGGGGAGAAGTCAGAGCCGGCTCCAGCCCAAAGGATTTGCGGATGTTTCCAACCGCCCAAGTGGAATGCCGAAAATCAGCTTAGAGAGCACGACAGAAAACAAACATTAAACACAATGTGTAAACATAAATCGGGCAGGAGAGTAGGTGACACCAGTTTCCCAGTTCCGTGCACATCACCAACGGCTTTGAATTGCCAGTGCCGACAGGATCGGGGATTGCGAAAACTCGCTGTTTTGTGTTGTTGCTCCCTCCACGACTCTCCGGACCGGGAGCTTCCGGGACCCCAGAAGAGCCCACAGTGCCTCGCTGGCCGGTCAAGGTCACCCACGGACACCGGGGATGGGAAGGGACGTGGGGTTTTGTATGTGGGGAAATGAGCTGTGATTTCTGGCAACAAATACTTCAGCGCTCCGATGGAATGGAGCTATCCGAGGCATTGCATAATCTTCCGAGACAGCTTTCTCCTTTCCTCAAAGCGTGCCCTGCAAATCAGGGACTCATCCTCTGCTGCAAATTTCCCCCAAATCTGCAAGTAGCAGGAGCTGAGGCTTCAGAGATGGAGGGAAAGGTGCCCACACAGATCTAAGCTCCCAGGGTAAAGATGCTGTACCTCTGGCAAAACTCCTCTCCTCAGCTGCTGCTCTCGGACTGTGAGGTCCGACACAGAAATGCGGGGCTGGTTGTGGGGATTTCAGTCCTAGGACAAATCCAGATCCACCTTCCTGTTGAGAGGGGAACATCCTCGGAGCCGAGCCCCAAGTGCAGTCTCACCGAAGAGGTCCAACCAGAAATAAGAGCTAACGCAAGGCAGCGAGTGAGCTCGCAGCAGGATTTGCAGAGAGATGCTGGGAGAGCTCAGGGGTCCGGCACAGCCTAGTGCAAAACCCGGATCCATTCCCCAGCCTCGCTCCATTCCAGGAGCAGCTCTGCACCAAAGCTGAACTTTTGTCAGGACACTGAACCTGCTGCAAAGGAAACGGCGGTTTTGACATCCCCTTCATCCTCCCAGCATATTTTTCCCATTTTTCCCAGGACTTTTACTGCTCATAGGAGATGAGTCAAGACATTTCCTTCTCCCCTTTCATCAATATTGCATCTCCCAAATGCAATTACCAAGGGCGAAGCAACACAAGTGTTTGCTAAATAAGATTATGTGATAATGTATTTTATGCCTGTGCAGTGACACCAGACAATCCTCCTATTAATAACAGCTCAATGAGATGTGGAAGTTCTTAACAGGGTGCTTTGGAGGATTGGGGATTTTTTTTCTTTAATTTTTTTTTTTGCACCAAGAGAAAGACAAGCACAGTACCATGGCATCAGTAAGGGAGAAAGAGCAATTCTGGGCACCAATTAAAATAGCAAGTAGAGCTGAAAGCAGCCCAGAAGGTCTGGTTGTTCTATAGATAAAACATGGACTGGTTAGAGGTCCTGCTAAAAATGATGTAAATCTCTCACAAACTTTCATAATGCAAGAGGCCTAGAGAGGTTTGTGCACATTGCCATGGACCTGTGAATGAATTAGTGCCTGACTAGGAGTATTTGGGGACCCTGTAGGTTTATCAGAAGTGCTCTGTGCCAGCCCACACATCTCAGACTGTTAAAAACAGGTAGAGCCTCACCTCTCCCTGAGACAAGAGCAAGAGCAAGGAAAGCAATAACAAAACCCATCCCTTGGTTCGACTTCCCTCAGCTGGAAGAACTCAGTGAAAATATCCCAGTCAAAGCTCTACTCTGGTTATCTCCAGCTCTCACCTTTATCTGCTTGTTTCTCCTTTTCTCCAGCGGCTATGTCCATCTGCCAACTCCTATTGACCCCTCCATCCCTTGTGGTCTTCTGCCTCTCTCATATGACTCTCCGTGTGTCCCTTTGCATATGGTCAAAAGTAGCTGGGGATGCTGACTGAGACATTTAGATGTGACCCCTATTTAGGAAGTCCTTTGAAAACTCTGTACTGCAAAGCCCAAGTTTTCTCAGTGATCCCCAGTCCCAGCACCCACAGGTTAACATAAAACCACCAGTTCCCAGGTCCTTCCACCTGCACAGCACCCAACAGCCCCAGGGTGCCTTTGCAGGACACTGGGGAATACACAGCAAATCACTTGTGCTGAGCTGTCCACGGGGCATCATGCTGGCAGTGTGAGCAGCCCCAGGCATCCAAGTCAGGGATTTCACAGTAGATGTTTCCTGTTTCAGCCCTTGAACTGACTCACAGTCCCTCCCAGAGTCGCTGGACAGAGCTTGGACCTCTGGGTGGCAGGGCCATCATCCCCGTGTTGATGCAGACAGGGTGATACATGAGTCCTTTGCCTTCTTTGATGCTTCCAGGGTAAATTCCTCCAGAGTCTGCAAAGTTTGGCTCTCTATTTCACATTAGCACTAGTTTGTAGCTGCCCTCTGGCCCCTGGGGTGGAAGGTCAATCCTTTATTTACTTAGTCCCTCACTTAGTGCATCTGCAGCCCTCTCAGTGCTTTGGATAATAGGCACAAAATGGGCTGCTAAGCTGCTCTCTGGCCATGAGCCTGCACTCAGCTCCTGTGCCCTGAAGAAGTGTGTTGCCTTCTCTGGGTGATACCAGTGGCACACAGCAAAGCAGGCTGGGCGGGCAGCAGCTCTTTCCTACACAGGGGCAAGATCTGATTCAGCACGGGATGCAATGAGGGGCACACATGCTTCCAAGCACTGACATGGCTAGGCTGAAGATCATGAATGGCAGGGGAAAATTATAACCCTGACATCACACCTGTCCTGGCAGTTCCTTTGTGGTGGTGTCTCTAGAGCTGGTCTTTGCTGCCCTGTAGAACAGCATTGTCCCTGGACACTGCAGTACCCTGGTGCCATTGCCCTCTTGGAATGGCTCTGGTCCTGTCCTGAGCCCATCAGATGCTGCTGCACCTGCAAGAGCTTCATCAGGCAAAGCCAGAGCCCCGTGCTGAGCTGGGGAATGTGCCAGCTCCAGGCTTCATGCCCAGCACAAACAGCCAGCTCCCTGCTGCCAGTGCCCTCTCTGCTGTTAGAGCATGCCCAGGACAAGACTGCCTGATGGATCCAGCCTTGCCCTGGACCCCCCAGGATGGGTAATGGGTGGACTCAGAGACAGAAAATTTCCCAAAAGCAGAGAGGTACAGATCAGTAGGCCAGGTACAGTTCCCCAGCTGTAGCTGGCCACAAACCCAGTAGTTTTCAAACCTTGTCTGCCTGCATGAGCCCAGAGACTGTCATTTTCCCAGTCCTGTCCCACCTGGGGACAGCCACCACTGAGCATCTCTCCCCTCATTCAGGATGCTGCAGCTCACTGTGGTGCAGCTGAGCCTGACCTCAGCTCCCTGTTGCCTGCAAGTAACATCAAACCAAAGTAATCAATAGTAGCAAACAAGCTGTATGAATAACTAAATGGTTATCAAATAATTACTATTGAATATTATTCATATTAAAAATGTAAATCAAAGTGCTTCTCAAGCACACCCACATGTGTGCTGGGTTTAGGCTCTGAAGAAGCAGATGAGAGATCTTGACTCTTTCAGAGGAGACCATGTACCAGATGTCTGCACGGGAGCTGGAATAGTGTTGGGTCCCACCCTCTCCCACAGCAAGGGACCTGTGGTGCTGGTGCAGGTGCTGCTGACTGCAAGGAATGGAGGTGTTTTGCAGGGGTCAGCCAAAAGCAGAGACAAAAGGAGTTTCCTCGAGGACTCCAGGCACTGGGAGGGAAGTGTGCCCTTTGCAGGGGTACGCCAGGCTGGGTGTTTATTCAGGTCCTGCAGAACAATGCTGCAGCTGGAAAAACAACCTCCCCCCTGCCCTAGGCCCAGCTGGAGGGGCTGTGTGTGTCCCCCTGAGCTTGTCCCCTGGGTGGGTGAGTGGTGCCTTGGCTCACAGCCATGCTGATCATGTTTGTCACCACGGGGGCCTTTTTCTTTTTTAAAATCTTTTGGTTTCCGTGCTCTCCCAGTGCTCTGGATGACAGGAAGCAGAGCTTCTTGGAGAGAAGGTTGGGGATTTGGGGAGTTTCAGGCTGGGAGGGAGCACAAGCTCATCTGTCCTGACCTCCCACTGCAGCCCTGTCCCACAGCATCCTCCTGCTGCAGGAGTGTTGGCTATAGCCTGTCACACCCTCCTGTGAGCCTAGCTGCACCAGAGTACCTCTGGAGCAGGGAAATTGCCCCTGTCCAGCAACTGAGACCCTGCTCTTGGGATCCCAGCAAGCCCCAAATCTGGATATGGTGACAGGAAGGGAAGGAAGAATGACTGCAGCCACTGCTGTGGTCTGTGGTTCAGCCAATCCAGATTTCCAGAGGGCAGGGGCTTCCAAGGACACCTGTAACCCAGGGGTGGTGGGGTTTCAAGGCAGCACCAGGCTAAGCTCTAACCTCCCCTGCCCAGCCACCTTTGCTGGGCAGCCAGGAGAAATCAGCCAAATGGGAGCAGTACCCCTGCTGAGGGTTACAGAGCCAGGCTGAGCCGTGCCCAGCATTTAGCAGGACTAAACTCTCACAGCAGTGGCATTTTTTTACCACCTGGAGGATGCTGCAAGGCAATGATCTGCCTCTGGACTGAGTGCTCCTGGTGTACCCTGAGTGAGATGTGTTCCCACTTTGATTGCATTACAGGATGTGACAAGCTGATCCCTGCCAGGAAATTAATGAGCCCCAAACACCTTGCTCATCCATCACCACCCCAATCAGCTACTTAACACACTACCCACCCTGGCCACACACCAGCACTGCTGGTCACTGAGATCCTGGAAGCTTCACTTTCCAAGCACCTAATGTTGCTTCCAGGCTGGTAAAAGCCCAGGCCACCATCAGGCCAGCACATCCCAGCTCTCCTCACACCCCAGCAATGGCTGCTGAACCTCCCTCCAGGCAGTTCAGTCTGACCAATACCTGTTTTCCCTGCCCATTGCCCATAGGAACCCTGAGGCCATCATGGTCCTCAGTACCAAGGCTATGGGAAAATGCCCTGGCTACCAGCAAACACAAACCTCATATTTAGCAATGACAGGGGCAGGTTAACATAGAGCTGAAAATAAGAGGAGAAAACTTGGTGGGATGGAGAAGTGTCGCTTCACCAAATCAGATCAGCAAATTGGTGAAAAATTTGAAGGAAAATGAATTAAAGTGGTTTATCATGTAACAGTGGCAAGAGCACTGTGCCAGGGCTTCATTTCATGGAGCAAAGGCACAAAAGGGCACTTGTAAAACACTAGTAAGTGCCATGTTTTCAAAATCCATGATAAAAGGAGCTGGGAAGTCAAAAGGATGAAGGCACTTCCAGCTCCCAACGGCTGTGTTCCCCAGGGTCTGGTCCCCTCACAATGCTGTACCAAAAGTGGTGTTTAATGTGCTCACAGTCTTACAGAAGTTTTTATGAGACACTGGTGCACCATGGTGCATTTGCTCACACTTGCAGCTTGCCACGTGGATCCTCTGAAGCTGCTGCTGGGTTTTGGGGCAGTGATGCTGGATGCCTGATGCTTAGCAGCACAGCAGTGGCGAGACGACAGCTCCCTGGGCTTGTGCCAGGTGAGCAGAAATCCTGCCTGGCACTGCAGCATCCTGCTCATCCTGTGCCCTGCTGCCTGCACAGCTGGTGCTGGAACATGGGGGAGATGAGAGTGTCCAGGTCCCAGAGAAGGTGCCCTGGGGAAGAAGTCCCTGCTAAGGAGCCCAAGTGCCTGGATACAACCCTGGCAAGAGGATCAGGCTGGTGCCCGCTTGTCTCCTGCAGACTGGGGGTGCAGGGGAGCTCTGAGAGCCCCAAACCTGCCCAGCAAGGGCTGATGACAGCAGATGCAAGCAGTGAAGCAGTTTGCACAGCAGGCAAGGCCAAGCAAAGCCCCTGTGGATCCTCACAGGATGAGGGCATCCAAAATGTCCTTTTGTACCACCCCTGCATGTGCAGAGTCACAGCAGGAAGCAGAAGATCGGGTTCTGAGGATGAGGGTGTCTGCAAATGCTTTCTGACGAGCTGCTTCTGCCCCTGAAAAATGAAATTTCATTAAATAAGCTTTGAAGTACCGTGTGAAATTCCCATGTTGTGTTTGTGCTTCACTTTGTCTCCATTGGATAATTATGAAAAATACAGCTTTCCAAGTGTGTCACTTGCTCTTCTTCAGCTTAAAAATTTCTTTTCCACCTCGTTCTCCAGGCAGTATTTTTTTACTTCATCTTAATTGTGGGGAAAAAAATTTGACTTCCTGGTAATAAAACAAAACAGAGACAGAAACTTTCCAATCTGAAACTTTTTCACCAACGAAGTAAGGACCAAGTGAAACACTTTTTTCCTGACCATCTTTGTTCCCCTTGAAAAATTTCAAGAGGAAAAATGTCACCAAAAGACAAAAATTCAGTAGTTTCCTCCCTAAGCTGATGGAGATCTCTCTAGAGGAAATGTGTCTGATAAGCTAAAGTGAACCCACCTCCCCTGCTTTATCTCAAGCAGTGTCAGATGGGTATTTCTAGCAGGATCTCTCCTGGACACTCAGAGCATCAAATTACTCTCCCATCCCGTACTCCTCCTGACCTGTTTCAGTGCTCCCAGGCTGATCACCAGAGGCACCAGGCAGCCTCACTGCAGGGGGATGTGGTCCCTGGCTGAAGAGAAGGGCTCTCACCACTGGTAGACACCATTCTCCAAAGTGGTTGCATTGCTGGAGAGGGCCAGGGATGTCCCAGGAGTTGTCTCCAGTGCCACACAAGTGGCTGCAAGTTTCCTGTTTTATCAGGGGTTTTCAATCTTAGGAAAGCTGCCTCAGTTTCCCCACTCAGTGTTTCAAGTGGACACCTCACTGCAGTCTTTCCTAAAGCAAGTGTGAACCAGGAACATCTGTATTTCCTGGCATTAGAGGCATCTCAATTCACCCCTAAATACAAAGTCAGCAGCCCTTGCTTCTGACTCCACACAGGGCCAAACAGGGAACTGAACCCCTCAAAACACCCAGGTCCCGAAATACCCCATGGCTCAGACTGGACACATCTGCCAGCCGGGCTGGGGCACAGTCAGCAATGGTGAGGGCAAGGCCAGCCATGTCCTCATCCCTGCTGTGTTAGTTTCCTGCCTCTTGGGGTTTGTTGTCAATATTCCCACCTGCCCAAGGAAATCCCCTTGGCTGCCACCACTGGTGGATCAACCCACATCTCTGTTCACTTTGTCCCTCAGGACTTTGCATCCAGGTGCCATGATGCAGATGCTCATTTTTGTAGTGGAGAGAGGGCCAAAAGGAGTCCAGCCTGGAAACCCTGACCCAAAATCAGGCCAATTACCCATTAATTGATGCTGCTCACTCCCCAGTGATTAATTGTCAAGAAAAACCATGTCACATTTTGCAAGCCCAGACTCCAGCACAACAACACCACAGGTCCTTTATCAGCCTCGGGGCCAGCCGTGGCACCAGCCTGTCTGAGCCAGCCAGGTACCTCCACATCCCAGGGCTTGTTTGTTTTGGTGTAAGCCTCAGTGTAATTGGGGCTAAAGAAAAATACCCACAGCAAAACAAACGCGGCGCCAATGATGGACACAGCCCTACAGCCAGCACAAAGACAGATGGGAGGAGAGCCTGTCCTGAGAAGCCCAGCTGGAGATGCCCAGAGAGTTCAACATGTGGCTGTCAACCATGCAATTAATTTCCAGTGGCCTCTGTGAGAGTGAAGACCCCAGCCAAGCACCTCCTGCAGACTGGAAGTGTCCAGGGCCAGAGGGAGAACCTCACTGCATCCCACCCTGCCTTCCCAGCTCGGGGACTGAGACCACCTGCACCAGCCACGGGATTCTCTCCTTGCTTTCCTTGCCTCAGTTTCCCACAGCATCATCCTGAATAATTCACATACAAGACAGAGAAAAGGATAAATCACAAGCAGTGACTAACATGAGTTATTTCACGTGCTGGGAAGATCTATTGGCCTGACTCTATCAGGTTGAGGTGATTAATGCAGTGTGCAGCCCCGAACAGAAGCCCTCACATTCAATTACAGATGCTGGGGGGCTCCTGGACATCAAGAAATCAGAGACAAGACTGAATGGGGAGACCCCAAGCCACTGTAAGACATTTGGAGTGGATCCACCTCTTATTAGCCTTAATCAGGTTTAGTGGGATTCAGACAGGTTGAGAAACCAAATGCACACAAATCAGGCACACTCTGGCATTCCAGTGCATTCATGATTTAATGCAAAGCCATCAAAGCTGGTTCTTAGGTCACATCCAACACACAAGTCTGTAGGTTTGTCAGACCAGCCCTCTAATGCCATGGGAGTGGACTAGCTTGGGGGCAGAATTTATTTTGGAAATAAATTTTTTAGAAGTGCAGCATCTGACTTGATTAACAATTATTAGATAACTGTTCATTAACATTAATTAATTAATTAACAAGCTGAATGTTATTTTACTTCTTTGATAACCGCTGACTCCAAATGTTCTTTTTCACCCTGTCCAGGACTGCACTTGTTTCCAGGTAAGCTCCCCCTGTGCCCCATGAACCCCAACTGATTTATTTCCAACAACAGCAGCCTGACAGAGATGCTTCTGCATCTGCTGGAGGGTGTAAAGAGGGAAAGCTCTGGGGGTTTGTAACCAAGATCACAGGTGTCCAATATGATGGGGTTTGAATCCAAGTCCTGAGCTGGCTCTGCACATTGACTATTTTTTGCTGTTTGATCTCTCTGCTACTATTATGCCAGATTCCTTCCTCTTATATCAGGGCCTTCAACAACAAAATGCCTCTCTATTCAGATGTAGATTTAATAATCAATGCAACACAAAACTCAGAAAAGTCACCACTGAGTTGTATCCATGTGGTGAGGCTTTAACCATGTGTTTTGGAGCCTTGATAGCATCAGACCTGTGGCACCCATTGAAAAGAAGGGGAGAGTCCATGGTCACAGACTGCCTAGCAGGAAAAACTTTCCCCTGCTCACTGGCACGGCCAATCCCACTTCCCTCTGCAGCCTGGCTGGGCCCTTGTTTCACTGCACCGCCCTGTGATCTTCCAGGGAGGACTTATATTAGCCCAAGCCATTAACACAGAAAGTTATTAGTAGGCTCTTGGGCAGAGTCTGTTTTCATATTCATTTGGCTAATTAAAAGTAAATCTGCTGCTCTGGATTACCACTAAGAGTCTCAAACCCCATCAGTCAGCCTGTATTCACAGGGGAGAAAGGGTGTCACCCCTGTGCAGAGGTGATTCATGGTCATTTGGGACATGCCAGGCCTGCCGTGTCAATGGGTGGCTCTGTCACCCATGGGTGACACAGGGGGGTGCTTCAAGTTATTTGGGCTCCAAGGAACAGGTACCACTTCTTTCTACCCATGGAATATTTAAACCAGGGACATCTGGCCATGGCTCTCCATGATGGCAGGGCTTAAAAGATGTTCTATGAACATGCCAGCCTTGATCAATATTTGGAGCCTGCTGGCCCTGCCTGCCCTCCCCAGGGCTTGATGGAGCATATGGGTGTTTCCACCCAGCTACTGTTGCAGCAGCTTTTAAGATGACACTGATCTCCTCACAGGGACCGTCTGCCAGTCACGTAGGCTGAGGTGGCAGGGGAGTCCAAGGAACTCTGCAGGGTCACACCACCAGCCTGGTCCCCATTCCCATGTTGGTACCCAACACATCACATGGCAATGCTACAAAATCACAAAAAAAAGGGATTTTCTGTTCCAGACAGGAAACTGAAGGGCTGCAGGTGGGGGTAGGGTGGATAGGGATGGATGCCCTGAAAAGTGCTGTGGAGATGCTTCCCTGTGGCTAAGACACTCACATGAGGGACATGGCTCACCAGTGAGCACTGACATCCCACCTTTCTTTATCATGTACTCTGTGTCTTCGTCAGGGCCCTGCCACAAATAGCAGCACAGCTGGATCTTGTTTCACTCCTTTTCTCAAAGCAAACAAACACAGACAGTGTCACCTGCTGCATCAGCCTGGGGGGCACCAGGGCAGACAGACATTGTCCTCCCATGGACGCTGCATGCAGCCAGCCCTGAGTGGGCTTGGGTGCTCCAGGTTGCTCCTCCCATGTCCTCCACACTCAGTCTGGACACCAGCTCCACCTTGCATCCCAGTGGTGGGAGAAACCAGCCCATTTACCCCTGTAGCCATGGGTCTCAGGGCTCCCACATTGCTCACATGAGCGTGAAGCCACCCTTTATGTGATACAGGCGGGACAGAAATAAATACCATGTGTGGGTTTGGCTGCCCAGAGACCCATGGGTGCGGCTCTGCCCCCACAGAGTGCTCAAGGGATGGGCAGAGAGGGACAGAGCCAAGCTGCCAAGCCAGAATCAGGGGATGTGTGGGAGTCCGGGCTGGGGGAGAGTGCTGGGAGAGCTGCCATGCAGTGATGGTGGGGGAGCCAGTCCAGCCCTGCTGCCTGGTGTCTGCTTTTCAGTGCCTGCAGCAAAATCCACCTGCCACTCAAAGCAACCCCACATCCGCCTGCCCCGCAGCCCCACTCTGGCTGCATGTCCCAGCTGGTTGCAGATGGATAGGCTGGGAGCAGGCCAGCAATAGACTCAGTTTCTGGGAGCCAGGGATACTTTGTCCTGCTTTAGGGCAGCTCACAGGCAAAGCAAACCTGGGGTACCTGTCTGTTTGCTGTAGACTGAGCCATAGAATTACACTCATCCTCTGGATTCCTTGTTTATTTGGCATATGCTGCCCAGCTCCCTGGAATCCAGCTCGGTGCTGGTAGCTGGCAGCATCAAGCAAGCCAAGCACACACAATGAGCTCTGCAAGGTGGGGAAAGCAGGGGATAGTGTCTCCAGGAGTTCACACTGCCTGCAGTGCGGTGAGCAGGCAAGGTGCAGGGGACTTACTCTCCATTGCCCCCAGGCACCTTGCAGCCCCTCGTCCCACAGCCAGGCTGATCCTGCCTCTGCCAACTCACAGCCCAACCTGGTCCCTACTACCTCTTGTTGTCAGCCACTGAAATCCTATCTGTTTTCCCTGCCATTTGTAGAACACGCTGTCTGTACTAACCCCTGACCCAGTGAGATTCTTTTGATAACTGTGTTTACCAGGGGCTTGGAAGTTGAGTTTTTCTTCATGCCAGAGCTCAGCCATCCTGTCTCCAGCCCAGGATGCCCCATGGTCCTTCCCACCTTGGAGAGTCTGCAGTGTCTGCAGTTTGGCACAGGGTTGCTACTTCTGCCAAGCCAGCCTCTGATTCAGAGCAGTCCCAGTCTCCTTGAAAAGCCTGGCAAGAAATGATGCTCACCTTCTGCTGGGAGATCTTTGGAAGAAGTCCACTACCCTTTCCAGTGGTCCCTGCTAAACTTCCATGGGACCCCTGTGTTGTCTGGATACCGACGGGGAAGGTCTCACCCTCACACCTCCCAGAGCTTGACTGACTTGTGCTTTCAGCTCCCCCAGGTCCAGCTGGAGAGCTTTGAGCTGCCAGAGACTTTGGGAGCAGGGACAGAAGAGGGTTTAAGGGTGGAGACCAAGGGCAGAGGGTGTGAGGTGGAAAAGATGTAAATCCTCACCAAGAGAGCTCATCCCAGCCTTGGCAGATTTCTCTTCAACCTCCTCCCCTACTCAACCTTCCTTAATTATTCTTAATGGGTAAGCTCATAAGAGCTTCTATTAACTTTATTACCAGATCAATTAGTGCTTACTTCCCCCTCACCCCCCCTCGTGTTAATAATACCATCAAATATGAAGAGAACATCTGCACTGCTGCCCAGCAACCTGGAGAAGGTGCTGGGGAACACAGTCTAGTCTGAGCTCCAGATGCTTTGTTGGGAACTTCTGAGATCGATGGATCCTCCCCAAGATGTGGTCCAGTGAGGAGGGAAGCCAGGGAGGAGGAAGATTAATTGGAGAAGACGTTGGCACCCAGCAGCTCCAAAATCTGCTGGCATGAGCTGAGCAGGAGAGGTTTTGGCACCAGAAGGAAGCCCTCTTGCCTGCAGCCCTGTGAGCTGGTGGGGTTGGCACAAACAGCAGAGGATACAGGTGTTTGTTGGTGGGTCTGGTGGAAGGAGCCATGGCATCAATCAGAGTACCACAGGATGGCAGGAATGGGGCCACTGGGACAGGAGATGGGGGAATGGCTGCAATCACTTTCTCTGAACAGAGGGAAGAGGACACCTTCCCAGCACAGAGAGAGGAGCAGCACCAGCACCCTGTTCTGCTTTATGGGGGATGTGAGGGAGGATGGGAACACCCCTGGGGCACACAGCATCCATCTCCACATCCCCTCTAGAGAGGGAGTGGCACGGAGGATGGGTGCTGGTGCTGAGCACATCATCCAGCAATCCTTCCCCACACTCTGTCTCTTTTGGGGACCTACTCCAAGCACCCTAGAGGTGAGTGCACCCCCTCAGCTTTTGGCACAGGCCTTGCACAAACATGAGTGCTGGATGCAGAGAGGCAGGAGCTGGCTGCAGGCTGCAGCGTGCTGGATGCCCTGGCTCTCAGCAGGGCTATTGCAGCCTGACTGACAGGCCTTGAAGGGAATGCACAGGAAAACTGTGGGAGCGAAAGGATTTTGAAATATTTAACCGGGGTACCTTGCATGGAAAGAAACTCCTCTTGCAAAGGCACCAGCTCCCACCACAGAGCATTTGTCAGACCCCTCATCTGCCCACGCAGTTTGTTCCAGCCTGAAAGGACCCACTTGAACATCCTGGAAAGGACACAGCATTCCCAGCACCCCAAGTCACGTGTCCTGCTTGTGTCATGCTGACAGCTTGCAGCTTTGGCACTTGGAAAGTGCTGTAGGACCACTGCAAAATTCCAGCCTGCCTGGACATGGGACAGCACAGTTCTGAGTCAAAGGGCTGCCAGCCCGGGGGCTCAGTGAGGCAGTATGGGAACAACTTGTACCTGAACCGTTTCAGTAAACAAGCACTCAGGGTCTGGAGGGCCACGAGCCACCAGGTGTAGGTCCCTGCAGGGCCAGCTCCCAGTCCTATCCATTTGAGCCATGCTCAGCATTCAACAACAATACAATTTTTTTCACCTGCCCAGGTCCCCTCCCAGATCCGGGAGGAGGCCAGATGGGGCACTGTGTGTTTGACCTGGTAAAAAATATCCACCAACAGTTTTTGGTGTCTGTCAGCAGTTGACTTCTGCATGGAGACATTTCTGCTTGACTGCATCATCCAAGAAGATGTCCCCAGCCAGAGAGGACCTAGCAGGGGATTGCATCCTGCTCTCCTCATGGAAGGAGGTCCCACTGCCTCCTAATGTCATGGGTGGTTTGCTATGAACAGCCACCAACTGAGCCCATATTTATGGCCAACAATCCCCATGGGGGCACAGGTGTTCTCACAGACACTTTACAGTGCTCTCTGCTGGCCGAGCATCTCAAACTCCTCCTTCTGTCATCTTTCCAATTGCCCCAAGTTTAGATCTCTCCTGAAGCAACCCATTCCTGTGTCCTTGGCTGGTCTTTTCCCTGCTCCTGCCTGCAAGTCTCCCTTCCATGGAGCGGAGCCACAGCTCTTTAGACTCCCAGTGCTGACCTGCCCCATCCGTCTCTGAGGCTGGACCAGATGAGGTCTCAGCCCAGCACCTGGTCAGCACAGGGGTCTCCAGCCCATACGGATAGTACTCCCCTCTGATGCCAGCAGGGTTGTTACTCCCAAGCCTCAGACCAAGCAGGGAGCTGCCCAGCTCCCATCACTGCTAATCTGCTTACACCCCATTCCTGAGGAAGACCTCCAAGAGAGCTCCTGGCCTTCATCCACTATGAGCTCTGCAGACTCAGCTCCAAAGAGCTCCATTTTGCAGCTGACCCAGAACAGTGGTTCTGTGAACCTCCAGAGACCCATGGGGACTCGGAGTGACTGGGAGGTGTCCTGGGCAGAGCACCACAAGCCTGGGATCAGTCACAGCCAGAGGGCTGGTGGGGGAGTTTAACGCCATCACCACAGTCTGGAAATAGAAGGAAACCTAGCCTGAGTCTTTTCAGTATCCAGCAGAAAGTGCAGTTGGAAAATTGATGCTAAAGCCTTCTAACTTCATGTCCAAGGACTTCCCCTTTGCAGGTAGAGGTGGTGGGTGCATGAGGGAGAGAACGATGCTCTGCTTGAATGGGGCTGTTGCTGCCAGGGATGGAGGAGGAGAGAGCAAAGCACCACTACCCCCTGCCCCCCAGCCCTCCCAAAATAAACAGGTCTGGGAAATAATTGTCAATGTGAAAGGAATTAAAAAGGCTTCAGCATGTGTGTGTGTGTGTGTCTGTGTGTGCGAGTCCTGCCAGGTTAATACTGCTGCCTATTCGCCTGACAGCTCCAAGATTGATTACCTGCCTCAGCGCTCTTTATAACTTGATCAGTCGAATTAATCTCTGGCTGCGGGCCCATCTGATGCCAGGCATCACAAATTTAATTTGGAGGTGTACGGGATCTTTTATTCCTCCCTCCCTCCTTCCCCCGCCCCAACCCCTGTCCATGTCCCTTTTTTCTCAGCTCATCAGCACACATGATGTTCCTGCTGATGTAAGGATGACCTGGGCTGTCAAAGCTTCCTCAGGGCTGCAGGGAATAACATCAGCAAGTAAACCCATGCTACCCACAGGAAAAAAATAATTAAAAAAAAAACCAAACCAAAACAAAAACCCCAAACCCCAAAACAAACTAAAAAACCCAAAGCCAACCACAAAACCAGAGGCCAAAGCAGACACTAAGTAAGACATATTAATGTACTAAAGACTTAATGAAGTTGGGGGGGGGAGTGTGGAGGGGAAAGTGCTTACTTTATTAGTTTATGGCCGATTAATGGGAACGGTCATTACAATGATGGAGATGGATTACCCCCATCAAACACAACCACCAGCCCCTTTCGGAAGGTAGAAGGGTGCCGGTGTTAGTGCCTTGCTGCTCAGCCAGGGCTTGGAAAGTGGGGTGCTCCACAGGGAGGGGAGATGGGTTCAGGGAGGACAGGGGGCTGCAGAGATGCCAGGGAGGTTTTGAAAGATGCCATGAGCTGGAGACTGAATGAATGAGTGGTTCAGGTGGTGGGACTGAGGGGTCAGTGCTTTGGAGGAGAAATCCTGCAGGAGAAAGGAAAGAAAAGGGCCACGTGAAGAGGCCAAGGAGTCCCGGTGCCAGTGAGCAGCCTGGGAGTGATTTCAGTTCCTCAAAGCTTGGTTCACCTTTTAGGCTGAGAGGAGCACAGCATCTCAGATGCATTAATACCCAGCTCCCAGCCAAAGAAGGCACAGGATGGACAGACAGACTGGCTAGAGGCATGGGAGATCAGCTCCATGGGTGGTAAGCAGCCTTGCCCCTCCAGCACTCTGTGCTGAGACCCTCAAGTGTGTCTGCAGGACCAGGATGTGAGACACAGTTTGGTTCACCCAGAACATGGTTAAATACCTGCTCACAGCCCAGGTGCCCTATGGTGATTACCTAGAGGATCCCAGATACCTCATGATAATCAGAATTACCAAATATCTCTCCAGCCACTGATTGGTAGTTACGCTTTAGCTCCCTGGGACAGGGCAGTAACTCTCATCCCTGTGAGCCCTGGTTCAAGGACCATCTACTCTCACTGGGGATTAAATGTCCAGGAAAATACTCACAGTTACATTCACTCAAGAGCCTTTGATTCCTCCGTGTTTTCAGCCCCTTTTAGTCACACCACACCAAAATTTACACCAGGCATGGAGGATAATTTACTTTTTTTGCCTTTAATGTCCAGGATATTCACACTGATAACAGGAGTTGGGAATTGAAAGGGAACATCTTAGATATTTGTGCAAACTTTCCCGTTTGTCTGCAAAGCAAAGGTGTTGAGCTTCATATATGGGGGAAAGAAACAGAGGGAAATGCATGTTTTATTTTCTTCTTGGATGCCAGGTTCCCAGAGCATAGCCATGACATGCTCTGGCAGCCTCCTGACCTGTCTACCCAGGCACCACAGGCAGAGGTGGAAGTGCATTTGCCAGGCCCTTGGAAGAAGCAAATGTGCACCCAAGGCAGATGGTGCCTTCCCTGTGCAGCCTCACCAGTGGCTGTTCCAGCTGGTGCTGTACCTGACCTCTGAGCAACCTGGAGGGATGGCCATTCCTTCACACACTCCTCACAGACCATGGCCTTTCTCCAGCTTGGGTTGGAACCATCTTGTTAAACCTTCTGTTTTGTCGCATCACCAAGCACTGGCAGACAAGTGTGGTGGAACACAGCAGGGCCACAAGTTTCCCTCACTTCAGATCCTCTCCCAGCTCAGCAGCTCCTTGTCTGCATGTATTAACCTGTGCTTGAGTCAGTTTCCCATACGACTTCTGGACAAGCCTGAGATTACTTGGTCCCCAGAGCGCGGTGTAGCAAGCCTGTCTTGTAATTTGTTGTGAAGGGATTGAGATCCCCCAGCAGCTCACTTGCCATCCCCACACACAGTCAGGCTCAGCAGCAGGGAAGGGGCTCATGGTCACATGCCTGCATCGAGCAGTGCTGCGCTCTCCAGCATCCACATGGACTCACAGCCTTTCCTGATTCCCGAGTGATGAATAACCACCCTAATGAATGGAGGGAAATTGGATTAGTGCTGAACACCCATGTGCTTGAACTGAGCCTGATTAAACCCCCATCTGTGCAGGGAAAGGCCGAGTCTTGCCGCTTCTCAAAAGCCAGGGAGCTGGCAGCACCTGTGCATGGTCTCATCTGCATCCTGTTCGGACATTTCAGGTGCTCAGAAGCATTTTTCCCCTCTACCAATGGCAAACACCCCCTGAAGGCTGAGCTGGAAAGTTTGGGACTGGTTTTCTTCAGTGCACTGGTCCATTCCCGATGGGTGCTTTTGCAGCTGGAAGATTTACAAGACCTCTGAGTTGTCTCTGAGCTTGCTACCAGGTCCTTCCCTCAGCTTGGAAAGTCAGTCACCCTCCTTGCCTCAGTTTCCAGCTGATACAAACAACACCTTCCTACACACAAATACTGTGTTTTCTTTAGAGCAGAGTGTCTTCCACTACTAATTTGGCCCAAATGGCAGAAGCCACCTCTGTCTTTCTTGATGGCTTTGCATAGATCCCTTAGGAACAGTTTGGGGACACTGATGGGGCTGACAGTTTCTAAGACATGGGTGCCAGGACTCAGAGTAGGCAAACTGTTGTCTTTGAATCTCATGGAGCTTGGGCACCGAAGCTGCTTTAATTGCAGGGCTCCTTTGCTACCAGGCCCTAATGGGGCAGGTGAGTGGCAGACATTTGTCACCTGTGCAATGTCACTGCTGTCCCAGCATTCCTGCGAGGCGGCTGTTAGGCCACTTGATCCCAAGAGTGTCAGGACAGGCACAAGCACCCATGGCAGGAGGCTGCAGGGACCAGAGGGGTGCTTAGCATTATCCTTGCCAAGATGGTGTTATGGCCCACACAGTATCACAAGTGGGCCCAAAAAGCCCCAGGGCCTCTCCCAACTCCATATCCCCATCAAGGAAACTTTCAGATATGGGACAAAGTTGACACCAGTGATCTGTCACAGGCTCCATAACACTGGGGTCCTGCCCTAGATGTCAGGCACATCCTGGCAGCTCACCCTGGGGCTGGAATGACACACCAGCTCTGCTTCTGCACAAGGATATTTCACCAACATGAGAAACAACTTCAACTCCTAAATCCAACACACACCTTGTACCCACCCCAAGGACTGAGCCATGAAATCCCCTGCTCAGCCTGCAAACACCTCAAATGAGTTTTGCCCTCCAGCTTTGCCAGCAAGGGTGGTGAGGAGCCCTCACTAATGCACCTAGCAAAGAAAGGCTGTGGGTGCCAGCAGCTCTTCAACCATAATGAAAGTCTCAAGTATCCCAGCCCGGCCAAATCACCTCCTACAGACACAGAACAGTGCTGGAGTAGCAATAAAAGTGTCAGGGATGTCTCCTCGTGCATCACCACACTGCAGCATTTTGGGAGCGGCCTGCACAGAGGTTAATTATTGCTTCCCTCTCTTCCCCTCTCGCTCCCAGTTTAAGATGGATCTGACTGTCAGGAGGGGTGACAGATGAAGACAAAGCACAGGTACGGCTCCCATGAACTCTGCGCCTGCCTGTATCATCCTAGAGCAGCTGGGAGCACGTGGAGTGGAGCTGGGGGGAGGGAAAGGAGGGGATGAGGAGGAGGGAGAGTTGAGAAAGCAGCAACCATACCAGTGCTGGAGTGGATTTGTTGTGGGGGACATGGGATTGTTAGCCTGGGAGAAATCACAGCTCCTTCTACCCCACTCTTATGGAACGAACTTTTTTTTCCTCCTTGCCTCTTCATACAGCTTCAAAACTTCACTTGAGATTAGCAGAGAACTTTTTCCAAATATCAAGGGAAGCATGAGAAGAAGCACATGGTCAGCTGCCTTCTGCTCCATAGGGCTCCCATCACTGCAAGCACAAACATGTATTTGAGAATCTCCCCTCTGAGAGTTCATTTAAGAAAATCTGGGATCAGGGTCCCAGCTCTGCCAAAATCATGAGTCTTTGAAGTCTTGTTCCCTAAAGCAGCCTCTGGCTGGAACAACACTCCAGGCTGTTGGGTGGAAGAAGCATTGCAGAAGCTGTTATAAGCAGTACTCAGCAGACAGATATCTATGAGCATCCCTTCTCCACGTGCAGCAAGAGGTGACTTGTCCTTCACTTTCCTTCCTGGTCAGTGACTTTAGTGCTAGCACAGTCATTGCCATTAAAACCTTGTTTTGGCTTCTGCAGGTTAAAGAGATGACCATGACCTTTCTGTTTCCCAGGCCATGTCCTTCTTCCTCTCTACAGAGCAGCTGGTCTGTTTTGATCACCCCTGTCCTCCCTGTGACCAGACATGCTGCCCAGGGGGTACCCAGCCCTGCTGCCCTCAGCAAGGACAGGCCACAGCTGCTTTCAAATACCTTCACTCCAGCCAGCTGCGGAAAATCAGTTCCTATGCAGCAGACAGGAGGACATTGGTCTTTCCCAGGAAAAGCCAGCTGCTTCCAGTCAGTTTTGGGTTTTTTGTAGTGAAGGGATGCTGTGACAGTGTAGCACGTGCCTCACTGTTACTGTTTCTTCCCCACTTCCCCACACAGAAATTCCTCAGGTACTGGGAGCAGTGGCCTTCCTCTTCCACTCCAAGAGGGTTTGAAGGTATTCATCAGGAAGATGGATTCAGCCCCTTCCCCTGCTATTCCCTGCAATCTGGTTTAGCTCTCACCTGTGTTCAGGGGCTGTCAAAGCATCCTCAGGGAAGATGCAAACCACAAGCCTGGGAGGTGCACTGGCTCCTCAGGGCAGAGCAACACCCACATCTCCATCTCCTGCCTTCCCCTTGCTCAAGGGCACAGACACTGCAGCCACTTCAGAGGCATGGAGCCACCCCAGGCACCCAGGATGAGAAATCGCCCTGTTCCCATTCCCAAAAGGGTTTGGATTTTATCCCATGCTAGGAGCTGAGAGATGAGAAATGCCAGCATTGGCAGTTTTCATCCCTATGACCCTATTGGAAAGGTCTGCTTCCAGCCATTCCCAAACAGTGCCTTTCCTTTCCAGGCTTTCCAGCCATTTCAGCCTGGCTTGATACCATTTAGCTGCAGATGCTGAAGGAAACATCACTTCAAATTAAACCAAAGGGGAGCACTTCAGCTGGACAGCTTTGAAGTAGGAGGCTTTGATAAAAGACTATTTCCTCCCGCTCTTGATCTTTCTTTCTTCCCCCTCTCCTCTCCAAATGGTGAGTTTTGACATGGTTGTTCCCATACAGCCACAGGAAAGCCTGTGACTCCCCCTCCAGGGGCATCTTCCATCACTCAGCCAGCCTCTCCTCCAGGACAATGTGCCAGTACCAGCAGCTGAACCCAAGTTCAGCCTCTCCATATCACCCAAAACCAGCCAGAGGTCCTTTGTCCCTCCATGTGCACCCTGAACAGGCCCATTCCCTGCTGCTGGGAAGGTGCAAAGCCCAGAAGATATTTCCAAGGACTTCAATTCCTGGAGGGCATGCGCAGCACTACTATCCTAACACACTGCCAGCCTGTCCCATGACTCATACACTGAGGTTGTCACATTGAAACCAGGATAGGATGCCCTCTTCAGAGCCAGAAATGTTCTGCCGTGGGAATAAATGAGAAGATACTTGTAAGCTGTCATTTAGTTACCCTGTGTCTTCCAGGCAGCTCCCACGGCCCCAGAAGGCTCCCATCTCTCCAGGCGCTTTCCTGAGCCCTTTTGAACCCACCCCAGTGTTCAGCCCTGAGTAGGCTGGGCCACCAGAGCACCAAGCAAGCCCCCAGTGCTGACCTTGGTTGAAGGCTCATCTCCTATGTACTCCTCACCAGCCCTCCTGGAGGGCAGCAGGAGCACCCAGGATGCAGGCAGCACGTGTGCCTGCCAGGGAGGTGTAGTGAAGGCTGAAGGGCTCAGAGCACATCCCTCCCTGTGTGACAGCTAAACGAGCCGAGACAATTAAATGTGCCATTTGATGGCTGCCTGGCAGAGCCAGAGTCTCTCTCTCTCTTTTAATAAAAGGGCTCTTTCCCAGAATCGCTCAGGCTGCAGTGAGGGCTGCAGCTTGTGAAGTGTGAGAGCTCTTCACATTTAATTAAACAGCCCGTCCAAGCCTGCCTCATGTCGGCAGAGCTCACACACGCACGGCCAGAGATGCCCCGGCACCTTGCTCCCACTGCAGCCCTCACTGGGCAAAACTCCTGCCTCCTTCCATCTTCACTCCCAGTATAGACAGAGCTGTGTCCCAGCTTGCCTGGACTGCATGAGGCACCCCAAACTGGGATGCTGTGCCCTCAGATATCAGTGCCCAGAGGGCACTTAACCCTTGCAGAGCTGATAACCCCCTTGATGTGAGCCGGGCTCTCCAGAGGGGCTGAGGCCCAGCAGCAACAGAAGAGAGGTGCTGCTGGAGTACCCAGGGTGTGAGACAGCCAGGGATAAGGAATCCATCAGTGGATCCAGCCCCATGGTGGATCACACCACTCCTCCACATGTCTGACCTGCAGCCCCACAGGCCGCCCCACAGCTGGGACACCATGGCCATGGCCTCCCTGGAGCCCTGTGCTCTCAGCCAGCTTCCGCCTGTCGCCAGCTCTGGTCCTCATCAGCAGAGGAGGGGGAATGCCCTGCTCTTGCCCAGGGCAGATAAGAGAGATGGATAAGGGTGGGGGCAGAGGAGAGGCCGGCATTTGGGTAGCTTGGCTGACTTTTCAGAGAGCACTTGTTTTGCTGAGCCCTGTGGCTTAACCCTTCCTTCCCCAAGGCCAGAGCAAGCAGGCAGTGGGAGAGAGCTTTGGACAACTCCTGACAATACCATCTTAATGGGCTCAGTGCTTTTGGATCTTCTCCATGTTTAAACTGAGCCCTGTTGAGCTGGCTTCAGTCATTTCTGGCTCTTCCATCCTTGGGCAGGGAAGACAGCATCCTCCCTCCTAAAATGTTTGCAGGGGAACTGCCACTCCCATCCTGCAACACAGCAGCCTGGTGGCTGATGGTTTGTTATCTACAAGCATGGAGAGCTTCAATCCACTGTTTGCAGCTGTACTTGCAGGACATACTAGACCAGGCTTCCCTGGACCTTCTTGGTCCCTCTGACACCAGCTAAGATGCAAACCCAGAAATTTTCTGGTTTATTCTTCCCACCTGAACTTTTCTGTGAGGGAAGGACTGGTTCCAGCAGGGTCCTGGGGAGATTCTGAACAGCCACCCCAGCCCTTCACCACATACATCCACATGTGGAAAAGTGGGAAAGGTGTATGGGGGATGGGACATGCAAGTTGCAGTTTCTGCCTCTCCTCATACCCATAGCTGGGAGAGGGAGATTATTAAAGGGCAGGGCTCAGGCTGTGCTTTGAATGTGGACATGCAGCCAGGTGAATATTTGGAGTTTTTACAAGTAGCCCAAAGTTGCTGTCCCCTGCTCCCCTCCCACATTCTCAAACCGGCAGAGCGCCGGCAGCTGGGGAAAGCTGCTGATGGGTACGAGCCCTTCCCAGCCCGCCAGGGCTCAGGGGCTGCTCTGCAGAGACCCCATCACTCACACTTTCAGGCCTGCCAAGCCAAAGGCACAGTAATTGCAAGCCAGATTCCCTCCCCCCCCCCCCCCCCCGCCAACTTCCGAAGCAGTGTGCTCTGGCAGGGACCAGGCACAGGGGGTCCCATTTCCGCCTGCCTCCGGCTGTTACGGAGCAGAGAAGTGACAGAGAGCAGCTCCGGGGCAGAAAGGGCTGCGAGGAGAGACAGCAACCAGCACTCCGATAAGGCGGGTCCCTGCTGAGCACCTCCTTGCTTTTGAGATAACGCACCCCAGGCACTCCCTGAGGGATACCTGTGCTCTCTACAGGTTGTGCCCTCACATGGATTATCGCCTGCTCCAGCTCATCCCCCTCTCTATGTGGAGTCAGACCCCAAATTCCATGTCCTTGAAGAGGGGAAGCCCAGACCACAGGGAGCAAACCCAGGACGTAAGCTGAACACACAAGTGGAGATACAACCAGTAGCATACAGCACTAGGATAGATCTGTCCCCCACCTGACCACAGGTGAAGGTCAAGAAGTCACCTGCAATGCAAGGAGAGTGTGGAGACCCTCCAGCCCTCCCTGGGCTGGTGCTGCTCCTGATGAATCTGCACAGGGATCATCACCTCAAGGGGACAGGCAAGGTACTGTGTCCCTTCACTGCATCTAGATTCAACATCTCACTCACAGCCTCAGTAATGGTCATGGACAGAGTCACATCAGCAGCTCTTGGGCTTTTCAAGCCAGAGGAAGTGGAGCTTTCAACAGATACAGATGAGAAAAAGAAAAAAAAGAAAGTAGTCTCATGTTAAAACCTTTTACAGTCTCCAGCAGGCACCAGTGCTGGCAGAACCAGAGGGTGTTACCCTGCATCAATCCCAGCATAAAACCTCTGCTGTCAACACCAGCTAAAGAGGCCACAAAAACTGCCCCACGCACAGCCCTGCCAGCACTTCAGCCAAGATGCAGGACAGAGGCTGCTTGCATGGCTTTATCTGGCTGGAAAGCCCTCCTTAAGATAGGAGGCTGCTTGCTCTGCTGGAAGGAGCTGCAGGTGCCTAAAGCTGGTTTAGCCCCAGACTATAATTTGGCTGGACTGGGACAAAGCTCCACATCTCCCCCAGCCTTGGTAGAGAAGGGACTCTCTGTTGTCTAATACAACACAAGCAAAGCTTGCATCAAGGGAACTGCTTCTCCTTGAGGCCACTCCTCAAACCAGAGCACAGGGCAGTCATACAAACCCCATTTTCATGGGCAGTCCCTGCACCCCTTCTCACATCTCTTCCATCTGCTGTGGTGTTCTCTGTAGGTGTGGGTACTGGAGTTTGGCAGGATTATTCACAAACAGAAAGGGCACAGCTAGGTTGCAAGGAGAGAAGGCAAAAAAGCCACAGGAGGTAAGTGCCAGCATTCAAGTATCCAGGTAGGCCTACAGCAAGAACAGGGAGAAAGCAACATCTGGATCCTGCTAGGTGATGAATATGGGATGGTGCAATATCCTTCAGCCCTCATCTGTACACAGAGGTGCCTCCAGACATAACTGGTCCTGTCAAGCCACCTCAGCTGAGCCTACTCCCTGATATGCTCTTGCTTTTCACCAGCCCTTGAACAAATCCTTGTCTGGAGGGGCCACCCATGCAGCCTAGTGAACAGCACACATACTTGCTGCAGCACCAGCTGTTCCCCATACCTTGCATCATCTCACCTTGCACAGCCTCTCTGTCTCCAGGAGACTCAGCTTTCCACTCTGCCTCCTTTTAAAGGCAGCCCAGGAGTGGTAAGGGTGAAGCAGAAAAGGGCTGCCCAGGTGGAGCTGACTTAGGAAGGGATGTGAGTGAGAAAGTTTTGGAGAGAGGGATTGAACCCAAGGCTTTAATCTGACCTTGCAAGCAAGCTGTGATGCCAGGGCAGAGCTCTTCCCTGGATGGCTGGGCAGCCGTACAGGGTGGAGCATTTCACACCTTACCCTTGTCCTTGCAATAATCCCCATTTCCCGCAGGTCTGGCTCACATCTCCATGCACTGCTCAGGATTCCTGCAGTGCCAGATTGAAGGGCACACAGCAAAGCAAACCCAGCTCTGCGTGTCCCTGCAGCCAACTCACCCAACCTCCCCCCACAGCTAGCACCCTGCCACTTGCTGTGACTGATACAGGGAACCTGGTGCTTTTATTAAACTCTTTGCTCCCTGTTTTAAGCTTAATAATAAATTGCATGTCACATTATGGCTGTGTTTATTAAAACCCATTGGCGTGGGCTCTGCTCTGCAACAGCATTTGAATTATTGAAAGCAACCCCCCATGGAGACCTATTTGCTGCAAACGCAGGAGGATTTATTTCCATTTTGTTTATCAGGCAGTATAAGTGCTGGGTGGAGGCAGGGAAGCCGTCTTGCTATTTTATTTTCTCTCTGAGCCACTATAGCAGGATGAAGAGATGCCATGCAGAAGACAGGGGAAAAAAATGCCACCCCCAACAGGGGTGGGGACAGGTTGGGGACGGAAGTCCCAGGGGTAGCTGGTCACTCTGCCCTGAAGATCTCTCTGGCTCTGGTTGAGTTCTCCATGCATAGTTTCTGTGTGCCTCAGTCTACCCATTTGCAGAGGGAGGTTACAGTGCTGCTTCCATCCAGGCATGACCAGTGATCAGTTCAGGCCCAAAGAGCATCTGCCAGAAGCCATTGATCTCCCATGGGAGATGCCCATGGCATGGGGGGATTTTCAGGGTTGGTCATGAAGGGTGTTTACCCTTTTGCTGCCCTGGTTCAACGTAGACACCCAAGAATTGCAGCAGAACATCTCCAAGCTCTGCCTCATCCCAGCTCTGCCTGCAGCAGCCATCCAAATCCAGCATCAGGAGGATGCTCTGGCTCTGGTAATCATCCCAAGAGACAGTTCACATTCATGTCCCTTGTGATTACCCCTCCCAGCAAGGCAGAGGTTCTGCCAGGGGCAGGGAAGGGGCACGGAGCAGGCTTGGATGGATTTGAGGGTCAGGGTGCCCCAGGGGCTCCCAAGGTCCCATGTCCCTTTCCAGGCTGCCCAGCGCAGTGGCAGGGCCCGCGTGGCCGGTGGCTTTGCCAGGAGATGGCACTGTTTCACGGCTAATCACGGCCCTGGCCCCAACCTGGACTCGGGGATGGAGGCGCGGATGCACCACATGAAGCACGGCCAGCAGGTTGAGGGAGGTGATTCTGTCCCTCTACTCTGTTTTTGTGAGACCCTAACTGAGTGCTGTGTTCAGCTCTGGGGCTCCCAGCATAAGATGAACGTGGACCTGTTGGAGCAGGTCCTGAGGAAGGCCATGAAGATGCCCAGAGGGCTGGAGACAGGCTGAGAGAAATGGGCCTGAAGAAGTATAGGCTGAAGAAGACAAGGGTCCAGGGACACCTTAAAGCACCCTCCAGAATCAAAAGGGTCTATAAGACAACTGGAGAAGGACTTTTGACAAGGGCATGTAGTGATAGAAAAAGGGTGAATGGCTTTAAACTGAAAGAGAGTAAGTTTAGATTGGACATTAGAAAGAAATTCTTTTTTTGTGAGGGTGGTAAGGAATCAGCATTGTTGAGGACTTCCCAGCCCCAAAAGTGTTCAGGCTGGGTGGGGCCCTGAGCAACCTGGTCTAGTGGAAGGTGTCCCTCCCCATGGCAGGAACGTTGGAACTAAATGAACGTTGGAACTAAAACTCCCTTCCAATCCAAACTATTCTATGATTCTGTGTGCCTCCTGCCCAGGCCCAGATAGGGACAGGTCCCAGCACCCCCAAAGGCAGGGAAGGACAGGGATAGCATGTTTTTGTTACAGGAGTGTATTTACCTGCCAGACTTGGTGGGTTTTCCCTGCAGACTGAAAACCCTATGGTTGGCAGCCGGTCAGAAGGTGCATCTCCAGGGTCTTTCAGGTCCCGGCAGGACAAGCCGTCCTTTCTTTGTACCCAGGCTCGCAGTGACCGCCGGTGCCCTGGGAGGTGCTCGCACCCTGCTCATCCCCGGTGGCCAGGAGGTGTCGGTGCTGTGCCTGGGCCAGCGGCCACGTCAACACTTCCCGGTTCAGCTCTCCACATCCCTGACATCAGCCTGACCTCTGGGCTCGCCTGATCAGGTGCCCTGAGCGCAGTCAGCTGGGCTGGCAGGAGCTGCTCAGCCCCCTCTGCCCCCAGAAAGCAACTGGCCAAAGATCGGCCAGCAAAGGAATTTGATGCTGCATGCTCTTGGGGCAGACCCTCTGAACCCGCACCACCAGCAGGTTTGGTCAGGTCCCTGGGACCATCTGGATGCCTGGAGCTGAGAACAGGATCTGCAGAGCCTAGGGTGCCCCTCTCCTTGGGGCAGGGACTGCAGGAAACATCTGAGCAGCCAGCAGCAGAGGTGACCAAATGTTTTCAGAGCCAACAAATAACCTCAATTAAGCTCTGTGGCAGTGACCGATTCCAGCCGTGCAGCAATATTGGCTTCTTTAATTTTTAAGTGACTGGAAATGACAAGACTGGGAGCTGGGATGAGGAGACACCAGCCCTCTCTGTGCCCCTGGAGCCACTCTGCTGCCTTTCACCTTAGGGGGAGTGGAGCACAACTACTGGCTGAGCTCCAGCCTGCCAGTCAGGCAGCCCTCTCCCACAGTGGGATCTGAGCAGCCCGGGAGACACAGCCCTTGGTTCAGTTAATTTTGGCCAAGAGCTTTTGCTCAAGCTCCCCCCTCTCTCAGTCATCACATCCCCACTGCTCTTCCTGCCAGGCAGGAACCACCAGCATTCCCTGCCAGCTCCCTACAGGGTATGAAGGCACTGGGTGTGAAGCAGAGCGGGGCAAGGACTGGGACCAAAATGCAGTAGCCCAGGCAGGACATTGTCCTGCAGAGCACGTGGAGAGCCAGGGATGGAGTGTGTGACCCATCCAACACTGTCCAGTCAGACCAAAACTTCATACACACCCGGCACAACCTGGATTTGTGCCA
Source organism: Trochalopteron elliotii (assembly GCA_024734555.1). Lineage (NCBI taxonomy): Eukaryota > Metazoa > Chordata > Aves > Passeriformes > Leiothrichidae > Trochalopteron > Trochalopteron elliotii. The sequence goes on along the minus strand of JANPWX010000599.1, from coordinate 1,134,068 downwards.
ACACAGGCAGGGCAAGCCTGGCCCTGAGGAGGGTTGGCATGGCAGCCCTGGCTGGGGGCCAGCCCTGGGCACCAGCAGGGAGCCCAGCAAGCAGCTCTTGACTGCTGAAGCTCTGGGACACTCTCAGATTTCCCCGTGGCAGCCTCAGCCTGAGTGTGGCCCAGTTCCACCAGCTCATTTGTGTGCAAAACAGGAAGGAGATCAGGATGGATAAAAAAGGCCCAGCTTCTCTGAAAGCATGTTTTACACCCAAAAAAAGCAAAATGAAAGCCAATGGCACACTTCTGTCCCTGGTCTCTCCTGAACACACTCCGACTCTGCTGGCACGGCCCAAGAGGATTCTGTTATGCTGTTAGATGGAAGGAGAAGCTGGGGCATCAATGGCTTTTGCATTTCTCTGGCTAAGAAGGGGTTTTCTGCCAGAAAGGGTAGGCACTCCAGCAGGCAGGGCAGCAGTGAGTGCCCCATCAAGCTGTGGTGCAGGGGGCCAGAACTGGCCCAGCCTCACCGTCTCCAGGAATTTTGCTCTGCTGCCAATTCCAGACAAATCCCTTTTATTTGCTTGTTCAGGTTTCAGTGCCGTAATTGTGTCATCTGAGCCAGCTCTCAAGAGAAAAAGGAAGAAAAGAAAAGAAAAAACATGTGAAGGAGAGTAGCACGGGACCCAAGCCACCAGCCTTATTGCATCCTGCCTGCTCCTGCCTGGGGTTTGGCCAATTCCTTCCTCACAGGGTCTGGCTCCCTGCCGCAGCTCTGGACCTCCCTGGAGCTGGGACTGAGTAACTGGGAGTGGTTTGGTCCATATGGAGGTTTTGAGCACCAGAAGTCCTGTAAATGCTGCTGCTTTGGGGGTAAAGCACCCCTTGAATGTGAGCTCAGCCCCAGAATGACCATAGGAAGGGTCCTGCCAGCCCTCTCTGGGCAGTGAGCAGCACAGTGCAGCTCTGAGCTTTCTTCCTGTCCTCCCCCCAAATGAAAGTGTGCACTAAATCACCAGTTCTGGGAGGTAGGTGGGATTTTTTTTTTAAATATAATGTTTCCAGTGAAAACTGGAGCATCCCTTTACTTCACCAACTAGGCACAGAGCTGCTCCACACTTAACAGGGCTGTGCTCACCTGGGTGGAGACCCCAGTGTCACAGAACTTAGAACCCCAAGATGAAAATGGGCAGCAGTGGGATGGGATCCAAACACATGAGTCCAGTGATGTGAGTCGATGTGCAGGAGATTGTCTGCTGGGCACCCCCATTCCCAGGTGGGACGGGAAGGGCAGGACCCACACCAGGACCAGCTGTGAGCACTGGGATGGGCAGAAGGGCTCCTCAACTCAAGCACCCCACAATGGACAAGGTAGCATCCACAGTGTTTGCACCCTTCCTCACCCCCATAATCATGCTTGTGGATGCAGGACAGTCAGCTGGCCTTGGCTTTGACCTACATGTATATTTTAAATAACATCAACTGAAATGACAAAGCATGAAGTCAGTCAAAGGCACAGAAGGGAAAACATGAAATCAGTGAAAAAAAAAGCCAAAGTGTTTCTGACCACAAGGGTGGTTCAGCTGGAGACACAGAAGCACTGAAAGCCACAAGTGCCTGGTTTCCTCAAATCACTACTTTTCTGGTTAAAAACAAAACAGAAGAGAAGGGTGTTTTGGCAGCAGGTTCCTCAGGTTCTGGGGAGAAGCTGGGATGTCTCTGTGCTTGCAGGATACAAAGCAGACAGGAGCGTGACACACTGGTTATCACAGGTCCCACCTCTCTGCTCCAGCTTCCCCAGAAATTATTCATACAGGACATAATGCCCCTGCCCTGGCCTCACTCTCCCAAAGGGGGTTTTCTCCATCCCCAGCACCAAATCCTCAGCACACACAGCACAGCTGTCCCCACAGTGTTCTACTTGCCATTGTGTCTCCACTCAGTGCCAGAGGACAGATCCACCCAGCTCCAGGCAGAGCTACCCCTGGTCCCAGCCCTTGCCAACCAGCCAGCATCCCATCCCCAGCACCCAAAAGGATGTGTCACCCTGTTCCCCAACCCAAAAATCCCCTGTTGCCAGGATTGTTCAGAGAAGGAGTTTTGGGCTGGAGGGTGCTTGCTCCAGAGAGATCCCCAAGCTGCAGGGAAGGGTTGCTGTGGGCACGGTGATCTCTTCAGCTGGTGGTGCCATCTCTGGGCTAGTAGTAGTCCTCCTCACTCTCCCCATAGTCCTCAGGTGCCATGCGGGGCTTCAGCAGGGAGAAGTCTGTCAGGTTGAGTTGGTCTGAAACGGCACCATGAGGACAATGTGACATTGCCACCCTGCTGTGCCTGTCCCCTTCCCCACCAGGAGCAAAGCCAAACCATGCACAGCAACTTTCTGGGGCATCCCCAGCACAGCTCTATGCTCCAGCAACTCCTGCCATACTCATGCACTGTGCCCAAACATCCCCTCCCGTGCCCCCATGAGAGCATGGGGATAAGGACATGGTGCTCACCTGGAGTGAAGACGGTCAGGCTGGCCAAGGCCACCACCTCCCCAACCCTGTTCCTGGCGAAGCAGCGGTACGTGCCCTCATCCGTCACCCGCACACCCTGGATCTGCAGCCAGCCTGTCACTTCGTATTTCTGGGGGCCACCTCTGAACTGCAAAATGGGGGGATTTCTGTCAGCGCTTGTAGCAAGGGGGAGTCTGTGCCACAGAGCCCTGGGTCCCCTGTTTCAGCAGGCAGTGAAGTCCCAGCATTGCTCTGGCAGCAACCATGCTATTTCTGTTTATCCCCAGGAATAAATAAGCTTTTCCTGACCCAGCTGGGCTGCAGCTGTTTGCAGGCTGCTATTATGGTGCAGTGGCCAGGGGTGGAGGACAGTAGAGTTTCCTCCAACCAGGCAGGGTAGTCCTGCTTGGGGTGAAGATCCTCAGTCGCACCCTGCGACAAGCTGTGGGGAGGCTTGAAGGACAGAAAGATGGAAGGGGGCCACGGTGCCAGGTTCCACCTGCTCCTCTGGCTCCCTCCATCCATCCCACCACAGTTTCTTCCCCATTGGTGCCTGGCTGAGGTGCATGGCCCCTTTGCCTCCGCCCACACCCTCTTAATAGCTAGGTACACCCAGCTGGGTGCCATATTTGGGGCTGGAGGCAGTCAGGATGCTGACCCCTGAGCCCGCCAGCTCTGGGAGGGAAGCCCTGCTGATGGGAAAAAAGGGCAGGAACTGCCTGAGTGTGCTGGTAGGACCACAGGACAACCCAGGCTGTAAGGCACTCGGGAGGTCACCTTTCCAGCCGTGCCAGTGGGACTGCAAGTGAAGGCAGCACATACAGCAAACTACAGGCAGACAAGTGGGAAACTCCTTGCTGCAGGACTCTACGAATAAGTTCAAAAATTACTAGAGGAAATCACAGAAGAGAGCTATGCTGATGGCTCCTACTGCGACACCAGCCCTGGCTGAGTCAGTCCTCATATTGTGCAGCCTCCAGTCATCCCTTTTCATCCCCAGGCAGCCAGGCTTGGCCATTCCCAGAGTATGACCACTCTCAGGTCTAGTTGTCCATGAGCTCTGAGAAGCACTGGGTCACCCTGGGGTCATCTTCAATGCCCTAGGCACACAGCTCACCTGGACAGAGATGTGGGGGTCATCTCCAGGCAGCAGCATCTCTGTGCCATCCTTCCTCCACTCAATGGATGCCATGGGGTAGGCAAAGACCTCGCAGCCAAAGATGACATCCTGCCCAGTGACGTTCCATGTGTCATAGGGAGGAGAGGTGATCTGAGGCTCTGGAGAGGGGGGTAGAGGAGAGCAGGGTGGGCTCAGAAGAAGTCTCACCCTTGGCAGGTCCTATGGGCTCTCTTGGGCTGGTCTCTGGAGCAGCAGCATTTAGTTCACATAGAGATGCTGGGACCCTTCCCATGTCTGTCTCCTCTCCCTCCCATGGCAGACCCTCACCTTTCCCAATGACATGGTCCCTCCTCACAGTTAGGACTGGGACCTCCCCCCCAAGCTCCCCCAGTCCCTGGAGGGTTACCATCCCTGCTGGCCTCAGTTTCCCTGCCTGTGCTCAAGTGACACACACAGCAGGAAGAGTGCAATGACAGCACTGTTCCAGAGCAAAGCTCCCCTGAGCCATCGGAGCACACTCCTCCTGTGGGAGAAAGGCCAAGAGGCACTCATCCAGCCTGAGGCTGAGGATGGATGAGGTAGCTGAGCTTCCAGCCAGATGAGGCCTCTGCTCTGACACAGTGCTCATGCCAGCAATGAAGAGAGTCAGCAGGTCCCCATCTCCCAGATGAAGCCAACAGCTCCAAGTTCCACATCCCTTTCCTGGAGGGATAGAGTGAGGACCATCCTTCTTACCCACCCCTGCTCCATGATCTGGCCCATATCATGAGACAGAGTTCAGAGTTCAACCTCCAAATATACCTGGGAAAACACTCAAGGACCTGATGATCTAGAGAAAATAACATCAACCTTGACACCCCTCAGGTGGTGGTGACAGCACTGGGTAACCTGGGCCAGAGTGGGCAGGATGGGGCATGGCCTTCCTGCTAGACTGTCCCCTCTCAGCCCCCACCTGAGTTTTAAATGGGAGATGGAAATCACACAGCCAAGCCAATCCAACCCTGGTTTCTATTTGCAGGAGGCAGGCACATTTCTCGGGAGCAACAGGCCAGTGCGAACCCAGCCCTGCCGCCAAGAATTCACTAACAATTCCCTGGAACTTCCCCATCTGTTCCAGCAGGATTTGTTGCTTCCCATAAACTCCACTCCCTCCTGGCAAAGCTGCTCCCAGATTTCTCCAAGCACTGGATCTGCAAGGGGCTCCCCCAGAGCAGCAGTGTGGGGGGACTAGTGGGAGTCTGACACTGCATGGAGCAATCCCCAGTGCAGTCCTGTCCCTGTGTTTTTGCTGCCAGGTGAAACAGTTAAACCAGACCCCCTTGCTCATCTCTTCCCACAGCTCCAGGGCCACTACCTGACTCGCAGGGACCTTCATGGGCCACAGTGAGGTTGGCATCAGGGTGGGCATGGGCAGCCTCCAGGAACCTGCAGATCTGGGCGTAGGTTTTGCCATCAGAGCCGCAGAGGGCCAGCTGGGAGAGGCAGGCACACTGGGGCTCGGGCACCTCTCCGTGGCGCAAGTCCCCGGCATCCAAGCGGCATTCCAGGTGCTCCCCACACTTGCCGTAGAAGTGGTTGGTGTTGTCCAGGTCACAGATCTGTCCCTCCAGGTTGGCACATTCCCAGCAGCAGTCACAGGCATCCCGCACTGTGCCAGCCAGGCACCCGCGTGGCATCGGGCACTCCTCTGGCTGGCACTCAGTGCAGCCCTCCCCTTCCTCCAGCAGCCGCTGCCAGCCCCGCTGGAGGTAGTCAGAGGTGCTGGGAAAAGCCTGGCCCAGCTGGAGCAAAGCCCAGTGCAAGGAGAGCAAGGAAAGCACCAGGCAAGAGATGCTGAGGGGCTTGGCTTCAGACATCCTCACGACAGCTCCTCTATCCCAATCCCACTGTCACTTGGATGGGGATTTCTGGCACTCCTCTGGTCTCCCTGTCTAGATCTGAGGAGCCATCCTGGCCTGTGAGGAGGGAGAAAGTGTGTTACTGGTGCAAGAAGTGTCTTCCAGTCCTTTGTCTCCTGGCTGGCTTGCTCTGAGCAGCAGCACTGCACGATGTGCAGCAGGGGGTTGGTCCCAGCCCATCTCATCCTCAGCCCTGCAATCACGGCCTTTTCACCCCGGAGCTCCCCAACCAGCTCCTGACCTGAGACATTGAACATCTTCTGGAGAGATAGTGCTGATGACCCCAGGCCATCAAGTTTCATCCTTGCTCCCTTGGCAGCCCAGCATGCAAAGTCCAGCCTCCTCTGACCCCAGCAGAGCCTGGGAAGCCACAGGGCTGGCAGAGCACTGGACAGGCTGTTTTACTACATTATGGTTCAGCTTGTTCATACTCTGCTCCTGGTCTCCTGTCAGAAAGTTGCTCTCAAGCTCCTTTCCTTTCCTCATTGCTTTGCAAGAGTCATGAACCCTTTTTTCCTCCCTCACCATGTATACAAGCACAATGAAATGGCTGATCCTGCAGACAAGGTGTTCTTTCTGTGCTGGAGGCAGCCAAGCCAGGAGGATGCTTCCAGTCAATGCCTGGCTTTTGTTCTCCCTCCCTCCCCTCCCTGTGCTGTAACCTCTCTTTTTAGGGAACACCTATTCGAGGAGAGGAAAAAATGCCCACTCCCCAGAAGCTTTTGTGACCCCCTCAGTCATCACACAGGCAACTGAGGCTGATCATGGAAGAGCTCAGTGCACAGGTGAGCAACTTCTGGACTGACAGCAGACCCAGTGTCGTCCGCCTGTACCAGCACAGCAGGGCCCCTGCCCTCAAACCCCAAGCCTGCATCACCTGCTCAGGGTAAGAAGAAGCTGATCTGCTCTGGGCTTCCCATCTCTCTTGGGGGGGTGAAACGTGGCATCTCAGAGCCTGTCCCCAGAGAGGGTGACAATGAACCAAATCCCTTTGCGAACATCCCTCCCTGACCCATGTTATACTCTGGCTGCCTTCCCTGAGACGGAGTGAAATTATGGTCCTCCACCCCAGGACGAGTCAGCACAAGCGAGTGGGGCTCGGGAGGGGACCTAGGCAGACAGGCTGTCCCCTCCCCTCCCGCTGGGAACAGCACCGAAGGGTAAGCTGCAGCCCCTTCAGCTACACTCCCCACTCTTGGGGCTAACACAGCCCAGAGCTGGGGTGGGGATGGCCCGGATAATGGGTTACACATATGCACCCCCCGGATAACAAACCGTGAAGACCTGACCCGTTTACCAGACACCACCAGGCGCCCCAGGGGTGGAAAGGGGCAGAGGGTCCTAGTGCAGGAGCCCTCCCCCCGCTCACCCTACCCCAATCTGTACGGAGTAAGGCTCCATCCCCCGATGGATTTGGGGGGCTAGAGAAAGGGTACGGGGGAATTGCAAAGTTGGTCTCTGGCTCCTCACCTCTGGGGTGCAGGCGCTAGGGATGGAAGAGTGCTGGAAGAGTGCTGGGAAGAGGCACTTGGGGTCCCCCAGGACCCACCCCGCCATAAGCCGCCACTTACCGGAGGCGCCGGTGCCGGGGGCGCGGGTGCGCAGTGGCCGTGGCGGCGGGGCTGCTGGCCCCCAGGGCTGCTGGCCCCCGGCCGCTCCAGCACCGCCGTGATGTCAGCGAAACGTGAATCCCCCCGCCCCTCTCCGGGCCCGCGGCCCGTCCCTGGACCGGGACAAGGGCTGGCTGGCACCCCTTCCCTGCCGAGGTCCCGCCACGCACCGCACCCTGGACACGGGGCTCTGCCGCTCCGGCTCCCCGGCACCGGCACCTCGCCGCTGGAATCACCCCCAGTCTAGTGTGCGGGAATCACATCCAGTGTGCGGGATGTGGGCTAATGCTCCGCCCCATCCACGGGGCAGGAAGGGACTGAGGTCGCCTCCTTTGCAGTCCAGTTTGGAGCAGTACTTGGGGACAAGTGAATGGGAGAGGTGGGCACGGCTAAGGAAGTGGTCAAAAGTATCTCTCAACCTATAATTTGGTTGGAAAACAGACTGAAAATTTGAGCAGCTGCTGTAAATAAATGGGGGGATAACTCCCGAGGGATGTCTGCACTTGCCCCACACCAGGAACCACGTTTGAAGGAGGTATTGTGGTGTAAACCAGGGTGCTCCCTTGGCTGGAGTGGAGCTAGTGGGAGCAATGGTGGGGCTGCTCCATGCCACAGCAGTGCAAAATCCATGTGCACAGGGCTGGGGCTCCAGATTTCCCCAGCAAGCTACCTTGCTGCTCACTGCCTCAGTTTCCCTCTGGAATCGGCTCTGAGGAGTGGGGGAGCTGGCATGCCTTTGCAGCACAAACAGGCACAGTGCATTTGCATCTTGCTCCGGATGCCATGCCGGAGGGATCACACAGCCTGCTCCTCTCCAAGCAAGGAATTTGTGGGATTTAGTTCCCCCATGAAGCTCAAGCAAATCAGGACCCCTCTAAGGACCTGGTTTCCTTCACCATGCTGCAAAAATCTGCTTTTGCTTTCCAACACCCTCCTGCAAATTCGTTCCGGGTTCCAGGGCTTTCGCTCGGTCACATTGTGAATCCAGCCATGTCTAACGATGGAAAACGCGGCAGGCTTCAGCCCCCTTAAATCTGTCTCTGCCGGCCAAACTTCCCTCTCCAGCCCCCTGCTGCAGAGTGGGGTTTCCTGCCGGCTCTGCCTTCAGTCTGACATCCCACTCCCCCTCTGTGGCCCCCAGCCCCTTGCCTCAGGGCTGCCTTCCCTCCTGGCTCCCCTTGTCCTATTGAGTTTAGTCCCCACATGCCACAAGTTTTCAGGTCCAGCATCCATGAGTTGCTGAGCAGCTGTGGCTGCAGCTGTTTTAGGAGCAGGGAAAAAGTCAGGAAGGGCTGAGGTTTTCCTACACGCAGCCCCAGAGCTGGGTCAGAGCCTGAGCAGAGAGGAGACAGACTGTAGGTGGCCCAGACAGGAGTGCTGAGCCTCCTGGGCTATCCCTGCCATACCACCCTTCCCGCTTTGGGATGAAGGACTGCCTGCTTATTCAGGCCTTCCTGCACCAAACACACCCTCACCTGCCCCTGCCCCACACCGGGGACATAGCAGTGAAACCAGCCTGGCCCCATACACCACCTCCTGCTCACAAAGCTCCTGGCCAGCACTGAAAGAGAGCCACCACTTAAATTCCAGGCACTGCTGAAAACAGACCATCAGTGTTTCAGGTTGTGTCTCTTGCCCTCACAAGGGGGAACAGGCCCCATTGCTGCTGTCCTTTCCCACACATGGTTCCTTTTCCCATGTGCTATGGCCCAAACACTCAGTGTGTCTTATCTTCATGGGATTATCACAGCCTCTGGGTGGCTGAATTCACCAGAGCATCACTGCATCAGCCACTAACAGGGCAGAAGCCCTGGCCAAAAGTGAAATCCAAACACAGATCTGAGCAGGAACAGCTCCAGTTGTGGAGCAACACAACCCAGCCTAATAAAGCCAAGGGCAGCTTAGCTCAGCTCAACAAGATGGAGCTCAAACATGGCAGTTAATTAAAGCTCCTGCTTAATGAGACTATTGAATGTGTTAATAATAAACAGTAGCAGCTATGAATGAGGGATGGAAGATCTAACCTGTGCTTAACAGGTAGAACTCCTTGCTCTACTCAATCACACCTGAAGTCAATCAACACAACCACATCCGCAAATGGGATTTGTGGCTTATGTTGCTTGACAACTTTGTGGGGAAAAGGGTGATCACAGCCCTGCATGGCCTGGCACTTGTGTAAATTGCATTCCTTGCTCCCTACCAGTGCTGGCTAGTTATTTTTCCTTTTTCCTCACTTTTTGTAAGCCCAGTGAAGCTCCTGGAACTGGGCTTCGAAGGCTGAGCCTAAAGCACCAAAGCCTTCTTCTCCCTTCCTGGTGGACTGCTCCCCATCACTGTTTTCTCATCTTGTGATTGTCCCATAGAAGCCAGGAGTCCATGGGTGCTCCTGGCAGGCCCACATCCTTGGCATCCCTCCAGAGCTCTGCCATCAGAGTGAAACACATCACATCCAATCAGGGGTACCACGCTGCTCCTGGCCCCACCGACCCCTCCACAGCTTTGGGCTGATCCCCCAGACACCCCATAGCAATCTGGGGTTTATGGCAGACAAGGCCAAGGGAAAAATCCACTCCGGAAAAAAAGTCCTAGGCCAAGTGACTCAATGTACATCACGTCAGGCAGGGCTGGCAAGCAGCATTGGAGCTGGGCTGGTGGGGTTGAGAATGTGGGTTATGTCACAGCAGAAGCAAATGTCACCAGAGATCCAGGGACAGAACGCTGCCAGCACACTGCCTAGGGCCGTGGGGGTCTCCTTCTGATACTAAACCCAAATCTCTCTCATTTCACATCAAATACACTCTCTGTTTCCTGATGTCTGACAGCCTGAAACAGCTCAGTTCTGGCCAGCCCACACCAAAGCTGAGTGGTTCTCAAGGGGTCCCAGCCATGTTCCAGGATTCCACCGTGGGGACAAGGCACGGGCAGCAGGCAGGGCCCCCCTGCCTGCGTGCCAGGCCAGACCCGCTCTAGGAAGCAGCCAGGCTCAGGTTTCTCCAGGCTTTTCTAAACCAAATTCCTCTGAAGAACCAAGCCGTCAGCAAATTCTTGGGGAAGCAGTTGCAGCTGTGCGCAGGGTCAGCCGGCCCCGGGGCGCGATGGCCGAATGGAAAGGGACGCCCCGGTGCCCAGGGTCCCCGGCAAGACCCGCGGCTCAGTCCCATCCCAGCAGGAATCATGCTGTTTCCTGAGGATTTCCCACCAGCCCCATCCAAGCGCAAGTCTAATAACCCGGGGGCAGGAACCAAAAAGACGGCGGGGTCTGCATTCCCGGGATGTCCCTGCACTGGCACGATCGTGCCAACTTTGACACTCCGGTGCCGGGTGAGAGCGGGTTCCAGCGCCCCGTGACCCGCCCGGCTCCTCCCACAGCCCGACCCCGCAGGGAACCGGAGCTCCAGTGTCCCCGCCCGGCCCGCGGGGCTGTCCCGGCGCAGGGCTGTGGTGGCTGTGCGGGCCGGCGGCTGCGGCGTCTCTGCTGCCACCTCCAGGGCACTGCTGGCCTCGTCCCCGGGCCCTTGCGGTGACACTGTCCCTGTACCCGGGGCTGCAGAACCTGGATCAGTGCATGGGCACCTCAGTCCCACCACCCTGATCTTCCTGCACTCTAAAAGCCCCACTGTCTGCCGAACCTGCGAACCCTCACCACAATGTAATGTCCTGAGGGGCTTGGGGACACCCTCCTGGGATGGTGGGATCCTCTGTTCAGCTTGCCCGAGAGCTCAGAGCTGCATGGCCCTCCCGGACAGGGTGCCAGCTCAGTGGCACCGCGCCCGCTGTCGCCTTTGCCACCCTCCCTTTCCTCAGCCTCCAGAAGCGCCAGCAGGGCTGGGACGCAGCCAGGGAAGGTGACCCGCTGCCAGCGCCCCGGCACCCCCTGCCACTGGGGACGGGCACTGGGGGAGGGGGAGCCTGCCCGCTCCCCCCTTGCAAGAGACTGCCCATTTCCAGCCGTCATTAAAGAGCAATTAGCTGGAAATTAAGCTGAGAACAAGTATTGATTAGCTCATTAAGGCTGGGGGAGCCGGCTGAGGAGTAGGAATCGCTGCTGCTCGCCCTCATTATAGGCAAGGTTAAAGCATGTGGTCGGGTAGCTCATTAAAAATGCCAGGGACCAATCGATGTCCCCAGCCCAGCGCTGCCCAGCACCCCTGGGGACATCCAGCTGTTGTCTTTCTGGTAGTGGCCCTTGACCTCTGTGATGAGCCAGCTCGGGAAGGTACTGAGCTCCCCTGCTGAGGCAGCAGTGTCCCTTTTGGGCTTGTCTACTACCCCCAAAACTCACTGGCCAAGTGAGTTTTCTCTCCCCCAGTCAGGGGAATCCACGGGGACAGGTTCCCCCTAGCCCAGTGAAGTGGCTCACTGCACTGCTGATGGCTTCAAGAGAGAACAGACACTATGGCTGGTTTGCAGGGCAGCACCCCAGACCTGCAACACTCCAGAACTGAGTTTTCCATGTCTCTGCCTAGTGGTGCCAGCTTGTTCAGGTGTAGGACAGACCAAAATGGATCTCAGGAGTGGAATGAAAGCAGGTGACAGATGAAAGACATTCGGGGGTCTGTGTGGCCGAGTACTGCCACACCACACTGCCCTGTATCCCAGCCTCACTGCTCTCGGGGGGCTCTTGAGGGGAGCCCAGACTCGGCCCAGCCAGACCCATTCAGCTGGACCCAGCCACCCTGAGCAGCTGTGTCTCTGGTCCCATGTCCCTCCCATTTCCATCTCTGCCTCTCGTGGCCACCAGCAGCTCAGGGTAGCTCCCAGCCAGCATACACAAGGAGGGTGTCCCTGCAAAGCCGGATAGTGTGTGTGGAAGGAGGAAGGTGTCATCATTATTTTTGTTTTCTTTACACTGCTCTGGAAATATATTGTATTCTCAGATAATCCCGTTCAATTACACCACAATAAAACACATAATAAAAACGTAATTCATTTTTCCTGAGCGCTCCATCTCCCTGTGTCTTGGCAAGCTATTAAAAATTTGTCTTCATTTTTCTGGCAAGAGCCTTGTACCTTTTCATCTTTAATTTATGAGAGCAGAATAGCTACTGACAAGGCCTTATTGCACGGCGAGGGGCTGCATTATTTATAAGCCGCCAATGGCTGGCTCAGGGGAGATATTTGCAATATTCTGGGGCCAGGAGAAGGGGGGGGACAGATCCCTGATGTGCCAGTCCCAATCCACTCACTTTCTCACCCTGGGCTGGTGCTGGGTGCAGGTGGTCTCCTGGCTGCCCCTTGAGGGAAGCAGCTCCAGCCTGGCCTCTGCCAGCCCCTGCCAGCTGTGGAAGCCGTGGCACAGGGTGGCTTTGGGCTGCCTGACCCTGATCTGGTCACTGCTGCGCAATCCGCCCGTCTCGGCCTTTGCAGTGGTCTCGCTCCTCTGTCCTTCAGCGTGGGGCACTCCATCCCTCCTCTCCCTGAACGGACATCCATTGCTCCTTCTGACTGCCCTGGTCAGACAGAGAGCTGAGGGGGAAGCAGCTGCTGCCTGCAGGCTTGCTGTCCTGTGACAGCCACGATGTGCTCTCCAATGTGCTCTCCGATAGTTGTACATAGAAAGTGGGATAAAAATAGTCCTGCAGGGAAGGCACAGGAGCAGGGATTGTCCTGTGAGCAGGCTGCAAGAGGGGGTGTGAGTGTGGGCAGAGCCAGGGTGACGCTCTGGCCTCTCCAAACCAGCAGCATCCAGGGCAGCAGCTTAGCAAAGCTCTCTGCGCAGCAGCGAGGTCCAAAGCCGACTGTACTAAAAAAAGCCCTCCTGACAGCTGGATAAGCTTAAACACACGCCAGGCCAGCCAGAGCTGCTCCAAAGGCAGTGGTCTGGAAAGCAGGGAGCAGAACCCAACCTCAGGCGGTGCAGAGGCACCCCAAAAGCCAGCCTGTCCCTCCTGCTCCCATCTTCACCCCAATAGCAGTCCCTTTCCACCATTTACAAACTAGTCAGCAGCACACTTCTTTTTGCTGTTGTTTATATAAACAATCTGCCTTTATTATTTGGTATATATAGGTACATTATATGTATATCAAAAATATCTAAAGGAAACCACAGTGCACTTAAAGCTATTTGAGAAGGTCCACCTGAAAGCAAGCACTCCAGGAGGGGGTAGAGTAACCCCTCAGGGGAAGCCCAGCCCTGAACACAGATGGCATTCAAATGAGAATAAAAACCAAGACTCTACTGGGATTAAAATGTGCCATTTGCTCTGGGGATGGAAGCAGCAGAAAGCCAGATTAAATCCCCAGAGCAGCCCGAAGGAAAGCAGAAGGTGAGCTGGGAGCACATGCCTGGGCTGGGAAAGCCCCCCACTCTGAGTTCAAGCCACTACGTGCAATTGATCACTCACCCTCAGCTGTTCTGGGTATGGGGAGTTTTCCTCTCCAAAAGCTGCTCTGCCATCCCCAGGCACCAGCTGTTGAACCACTGGGCACCATAGGGTGCCTGCAGAGGTATTCTATCTTCAATTGCTGATTCTCTGCTGCCTCCTAAAGCTGGGGAGCACCTTTTCTGCCTCATCCCACTTTTTTTTTTCTTCCACCACAGCTCACAAGGTCCCTGGTGTTGCTGCCTGCACTTCCCTGTGCACTGCACAGAGCTACAGACACACGCAGAAAGGAGGACTGCACCAGGGTGCCAGCCAGGAGGTCCCCAGAGCAGGGCTGATCCAGGCACGGGGACTGGGTTTGGTGTGGTGCTGCACGGCTGCAGGCACCTCGGGAAGCAGGGCTGAGCACCTGGGACCTATGGACACGCAACAGCCAAGGGAAAGCAGCAGCAGCCCCAAGGGGATCCAAAGGGTGAAGGTCAGCAGTGCGCTGGCCCGGCAGCTCCGTGGGGCCCATCTCGGCCACCCCAGGAACCTGTTCAGAGCCCTTTGTTGAAGTAGACAGTCTCCAGCCACGGGTCTTTCTTCCGGATCTGATCTTGGACTTCAGGCTCCAGGCTGCTCACAGGCATTGAGCTGTAGAGGAAACACGGATAAAGAGGATGGAGGGGGTATATCCACCAGTGGCCGCAGGTCAGAAACCACCTGCTGCACCCCATGGGGATGCTGTCCCCGTGGCCCAGCAGAAACCCTTGGGTCTGCACTGCCACCTGTGCACAGAGATGTGTGTTCACAGGTTTAAGCTTCTGACTGCTTGAAGAAGCAAAAGAATCTATTGAGAGTCAGAGAGCAGCCCCATCCCACACAGGAGCCACACATGAAGACAAAGTGCCTGTCTGTACCTTTTCTGAGGGAAGAGCGCGCAGCACAAAGGGGTGGCAAACACCAAACTGCAAGAGAAAGACATGGAAAGGTGAAGCCGGGCTGCATAAATCACCCACACCCACCCATGGCCTGATCCCAGAGCAACAATGAAGCAACCCAGAGCTGTGCTGGGTGTTCAGCCAGGAAAAGGCTATAGAGATGGCCTCTCCAAGCTCCGGACCCTGCATTTGGCTACTGAGGTGTGGCAGGCAAAGTCTGTCCCCCGATGGCCCCAGAACCTCATATTCCATCCCGTCTGGCTAGGATGCCACTGGCCTGGCCAAGCTCTGGCAACCCCCCAAGAAACACTGGGGCTGTTCTCCTCCCACACTGCCAAGCAGGGTTTCCAGCAGCATTGTCCCATACACTTGGGCTTGGTCTGTGCCCAGGGTTGCAATGCCCAAAGGTGGAGGAGGACTTACCAGAGTCCCACCAGGCCGACCTGCAGGGGGGCATTCAGGTACGGGTACCGCTGCCAGGGACAGGGAGAGGATGTGTGTCAGTGTCGTGGACACAGGGTGCGAAAATGTCTATTCCCCAACAGGGTGCCAGCCCTGAGGGGTGTTAACAATGTGCCAAGCTTGGCAGGTGTCTCTGCGCCCGCCCACCCACCCATCCCAGGTTCACTGGTACCTTCAGGAAAGCTCTCTTCTCCAGTATGTTCATGATCACCGGCGGAATGGCTGAGGCAGGAAGGAAGGAGATGAGCTCCCAGTGCTCACACCTCCCTGCCAGCAGCGGGACCCCATCCCATGCTGCCAGGGATCAGCTGCAATCTCCCAACACAGGTGGAGGAGGAGACACTCACCCATGGCTGGTGCTGCCATACCAATGCGGGACACCACCACCTGGAAAATGGCCTTCTGGGCTGCTGCTGTAGATTCACCCAGGCGGTTCCCATTCTCATCCGTGACAGGGATCCCCACCTTGAGCTCTCTGCAGGGACAGAAGGCGTGAGAGGCCATGGGGCACAATGGTGAGGGGATCAGGACACAGGACAGGGACATATCTCCAAGGGAGGCTGGCATTCTCCTGTACCCCATCCACTGGCTGCACAATAAATCAGAGGGGGTCTCGGCTGGACCCACATTCACATTTGGCAGCAGTCCTCAACAGGGCTGTACAGGGACCAATAACCCCCTGGACTGCAATCAGGTGCGTGTACCCTCAAGCCAACCCCCCACATGAAGGATCAACAAGGAAGCCCCTACATTCCCCACCAGGGCCTACAAACCCTGAGGCAAGCCTGTCCCACCCCAGGAGCTCACCTCTGCCTCATCAGCGGGATGTTGATGCAGTTGGCAGCTGCCACGGCCGCAAAAGGCACGTACCGGCCGATGAGGGCTGGCAAGTGCTGGGGAAAAAACAGGAGAACGTCATGAAGAGAGTCTGGGGACAGAGCTGGCTGTCCTTGGGTCTGCCTCTATTTTTCTGCAAGACCCTGGGGTATCCCAGCCTCACTGGGGGAAAAATGTTCCCTCCTCCCCCGAAACTCTCAGCTGGTAAAAGCTGCACAGACCAAAGGGTCGGGGGGGGTCTCAGGTTCCCTGCCAGGCCTGGACAGAGGCTGAGGGGTGAAAGAAGCCTGGAGATACACCCAGAGCAAGGCTGGAGGGACAGGCCACCTGCACAGCCAGCACTGGGGAGAGCAGTTGCTTTGTGTGGGCAACCTCAGCAAACCCCTTTTCTTCATTTTCTCCCCCACTCCAGGTGAATCCCCTGCTCAGCTCAGAGCCCAGGGAGATCCCATGGGGAGGGGCCACATCCCCTAGTTGCGATGGCCAAGAGTCACCTTACCTTGGTGAGGGATTTGAGCCCCAGTGCTGTGACAACTGCCCCCGTGGTTGCGCTCACATAGGCTGTCCCCAGCTGGCTGAAAGAGCAGGAAGTGACACCAGTAAGCCAGGCTCTGCCTATCCCAGTTGCCCCTCCAAAGAAAGGAACAGCTCACCCTTCAAGAGCACCAGTATACCTGGGCTCCTCTCTCAGCTCTACCACTAACACTGACAGCCCCAATGGAATCCATCTCTGCCTTCACCAGGTCTCCATTGTCCCATCTCACAGCTCCCTGCTATTCAAGGCACCCCCCTCTTGGTGTTTTGGGGTGTCTCGAGAACCTGGTTAGAGATATGCTCACCTGGGGGTGATGGGTGCATCCCCGCTGCGGTTGGTGTAGTTGACAACGGCATTGAAGGACTGGTTGACCCACTGCCAGAACAGCACAGCCGGTGTGGTCCTGCCAGAGAGAGGAGGGTGCTGGAGACACTGGGGGATGCCACCCATGCTCCTACAGCACAAGTATGAGCAGGGTACGGGACATGTGTCCCCTCCTCACCCCAGAGCCAGGAGGATCCTCCAGGCATCCTCTTGGTCCTGGGGTGAAGAGGGGACAGGTACCTGTAGAAGGTTAACATGCAACCAGTGATGGTCATGTTCATGGGGACCTGAGCAGACATGCGTCCCACAAGGATCATCTTCTCGCCCGTGTCAGGGTGGAAAGCTGAGTCATAGATGTACTTTGCCCGCCAAAGCTGGTCCTCTGTCAGCCCAGGCTGTATGGTGCCTGCCCTGCCAGGTAAGGGTAACACCTGTTGAAAGACTCCCTGCCAGCACACATGGCCTAACTGGTCCCCCAAACTGTTTGCAGCAGCTAGGAGATGCCTTAAGGACCAGCCAGGCAGTTTTGGGGGCTTTGGCCAGGGAGGCCAGTATCACTTCTATTCCCACTCCTGGGAATGGCTCCTGCCTGGGAGCAGTGCTGAGAGTACATCCATCCTCCCAGTGGGTACCTGTAGTCCTCCACCACCCGTCGGGCCTCCTCCAGTGTAGCCCCTGAGAGCAGCAGGTTTCGGGGGTCAGTCACCATGAAGAAGTGCTTGGCCCGGCCCTGAAAGGTGCTCTGGTCCCAGCGGGGCTCCCGGATGTTGATGGTGGCAGGCAAGGACGGCGGCATCTTCTGGCAGGGCAGAGTACAAAAGGGTTATATGGGATGTGGTGCCTGTGTGCCCCACCCCAGATCCCTGCTGCAGCAGCTCTGGTGCTCCCCCAGCCTGGGGGGACAAGGGGTGAACAGGAAGGCTCTTTGTAAAGGAGCTCAGTAGCGACTCCTGAGCCCACCCAGCACATGAAGCTGCCACCTGCAATGGGACTGCACCTTGCAAAGTAGCAAAGAGAAACCCGCCACCCCGCTTACACCAGCCACCAGAAGTCAGGAAACCCCCAACCCAGCAGAGCACCCCGGTCACAGAGGAGGGGACAGGGACACACACCACTTAGGGGCCACAGCTACTGTCAGCACCGGGAGAGCGGAGTGAGGAAGGGCACTGGAATGAGCAATATCTCTCCCGGCAAGACACCGACACGCCCGGCAGGGCACCGACACGCCCGGCAAGGCTCTATTTCCCCATCCGCCCTTCCCCGCGAAAAGCGGGGCTCCACTCCCTTCCTTCCCGCGCCGAGCATCCCTCCCGCCAGGCGTGACCCCCCCTGCATAGGGACCCGGGGCACCCCCGCACTCACGGCTCCCGGGACAGCGCCCGCCGTGCCCGCGTCGCCGGCATGTGCGATCTACGATTACGTG
>JANPWX010000599.1:1101438-1115799 GCA_024734555.1 Trochalopteron elliotii | reverse complement strand
CGGGTTCGCGCTGGCGGCGCCGGGCCCCCGCCGGGGGGTTACGGCCGGCCCGGGCTGGAGGCGATGCCCCCCCGGGAAGGGGGACACGGGGGGATACCGGCTGGCATCACCGGAGTGAGCGAAGCGGGGGGACGCGACACCCCCGCTCCTCTGACTGTGCCTCAGTTTCGTCTCTGTGCCCCCGGGATGCTCTACGCTAAGGGAGGAGTTCAGGGGGGACACCACATCCCTTGCCACACGCAGCCTCGCGGGGGGACGCGCCCCCGGACCCCCTCGCGGGGGACAGCCACGGGACTGCCCCCCCCCCCCCCCCCCGCTACAAGGCCAGCCCCGGCCGCTCTCGATTGACAGCTCTCGCACCCGATGGCCTCTCCGGTCCCACAGAGCAAACCAATCCCCGCGGCCGGGGGGGCAGGAGGCGGTGCTGCCCCCCTGCCTCGCCTTCCCCCCCGCGCTGCTGCCAGGTGTCTCTTTCGCAGGTGGCACCATGGGGACAGGTGAGGAGGGCACGGGGCGGGGGGGAGGGAAGGACGGCGGTAGGGGGTCCCCTACGTCCCTTCGGGGAGGGGGCACCCGCGTTTGGTGCTGGCGGGGGGTAATGGGTGGGCGCTGTGGGGGGCTGGCAGCGGCGGGGATACCGGCGTGTCCCCGGAGCCGGGGCCATCACTTATTTATTGAGGTCAGGCTGGGGCGAGCGGGGAATGAAGTGGGGGCGGGCACCGTGGTGGCGTTTCACCCACGCCTGGAAAATCCCCGCGGGAACTGTCTTGGGGACTGGCGCACCCATCTCCATCCGCATGGTGCTGAGAATTCAGAGGGGCTCCAGGGAGAATGGGGAATGGCCAGAGGGATCAAGTCCTGCTCTCTAGCATAAAGCTGATGTCCCCGTGTCCCCTCTGTGGAGCCTTTCCGGATTTACGCTATCAGGTAAAGCCCCTTTGCATCCCCTGTTCCAGATTTACACTGCCAGGGAGAGCTGTTTTTCACCCCAGCATCCTTATCCCAGGGCAGGGCAGCCTGTGCCCACACCCCCATGGTATTACTTAGGAGCTATGTGACAGTTTGATCCTTGGGGCACTAAAAGACAGGAAGGGATCAGGCTGGAGAGGGAGTCACAAAGCTCCTTGTCCCTCCAGGCTGTGCTGCTGCACCTGGGACCTGTCTTGCCAGCAGCGTGTATCCAGGCCAGCTGCCCCCAGCATTGCACTGCTAAAAAAGAGCGGTGCCCAAGCCCGGGCATGTGCTGCTGGACTATGCCATGTCCCCTGCTGGCTGACGGGCAGCCCTGGCCCCGTGAGGACGCAGCCAGCCCTGAGCCAGACGCCGGGACACCGGAGTGCCCAGCACCACCATGGCCCAGGACTGGGACGCAGTGCTGTCGGGGATGACGACAGGCAGCCGGTCACGGAGCTCCAGCAGTGAAGCCAGCCTGGCTCCCCGCTACCTCCTCAGCAAGCAGAGCCGCCTGCTCAATGGGACCACCCGGAGCAGCCGTGCCGCCTCCCCCATGGGCCGTGTCATCCTCATCAATGCCCCCATCGAAGGTGCGTGGGATGTCCTGATCCCCTGCCCACCCCCATTGCCAGCAGGGCCCCAATGGCTGAATTCTCTGTGTCTAGGGGCAGGGAGGGCTGTCCTGGGCCTGGGAATGTTCACAGTAAAACAGACACCCCTTGCCATTGCTCACATGCAGCGTTGTGTGATTCATCTGCTCCCCTGTCCCTACAGCCAGCAGCAACGAGAGTGATGTCATCAATGCCATCACAGTGGAGAAGAGCGTGGATGGCAAACTGGGCTTCAGCGTCCGTGGCGGCTCTGAACATGGGTTGGGCATCTTTGTCAGCAAAGTGGAGGAGGGGAGCACTGCTGGTAAGAGGGTCAGGGTGAAGATAGGCACATGCCAGCAAGATCCTCTCAAGGAGCTCCCAGTGACATGGGATCACAGCAACAATGCCACTCTTCATGGTGGAAAGCCACCATTTGCTCCCTGCTGCCTTTGGCCATGAGATTTGCAGGCTGCCCAAAGTGAAGGGCAGGACACAGGAGTAGACAGCCCTGTGCCAGTGACTCTGAGCTCCATCCCCAAGCCACAGCAAGGTGACAAGCCACTCAATGCAATTGTCAGGCACCCCTGCCTCTGTTCCCAAAGGGTTCAGATCAGATTGAGGAGACACTGAGGGAAGGGATGTCAAACAAAGGCATCAGTCAGGTCAGGTGCCCAGATGAGCTGTGTGTCCCTTGTAGAGCAGGCCGGGCTGTGTGTTGGCGACAAGATCACAGAGGTGAACAGTGTGAGTCTGGAGAACATCACGATGAGCAGCGCTGTCAAGGTTCTCACCGGCAACAACCGCCTCCGCATGGTGGTCCGGCGGATGGGCCGTGTGCCAGGAATCAAGTTCTCCAAGGAGAAGACAGCGTGGTGAGCAGGGCATCTCCCATGCCAGCACCCCGAAACGCAACCCCATGGAGGGCATGCTGGGAGAGGTTGGTGAGGGATTCTGGGTAACAGGGAGGATCCCTGGGGGACCCACAGGGTGGAGTGGCATCAGAAATCTCTGGCAAATGTGGGGTGAAACACACAGGGTGTGTTACACACAGGGTGGGATACAGGATGGGACAGGAAGATCTGGAGCAGGTAGGGTGGGTGCAAACCCCATCCTAAACATCCCCCATTCCCATCACTCTCCTCCACTGGATGCCACCAATGGTCCCATCCTGCTGGAGGACAAGAACCAAATCCTTGAGATGACCTACACTGTACCCATGCTCCAGGGTGGATGTGGTGAACAGGCGCCTGGTAGTGGAGAAAAGCGGCTCGACACCATCGGAGAGCGGCTCTGAGGACGGGCTGCGGCGTATCGTCCACCTCTACACCACCTCCGATGACTACTGCCTGGGCTTCAACATCCGCGGCGGCCGGGAGTTCGGCCTTGGCATCTACGTCTCCAAGTACGGCTGCCCCAGGGCATGAAGGGGTTGTGACACCCCAATCTCTGCTGTGCCCTTGCTGGGGCTCAGCCCCTCCTCTCTGGTTGAGCCCCCCCACTCTCAGAAAACTGTGGGCATTGCCACCATGGGTGCTGAGCCATGGGGTCACCCAGGTGGAGGTGTGGGGCAGGAGCAGGACTCCAGCAAAGGCTTGGCCCCATCCTGCCCCACCTGCTTCCCTAGGGTGGACCCTGGAGGGCTGGCGGAGCAAAACGGCATTCGGGTGGGAGACCAAGTCCTTGCAGCCAATGGAGTCAAGTTTGAAGACATAAGCCATAGCAAGGCAGTGGAGGTGCTCAAGGGGCAGACCCACATCATGCTCACGATCAAGGTACCCATGCCCTGCCCCATGGACCCTCGAGTGAGGCACGGGTTGGCGTGTCCCTTCACTGGCACTGTCCTTGCTCAGCCCAGTGCCGGGGGCTGCTGCTGCAGCTGCTGGCTGGTTGGGTTTCAGGCGGGTGGGAGGGGGGGATGTATTATTCATGGTTGGTGCCAGATCGAGTTCGCCAGGGCAGCCAGCACTCACTGACCCCCTTGTCCTCTCCCCCTGTGCCTAGGAGACAGGCCGGTTCCCTGCCTACAAAGAGTTGGTGGCCGAGTACTGCTGGCTCAGTCGCTGTAAGGACAGTGCCATGCGGGTACTGGCAGGGGTGCTGGGCTGGGGCACGGTGGGGCTGGGGCTCTCATGTGTGGGATGTCTGACCACTGTAGGGAGGGAGAAGGTCTGCATGCCCTGGGGTCCCAAGGCCTTGGAGGGGGCAGGGAGCTCCCTGTGCCACTGTTAGCATATCCACAGGCCTGATGAACTTGCAAGGTCCCACCTGTCCTCCATCCTTGGAGGAGGTATGAAGAGCCCGCTGCCATGGCCAGCAGCCTTGTGGTCCCTGTGATCCTACAGCATCCTACATGTCCACTTTCTTGGAGAGCATGTGATGATCCCTATGCAATGGCCAGCAGCCCACTAGTCCCCAAGGCCCTATGAGTTCCCCACATGACTGCTGTCTTTGGGGGGCATGAAGCAATATGTCACAGTGTGTCTCTGCTGTGCCTTTGCAGTGACCAACGGGCAGCTGCAACAGCTGGCTCAAACCTCGGAAACCAGCTCCTCCATCTCCTCCTACTCCTCGGGACCAGCACCAGGGGCAGTGAATGGGCTGGGGGCAGCTGCCCCAGTGCCCCCAGCCCGCACCGTGGATGTGGCCATCTCCACAGAGGACGGGCCGCGGCGGGGCTGGGTGCGGGAACGTGCCGAGCGGGCCATGCAGACCGAGCCGGCCACCGAGGGGCTGCCTGAGACACGGCGCACAGTGCGGCCCCCCGAGCTGCTGCGGGACACGGCCATCCGGGGCCAGGGCACCCGCGAGACCCCCGGCACCCACCCACGCCGGACCTTCACCCACTCACCCAAAACGGCGCTTCTGCTGGCGCTGAGCCGGCCACGGCAGCCCATTACACGCTCCCAGAGTGACCTCACTGTCGCCGGTAGGCACTGGGGCACAGCCCCACATGTGGGATTCATCCCTGGTTGAAGTGCCCTTCTAACCCTGCATGCCCAGCCCTGGGAGTCCCACAGCTCAGGCCCTGCCCCATGTGGAAAGCCTGTCCCCCACTCAAGCATCCTATAGTCCCTGACACACATGGATACCTGGCCCCCCTCATGGGCTTCCTATAGCAAACATCTTGGTACTTACCCTGGCACCCTATAGCCCATATGGCCCCTGGTCACCAGTCCTGGGTATCCTATAACCCCACAGAGCCCCAAGTCTGTCCCTGGGGCTTGCCAGGCACCCCAAAGCCCAGCCCCATGGCCTCTGGTGATCCACTGCATTCCACAGGACTGTTTTCCAGTCAGTGTCTCCCAGTAGCCCCTCCAATCCCCCAAAGTTCCCTGCCTCCAGACAAGATTTGGGGTGGCATCCCCTCACCTCTCCACTCCAACACCTCCTTCTCTCTGTCCACAGAGGAGAAGCGGAAGAAGGAGAAGCCAGAGGGACAAGGGGCACGGGGGGCTCCCCCAGGACTGCACCGCTCCAAGACCCTTGTCAACCTCTTTTTCAAGGGGGGCCGTGCCACCAGCCAGAGCTGGGCCCCTCCCAGCCAGGAGGCCCCTGGCTCTGATCGTCGGGCACGCGCCAAGTCCCCAGGGCGCTCTGACGGGGACAGAGGTATCAGCCTGGGTGACAGGGCAAAGAGGGACTCGACCTGGGACTGTTCACCCTTCCATGGGCGTTTTGTGGCATCCCTGGCATGAAAGGCGCACAGGGAGGGGTTCCCCAAGCATGCAGTTTTGACAATGGGCGGTGCTTCTGCTGTTTGCCCTGAGCACTCATCGCTCTCATCTCCCTTGCAGTAGGCGCTGTGCAGAAGTTTGTCATCCGGAGCCTGAAGCGGGGTAACAGGAGTGCCCGTGTGCTTGCGGGGGGGAGTGTGGGGCAGGCTCTGCATGCGCCTCGCCTGGGCTGCTTGTGTCTGTCCCGCTCTGGTGTGGAGTGAGCTGCTGGGGTAGGGGGGATGGGGAACTCTCTGGGCTGGCTGGGGCAGTCCTTGCCCCGCTGGCCACCCCTCCTTGTTGTGCCTCCCCAGAGAAAAGCCGGCGTGCCAGCATCCTGGGCCCCATGGGCATTGCCAGCCTGCAGCCCAATGGCAGCGACCCTGAGGCCCGGCTCCCGCACATCCAGGACACTGCTGCACGTCTCCTCAGCCCCGACGAGGTGACGGCCGTGCTCCGCCACTGCTCCCGGGTATGCACCAAAGGCAGGGTGCAGGCAGGGCGCAGGCAGGGCAGCACTGCCATCCTGGGCCTGTCCCTGGAAAGCTCCTGCATCCTAGGGGCATGGTGAGAGCTCTGTGCCCATGCTTAACTCTGGGAGGTAAACCAAGGAATGGGTGAGGGAGCATCCATCCACTGATGCCCCTCCTGTGCCTGCAGTACCTGCACGAGGGCAGCGTGGAGGATTTGGTGCGGCCACTGCTGGCCATCCTGGACCGGCCCGAGAAGGTCCTGCTGCTGCGGGATGTGAGGTGAGTGCTGCTAGGAAATATCTGGGAACCCAAATATTGCCCATCCTGCTGTGATTGAAGTGGAGCTTCACACATGCTCCTCAGCCCTGTTCACACTCCACCCCAGAGGCTGCTACAACCTGTCCCCACCTTTTTGCCTTGGCAGGAGTGTGGTGGCCCCCACAGACCTGGGCAGATTTGACAGCATGGTGATGCCCCTGGAGCTGGAAGCCTTTGATGCCCTAAAGAGTCGCTCAGGTAGATCCCAGCCCCCCAGGGACCTTGACTGGGGGCAGGTAGTGGCCAAGGGTGGGTGCAGCTCAGGAGGTGACTGGGGGTTCTCCCTGACTGCAGTGCGCTCACCTGCCCTCCGCCCGGCCCACCATGACGCCCCCCCCAAGAGACACCTCATCACACCAGTGCCTGGTAAGTGCCACCTGTAGGGTCTGCCGGGATACCAGGCTGCCCAGTGAGACAGGGTGGAGGGAGTTTGGGGGAAGAGAAAGGGAGTTGGGATACCTGAGTGCAGGGGCTCCCAGGGAAGAAGGCATCTGGCATCCCTGAGTATTGGGAAGACTGGGAGCAGCACAATCTTGGGTGCTGGGGTTCTTGGGGAGGAGCACATGGAGTGCTTGCAGAGAACTGGGGTGTCTAGGGGTCCCCAGATGAGGAAGATCTGGAGCCCTAGGTGGCAAAAGACCCAGGGCTTTGGGGTACTCACGGGAGGCCTGCGTGGCAGGGGTCCCAGGGAGCAGGGCTGTAGGTCCCTGGGGAGACTCCTGAGACCCTCTCATTGCAGACTATCGGGGCGGATTCCTGCTGAAGCCAGCAGGGACCCCAGAGCCGGAGGAAGCTGGGGAGCAGCAGGCGAGCCCAGCCCGTCCAAGAGCATCCCCCAGCCCCCGCCGGCCTCACCCCCGCACCTACACCCCCCTCCCTGACGTGCCAGTGGATGCCTATGCCTCCGTCAGCCGGCCCCTGCCCACCCTTGGCCCTCGGCCCCCCAACTGGCTGCTGGCTGAGCCCCCCCCCGGCAAGGGGCATGGGCACTCTCGCAGCCCCCGGGCCACCTGGCGCAAGGAGCCCCCCAGGACAGCGCCCAACAGAGAAGCCGAAGTGCTGGGGAAGCCTCGTTGGGCAAGGCCCCCTCTTGCCCCTCTCTTTGGGGGGCCAGGGGGTGAGGGAAGGGCTGGGGCAGCCACCAATGGCCCCGAAGATGCTGGCAGGGAGGAAGAGGAAGAGGAAGAGTATCATCTGCTCACCGTCACCCTCTCCAAGCTGAAGCACTCACTTGGTGGGTGACACATGGGTGGGTAGCACAAGCGTGGGACTCCAAGGGTGGGGTGAGGACTCTTCTGGCACCAGCATCAGTGGGAAGGGTGGCACCCCCTTGGCAAGGGGCAAACCCCAGAGTATTCCTCAAAAATGAGAATGGGGAGGAAGAGCTGGCCCTGGCCTGGTCCCTCATCTCTGTAGGACCTACCAAAATAGGGCAAGAGAGGTGCAGCTCCCCAGAGAAAGGTGGTACCACGCTTGGGACTGGGTGCAGGCCCCATCTTACCCAGGTATGAGGGTCTCATGGCTCCCTTACAGGGATCAGCATCTCTGGTGGTATTGAGTCAAGGGCACAGCCAGTGGTGAAGATTGAGAAGATCTTTCCTGGTGGAGCTGCCTTCCTCAGTGGCATCCTCAAGGTACGAGGGTACCAGCACATGCCAGGGGGTGGGCAGATGTCCAGACACTCCCATCCCTTGGTGCCACTGGGTTGCAGGCAGTCGCCTGGCAGCTCAAAAGTAGCTGCACCTCACACTGTGGCCTTCCCTTCCGGGACCCAGGCTGGGCAGGAGCTGGTGTCCGTGGACGGGGAGAGCCTGCAGAATGTCACGCACCAGAGGGCTGTGGACATCATCCGCCAGGCCTACCGCAACAAAGCCAAGGAGCCCATGGAGCTGGTGGTGCGGGTGCCTGGACCACCACCAGAGTGATGCTGCACCCCCTATTCGAGGAGCCATGCTGTGTTCCAGAGGAGCCAGATGGATCATTCCTGCACCGAGCTGTGGCTGGTCTCAGGGCAGCCAGAAGGGTGTGAGAGCCAGACCTGCCCCAGGGGCATGGAGCAGCTGCCCACCACAGGACCCAAGGGAGGGCAGCACTGGCAACACAGAGGAAGGACAGATGCTCCCTGACCTTGCTCTGGACACACAGAGTCCTGAAAAAAACACAGCCAGGGGCTTGTTTTTAATCGCCGTTTCTGGGTGGTACACGGATGAGCCAGGCTCTGGGAACATAATTGAAATAAAGTACAAAAATCCCCCCCTGGAGCCAGGGGTGACCAAGCCACAGCTGGGCACAGCCAGACTTTTCCTTTGGTTTGACGCCCCCGGGTGCCCAGCAGGGTCCCCCCACCACTGCCCATCCCTAGGGGTGTCCCCAGGGTGGGCCCAGCTGGCACATGGAGCACCACGCCCCTCTCCCCTGGCAGGCTGGGCATCACAGAGGCATGGGCTTTTTTGGGGGGGAAACAGAGGGATGCTAGGGGCAAGAGCATGGGAAAGGCACTGAGGGCAGGCTGCCCCGTGGCAGGGGTGAGGGGGCACAGACTGGTGAGGTGTGAGCTGGGAGAGAGTGATATGTTTCAATAGGTCCTATAAAAATAGAGTTATTTAAAATGGCACAGAAACAAATTCCCTGACAAACACACAAAGGGGTATGAGGGAGGCTGGCATGGGCAGAGACAGGGCACACACCAGGTGACTGGGTGACAGTGCCAGCAGGGATGAGAGGGAGGGGACAAGTCAGCCCTCCCCCTGCCCAAGGTCACCCTGGCTGAAGCCAGTGCTGCTAATCCCCAGAAGCTAAGAGGATCAGCAGAAACCAGTTCCGGGCGGCCCCAAGGCCAGGACTCAGCACCCACCTGACCCCATGTCTCACAGGCACCCCTCACTGTGGGCACCGATACACCCTCACCCCAAGACCTCAAGGCTGGGGAGGAGGCAGCGCCTGTTGTCTCCCCTGCCCCTTCACAGTGGCAGCAGTTTGCAGAGCTGGGGAAGAGCAGGGCCCCCACCCAGCCCCACAGCTCCCAAAATCACAGGAGCTGGAGGCCCCTTCAGCCCTCCAAGCATGGGGCAAGGGCAGGCAGCATCTCAGATCTCGGTGGCTGTTATCTCCTCAAAGGGCGGGTCAGGTGGGTCACAGGGCTCAGGCAGGGGGTCCTCGCCTTGAAGCCGGAGATGCTGGAGCCGCTGCTCGAGCCGCCGGTTGCGCCGGTACATCTGGATGTAGCTGTACTGCAGCTGCTTCTGGTAGCGGATGACCCGCTCCTTCTCCCCCTGCCATGTGCCGCGTTCCTGCTCGAAGGCATCTCGCTGCTCCTGCCCACGGCGCCGCTCCAAGGCCACCTCCGCACGCAGCCGCTCCAGCTGCCGCCGCAGGCCCACAGTACCCCGGGGCTCCTCGCCGCCTGGGGGGCATCCTTCACCAGCTGGGGGACATCCTTCACCAGTGCCTGGTGGGCATCGCCCGCGGGCAGCTTCCCGCAGCCCCACCACCTCCTGCTCCAGCCGGCCGGCTTTGGCACGGAAGAGATCGGCCTCACTTTTGCGGCGCTGCAGTTCATTGGCACAGACCTCCAGCTCCAGTGCCTTGAGGCGGGCGGCCTCCTGCAGCCCCTGCACCCGCCGCTCGCCTGCCTGCAGCTGCACCCGCGCCTCCCGCAGCTGAGCCCGAAGCCCCAGCAGCTCGGCGCCCCGCTGTGCCAGCTCCGCCTGTGCTTCCTTCAGCTGCTGCTTCAGCAGAGAGATCTCCCCCGACTTCTGGCACACCTGTGGGGACAATGGGGTTCAGGTGCTGACCAGGACCCCCCAGCCATGACCTGCACCCCCTGACATGCCTGGTGCTGCTGGGTGACTCACCTCCCACTTGGTCTCCTCCAGCCGGGGTGCTAGCTCAGTGCGCTCCCGCTGGAAGGAGGCACAGCGACGCTCCAGCAGTTCACGTTCCTGCAGCAGCTGGGTCAAGTCCTCCTGCAGCTGCTTCTTTTCCTGCTGCAGCTGCAGCACCTGGAGCTGCAGGACCTGCTGCCCCCGATGTGCTGCATGGGCTGCCTGCCGTGCCTGGGCCGCACAGCGCTGCCGCAGCCCCTCCAGCTCCTGCTCACACCGACGCTGCTTCTCCTCAAACACCTGGGCCAGGAGATGCATAGGTGCTGGGAGGGCAGCACAGCACCCTCCCACTTCACCTGCCATCTCCAAGATCAGCATCACAGGGACAGGGCAGCACATCTCCCCCAAATGGAGGAAGGGTCAGGAAGAGTGTGATGTGGTGGTACGCACATCCTTGTGCTCCCCTATCCTTCTGCATGATGGGTCCCCCATGTTAGCACCCTCAGAGCCAATAGGGCTCCTCCAACTCCATCACAAGCAGGAAAAAGCCACAGGTCCCAGGCTCATTCAAAGAAGGGCACCCCAAAATGAGGCACCCGTCTGTACAAGAGGTCCCATGGGCCATACAAGGCTCCCCCACGGACTACATAGGACCACCCACCTGGTGGGAAAAACCCACGTACCCAGACCCATAGGAAAAAGTATCCCCCTGCAAGGGTCTGTAACAGGTCCCTACTCCCAAACCAGGGGGTATGTCCACACCTGTCTCCAGGGAGGGAGACAGGTACAGGACATGCGGACACCAGGGACATACCTGGCAGATGGCCACCTCGTTTTCATCCAGGCTGTCACGCAGGAGCCGCAGCTCAGCCTCCCTCTCCCGCAGCTTGTCCTCCAGCTCCCGCACCAGCATGGCCTCCTCGCCCGGCAGCGGAGAGCGCCCACAGGAACCGCTCTCGGAGGAGGGCCGACCCCGGCCACTAAGCGAGCCCGTGCTCTTGCTGGAGGATGAGCGCCCACTGTCCGAGTTGGAGGGGCGGCAGGCCCCCGGAGGGTCGAGGGGGCCATGGGGGGTGGTCGGCAGGGCACCCACCTCTGGGTGCTGGCTGCAGCCCGTGCTGTAGGTGGGCAGGCTGGAGAGGGAGTTGCGCCCCGAGTCCGAGAGGGTGCTGGCACGGCAGCTGAGAGAGCCAGGCTTCTCGGCACCCAGCAAGTGGGTGAGGCTCACCTGGCTCTCCGAGAGCCCCAGGCGTGTGCCTGGCTGGGCATTCCGAAGCCTGGATACCACTGGCTTGAAGGCCATGGGGCGGATCAGGGTCTTCTCCACATTCTGCCAGGAAAAGAGGGGAGAGTGAGGGGTTGGGGGAGAAGCCCCATTAGCCTCAAGAAGGGCTGTCTAGGAAGGTTACAGTGGGTGACCCCAGCCCTGATGCCTTCACACCCCAAAGGAGACAAAGGCCAGTCATCACCCACTTCATTGCCTTTCCATGGGTGTCCAGGTGAGCTCCCCAAACACCCTTGGCATGATGGAGGAGACATTAAGAGCATAGGGATTGCCACTTCCCCAGGGACACCAGAAGTGTGGCCACATGACCCCATTTCACACATCTGAGCCAACAGTCCCAGTGTACACAGGCACACGGTGTAAAGTCAAGACTGCAGTACACACCCCACCCACCCTGCTGCTGACCCCCTCACCTCTTCCAGCTTGCCAGAGACAGGTACAAGCTTGGGGGGCGGCCCCCGAAGATGATCATTTGGTGCTTGGTCATCACGGAGATCATCTGAGTCACTACAGGGGCTGGCAGGAGAGGAGGCATCAAGCCAGTCACCACAGAAGCCCCCATTGGCATAGGAGTGGGTGACGCCGGGCACAGACACGCGGGGCTCCTCAGGGGTGGCCTGGAGTATCCCCTCCTGTTTGCAGAAGGAGGCAGTGGAGGGGTCCCCATCACTTGTGCAGTCGTGGCGAGGCCGGGCAGGCAGGAGGCTGCCCACGCTGCCCATGGCGGCAGGGGGTGAGCGGGCGGCGGTGCGGAGCTGTGCGGCCCCCTCAGCAACGGCCTCAAGGGGCACTGGCAGTGTCTGCACGATGGCCATGGCGGGGGGGCCCCCGGCAGGCAGGGGCACATGGGCAGCCTGCAGGCAAAGGAAACAGGGCATCAGAGCCATGGGCACTGACAACAGTGCCTCACCACTTACCCAGGTGGGCACAGGGGCATCTCCAGGCCCTCTGTCACCATCCCCAATCTTATAGGTGAAGGTTGTCCCAAGGGCAGAAGGACATGCCAAATGAACCAGAACAAAACAAGGATTAGTTGGGGGGAGTGGTACTAGCAACCCCCAAGTTGGCCTCAGCACCCCAATGGACTAGTGGGGGGCTGGCAGGGGCTGTGGGGTGCTGGTGGCACCACAGGGCAGTGGCGATGCAGTCCTGCCTCGTGCCATGCCCTGGCGTGACCCTGCCACGGGAAGCATGCCAGGACTGGAGGCGAATCCCGAGAGGCCTGCAGAGAGCTGGCTTACAGGCAGCCTGCCCGCCTGTCTGCCCCATAGGCACCTACCAGTGCAGCCTCACAGAGCAGGGGACAGCCCCCCACACCAGGGTCAGCCACCGCCTCTGCCCCACCGTCCCCACCTCTCAGCAATGATCCCACAGAACCTGCTTTCCACCTCAAACCATCTTCAGTGGGGCACAGGGTTCCCTGGAGAGGGCCACCAAGGGGGAAGCTGCCAGGTGGGCACCAGGTTCTTTCCCGGCCCCAACACACAGAGGCTTGTTCCCGCCCCCTCCAGCTGGGGGGGCTCTGCCGGTCTCTGCTGTGACTCCCCCTGCCCCAACCCACGCCATACGCCCGCGTGACGGGAGTCGGCCGACGGGCCGGATCCATCCCCTGCTGCCTCATCGCATCTCGCACATGGCTGCGGCTGGCACAGGGCGCGGGCGGGGGGGGGGGGGGCGCTGCCCGCACGGTCTCGCCCGCCGAGCTGTCACCTGAAATCAATCCGCCTGCCAGCGCCCGGGGAGGGGCGAGCAGGGGAGAGATGCCGGCGAGCCAACCCCCCTCCCGCCACCGTCACCCCCACCGGCACGTGCCATCCCCAGGCACCGTGACCTCACACCGTGCTCGTGATGCCCTCGGGTGGGCAGGTGCGTGACCCTCCCCTCAACAGCCCCGCTCACCTCGCCAGCCGCTGCCCATCCGTCCGGTCCTCTCGGGCCCCCGCACCGTGAACACGGCTCCGCCGGCCCCTGAAGCAGGGAGGAGGAAGAGAAGGGGGTCAGGGGGCTGAACGGCAGCAGCGTCCTCCGTGCTCCCCGCTGCCCCCTCCCCGCCCAAGTCCCCCAGCCGGCAGGGCCAAGGCAGGTGGTGCCAGCGTGGCACTGAGGGTGACAGGGGAGTCCGGCGGCGGGTGCGCTGCCCCTGGCACCCAGGGTGGGCTGTGGTCATACCAGGAAGTGTGGTGGGGACAAGAGCCCGCCATGGGGGACCTGCTGCTGCCAGAGGAACAGGAATTAGGGATCAGGAACATCAAGGGACATCTAATGCCCCCCCAGGCCAACCAGGCAAGGCACAGTACCCCATCCCAGCGAAACTCCCCCAGGATGCGCAGGTCGAGGGGACGGACAGCCCTGGGGACACTGGGTCCCTGCACAGCCTGGAGGGGACACGGTCACTGCTGGGGCCCCGCTAGGCAGGCGGTGGGAACAGACTCCATCTTCTCCCTCCTCCCAGCCCTCCGGCCTGCCGAGAGGGTCCCACCGCCGGCCGCAGAGGGAGGGAGTGCCCAGCCCGGCCTCCAGCCACCCAGTAAAACCAGTCACCAACTGGGGTGGCGTCACCTCCAGCCACTCGGGCCGGAGCACAGCATTGCCGGATCCCACCCTTCCGACCCCAAAACGGCAAGGGAACACTCAGTCCCTGCTCGGTCAGACCTCCACCCTGAGCTGCTGTGGGGATTCCGGGCCCCTGGGGACCCCTGCGCCTCGACGGCATCTCAGGGCCACCCCAGGGCAGGAGGAATCAGGGTCAGCCCTCGTCCCTCCCCACATACCCAGCACATGTGGGACGGACACCATCCATGCCCGGCTGTGCCCCTCTCCAGGCCCCCGGCACCCTGAGGTTCCCTCGATGATGCTGCCCCCCTTGCCCGCCCAACTCCCCCCACGCCCTCCCATCCACCTTCTGCTGCCCCACTGAGCCCCAGAGCGCCAAGCCTGTCCCACGGTGCTTCCACCCATCCCAACCTCACAGCACCCTGAATCGCCCCACGGCGCCCGCTGCCCTACGGCTCCCCCACACTGCCCTAAACCATCCCCAAAGTTCCCCATGACACCCCGAAAATACTTCACGGCGCTCCTGGGCCTCTGCTGCACCACACCGCCCCCAAAGTGCTCCTAAACCATCCCCAAAGTGCTCCAAAACACCCCCAAAGTGCCCCACAGCGCGCCTAGGCCTGCACTGCCCGTCATGAGTGTAACTGC
>JANPWX010000599.1:1069612-1089491 GCA_024734555.1 Trochalopteron elliotii | reverse complement strand
CCGGTTCCGGCTCCGGGTGAGCGCGGAGCCATGACGAGCCGCGGGTCGCCCAGCCGGTTCCTCACCGCCGTGCTGCACAACGGCGTGGGCCGGTACGTGCGGCAGCTCCAGCGCCTGCAGCTCCTCTTCAGCCCCACCGCGGCCGACGCCCGCGGCGCCAGGTACCGCCGGAGGCACCACCCCACTGCCGGGGATGGGGTGGGGGGAGCCTGGTGACCCCTTCACTGGCCGGACGGGTCTTCCCCTGGGCCTGTCAGCGTGGGGAAGGGACAGTGCTGCTGCCCCTGATCACCCGGCAGCGGCGGGGTGGGACCCCCAACCTCCTGCGAGACGGGGCAGGAGGTGGAAGGCGGCACCGAGGGCATCACCCCAAATTCTGCGCCGTGACCCCTCCCGTGGGCCCGGCACGGGCGGAAGGTGACCCTCGTCTAGCGGCTATGGCGATTCGTCCCTTCTCTGGCCCGGCTGGGGCTGAGGGTCCCCTCTGGCCCCCAGGCAGTTCGTGGAGGAGGCGGCACAGGACTTCGCCCGGCAGCATCCCGATGTCGTCCTCTACGTGAGCCCCCGCTCGGGCCCGGGCCCGGCCCCGGTGCTGCGGGCCGAGTACTGTGAGTGCTGGGGAGTTTGGGGAGGGGATGGGGGTCTCCCTGCCCTGCCCCGGCCCTGTACTATCTCTGCCCGGTGCAGATGGTGCTGGGGCAGCTGCAGTGGGATGGGGGAGCAGCAGCTGCCCCCCGGAGGCTGCAGAATGGGGGGATTCCAGCCTGATCCCCTCGTTCTGCTGCAGTGAACGGGACGGTGCGGGAGGAGCTCATTGCCAGCAAGACGAGTGAGGAGATCGTACAGCTGGCCACCAAGCTGGCAAACCAGTCCGGCCTGGACATCATCCGCATCCGCAAGCCCTTCCACACTGACAACCCCAGCATCCAGGGCCAGTGGCACCCACTCACCAACAAACCCTCCATCCTTACCATCCAGGGCCCACGCCTCCAGCCCCAATAAATCATCCTCCATCCCCACGTCTCTGCATCCATTTCTACAGCCTTTAGAGGGACGCTGCTACACCGTGTCCAGACAGAGCCATTTTTATTGCTGGGGGAATGTGGAGCTGTGCATGAGGAGTGCCAGACATAGAGTGATACCCCCCTCCTTGGGGGGTTGGGGGTGGTCCTTGGGGGTGGCTCAAGCCCCCTTCTTGCAGCAAAAACAAGGGCTGGGGCAGGGTGGCAGTGTGCAACTCTTGCCTTTTCGTGCTAAGCCTCATTCTCCTGGAATAGGAGGCCTGAGCTGTAGCTCATGAGGGACCCTGGGTGTTGTCACCCATCTCCTGTTTCCCATGCAGGGCTAAGCCCTTAGCAGTGTCCTGATCATGGAGGTATGAGCAAGGAACATGGGGGAGGACATGGACCCCCACTGGTCTGTCCCTCCCCAGCTTCTCCAGCGTCAACACACTGTCCCTGGAGCATGAGATGCTTTTGTCACCCCCATCTCTCAGGTTCCTCCAGGAGGTGGCAGAAGCATAAACAGTTGGGAGGATTTAGGGACCATGGCTGCTTCTGGAAAGTGCCATGAAGAGGAGAAGGCTCCAGAGGGAGGCAGGCCCTTATCCAAAGTTCTTCTTCCTCATTGTGCGAGGACATTTCCCTGCCCACGCATTTTCCCATGGATGACAGGGCTGTGCCTGAACCCCAGTTCACCAACAGCACTGCACAGGAGGGTAGAAACACGTTGTGCTTGCAGCCACAGGGGCACTGCAGACATCAGGGGCATGTGGATGGTGCGCTGGTCCCTTGTCACGCTGTAGGGCAGGGTGGTGGCTGCCAGTCCTGCTGCAGTGCATCTTGCTGCCTGCTGCTGCATCCAGTGCCCTGGGGAAAGGGAGCAGAGCCCTGTCAGGGTTGGAGGCCCTGGGGGTGCCACTTCCCCAGGGCACCCAGCCCCATATTTCACCTGTGGCCTCTTCGCAGTGGGCAAATGCCCCTTTCACCAGCTGCTCCAGTGTATTCAGGACATCAGCTCCTTGCCCTATCTCTTGTCCCTCGCCAAACCATCCTCTCCCAGAGAGGAAATCCTGAGGGGGCAGACGTGGGACAGCGGGTAGGGGCTGGAAGCCACTGAGACCATCCCTCACAATGTGAGATGTGTCCAGGGCCCCCCCTCCTGCCTGAGGGTCGGCAGCTGGGGAAATCCCGCCAGCCCCACATCGGGAAGGGATCCTGTGCCCTGTGAGAGGCACAGGCACAGTACATCAGCCCTCAGCCCCCCTCCATGCTCTTCACCCACCTGTCAGCAGCTATCCAGCTCCTGTGTGCCAAGGGACACCCAGCAGGGCAGGGCTGGCCAAGTCCACACATCCACAACAGCGTCTCTCTCACGTCTGGATGAACAGACAAAACCTCTCCCTCCCCATGGTGTCCACTTTCAGCCAGGTACCAGCTCCTGTCTCCAGCTCGTGGCCACCGTCAGTGAGTTTTTATACATAAATAGAGCTCCAGATTTAAATAGATACTTTTTTCCTTTTCTTTTTTTCTGTACAGCAAGTCTCAAAAGTGAGTGAAAAGCCAAAAGAATGGCCAAGCCTGGGCATGGCCAGGAGGTAGTTTTGCTGGAGTCTTGTAACACTGCTCCAAAGGGTGGGAGAAGGAGCTGAAGGGGAGGAGGGTCCTAGTGGCAGGACCCCCCTCCCCAGCCCCTACACGGAGCTCTCGTCCAGCTTTTCCACCAGTTGCGTGTGTTTTCGCTTCTCCAGGATTTTGCTGAGCTCCTCGGTGAAGGATGCACTGTAGAGTGGGGAGGCCAGTGGCTCCTCCTGCTGCTGCAGCAACATGTAGCTGTTGCCATTCATCTTGCGGAGGACATTGGGCAGAGCCCCCACACCATTGGTGAGCTCGGCTGGCAGCGGGGGTGGCAGTGGGGGCACGGCAGCCGGCAGCTCCTTGACTGGGGACGTGACAGCTGTGGGTGCCTCGCCAGGGATGATCCGCAGGCAGCCATCGGGATAGGTGAGCTCTTCCTCCTCCTCCTCCCGGTGGCCCTTGCGCAGGCAGTTGGCCGAGACTGTCTGCAGCTCCACGCTGGCTGGCCGCGCCTCCCCTAGCACGTACTTGCCCTTGCGCTTCTCCAGGCAGGACATGTACAGGAGGATGATGCTGAGCACGGTGCAGAGCACCACCAAGGTAACGATGGCGGAAATGTAAGCCACCTTCATGTCGTTGGTCGCCTGGCTGGCGGCGTGGGGTGATGGGGCAACTGTAGGGCTGCGGGGCATCTCGGGCAGCACGGTGAGGCTGTAGGCAGCCAGCAGTGTCCGGAGACCCTGCTCCTCCCCGTAGCAGCGGTACTCACCGCTGTGCTGGGGCAGCGTGTCCGTCACCAGCAGCCCATCCACCCCCACGCGCAGCCGGTCCTGCACCGTGCCCAGCACTTCGCTGCCGTTCAGCAGCCACACGGCTCGGGCCAGGTTGGAGCGCTGGTCGCAGGGCAGCAGCACATCATCCCCCTGCAGCACCGTCCGGTTCTTCCACAGCAGGGAGCCTGCGGGGACACGCACTGCCTTGCACCTCTCCCAGCCATTCTAAGCGATGCTGGAGACCAGCATCCCCGTGGTGGCGAGAGGCAGCAGAGACTCACCCCTTCCAGAGCTGCTCCGGCATCCCTTGTTGCCACTTTGAATGTCCTGCACCAGCCCTGTGCTGCAAGGCATAGGGGGCTCAGCCATACTGCCTCGGCTGAGCCCACCCTTACGGGGGTCATGGCCACCAGGAGACCCCGTCAGATGCCAGACCTTTGGGGTTGGCTCTGGGGTGACTGTGCCACTGGGTGACATGAAACAACATGGGATGGGGCAAGTGGAAGGTTCATGGGGACCCGTCTAGGGCGGGCAACCCATCCCTACCTGTCTGTGGTGGCGATGGTGCGGCATGCCCTGCCATCCCAGGCACAGTAGGGGTCCCGGGCAAGGATGCAGTCATAGCAGGAAGTGTACCTGGCACAGGAGGCCAGGGGTACCTGCACAATCCCACTGGCTGCCCCCACGTACAGGCTCCTCTGAGGGGGAAAGGGCTGGCTCAGTATGCATCTGACATGGTGCTGCTGGGCTGTGGAGTGCCCCATGGTGCCCAGAGATCCCCCCCCAGCCCCATAGCACAGCTCTCCCTTCATGAGTGTGCATGAGAAAGGCCCCCAGCTCCCAGTCAGTGCTGATGGCCAGGCTGGTCTCTTTCCCCAGGCTACCCTCCTGGGCTCCAGCACATATCCTGAGCTGGGGTGACCCAGGAGTCATGTCCCCCCAACCCTCCAAACAGCTCAATGGCAGCTTCACAGCACAAGCATGCCCTTTGTGTGGTGTCCCCCTACTTGTTCTACCCCTCACCTGGATGTGGGAGATCACCAGGCTCTCCACAGGCTGCAGGTCCTTGAACACCTGCATCTCCTCCACAATGTGGATGCCAGAGTTCACCACCACAGCCTTGTGGATCCAGCCATCCCCTGGAGAGCAGAGCAGGGGATTCAGGAGGGAATGTGAAGTGTGCCCTTTGCCCAGCAGAGGCCTGTCAGACTCATCTCACACTCACCCGTCCCCATGAAGAGCACATCATAGGAGCGGCCATCCAGAGCCTGCACCCTGTCTACAGCCAGCTGGCTGTACACCACGTTCTTCTTCACCAGGAGTGGCTCCCCACCAGCTGGCTTCACCTCCTCAAACATGAGTGGGTGCAGCTTGACAAAGTCCAGGACACTGTTAGGCAGGTCCTGTGAGGAGTTGTAGCCCTTCCTGCGGGAGTGGTCCGTGATGCACTGCCCAGGGGAAACAGGGGTCAGAGAGGAAGGCAGCAGCCCCATGCCCCCCCTGCTCTGCACTCCTAGGCACTCACGGAGCCAGGCCGGGGCTCGGGCACTGCACCGTCGTAGCGAGACCATTTGCGAGCCCAGTCCTGGTACTCCATGTAGGGGCCCTCGAAGGCATGCTGCACCGCTGAGATGTTGTAGCGGCACACGGCCGAGGCCTCCATGGTCCTCCTGAGGAGCAGAACCTCACCTAAGCCTGGGCAGATACATGGGTGCTCCTAACCAGTGTACCCCCAGGTGCTCAGCACCTGCCTGCACATCCCCTTGAGTATCTCTGGTTCCTCTGGTGCTGCAGGCTTTTAGCCCCAATCATTTTGGCCACTGCCCCACTCACCACTGTGCTGAGAGTGTGAAGGCGGCATAGAAGACAGTGCTGGCCCAGCCGCCCCCATCCAGGCTGCAGACACTGCGCAGCACCTCGTAGTAAGGGATGTAGCAGACCAGGCGTGCCTTCATGAAGGATGTCCACTTGCGCTGCAGGATCTTCTTCCCTCCCACATCACTCTGGGAGGGTGCAGAGAGCATTTCTACACAGGCTGGACAGGTGTTCATTCCCCTCTGCCTGTGCTTCAGTCTTCCCACAGGCAGAGGCATGCTGCCCCTGCACCAACAGGAGCAGTGCTTGGCTCCCTGTGGCTGGGGACATGCCTACCTTGCAGACACGGGCCACCCGGGCCACTCGGGCCACCTGACTCTTGTCAAAGAAGGATGTGGTCTCCTCTCCTGCCCGCTCCATGAAGAAGTAGTAGATTTTGTCATCATCACCCACAGGGCTGTCCTTGCTCTCCTGGACCAGCACAGAGGTCACAAACTCAGCATCTGGGGACATGAAGCAAGACGTGGTGATTGGAGACCAACGTAGAATGGGGAATCCCTCCCTGCCTCAGTTCCTTCTCACAGCAAACCACACAGGACTCCAGAGCCACCCTCCACATCTGCTCCACACTTTCCAGGGCAATGCAGTGTCCCACAGCCCATGATGCCAGCCCCAAGATGGGGGTGACAGGGTTATCTCACCATTCAGCCAGTGCAGCGGGGACTCCTCCGTTTTCAGTGGCCGCTGGTGCAGGTTCCTCCGAATGTCAGGGAGGCTCCGAAACTCGTAGCGTGTTGCTGTGTACAAGCCTCCATCTGTGCAGGGCAGGTGCCCATCAGCATGGCCCTGCAGCCTGAGGACAGCCCCACAGACCACCAGCATCCCCATGCCCCAGGCAGATGAGTGGGGGGAGGACCAAGTCCTGATTTGCTAAGGCTTCTGCATGTGGAACCCACCCAGCTGGCACCCCTTGGAGGGGTGTTGGGGATGGGGCCGTGGTCGATGGCATTCTGCATGTCCCCACCAGCCCTGGAAAGGTGCTGCTTACCCACAATGAGGCCAGTGTAGCCACGGGCAGGGTCGTATGGGCACTTCTCCTTGCCTTCCTCAAAGTGAGATGGCAACACGAACCTGTTGGCATCCTTGAGGGGGACAGGAAATCAGCTTAGACAGGAGGGGACAGATCCACCTCACCTGCCAGCCTCAGGCTCTCTGCAGAGGCTGCTAGCAGGGACAAAGTGAGGCCCACAGCCATGCCCTTGTAAGACAAAGTCCCCCTGGCATCCTCTAGCTGGTGGGAAACCACACAGCTAGCCACAGGCCCCAGCCAAGAGTGGGTAGAGGGCTCTGGGAGGAAGGGGAGCCCAGCTGGGCATTGCATGGGCACTGGGCAGGAGCCAACCAGTGCAGCCAATATTCCCAGACAGTGCCTGGTTGGCAGACGTTGCTCAGCCAGCCTGGGGTCCCCCCAGGTGCTGTCCATGTCATGGCAGGAGTTACTTTTTTTGGGGTTTGCAGTTCAAAGCATGTCAAATAATGACGGGGCCCTTCCAGCTTGGCAGCTCCTCCGCCCAATTCCCAGTGTGTGTGATGGCCAAACCGGACCAGCAGCACAACCATGGGAACAGGGACAGCCTCTCCAGGGTTCCCTGGCCACACTACAGACATGGTCCCAGGGCCCCTTTGCCCCCCAGCTCAGGAAGGGAGGTGGGCAAATGGCAGTTGAGTCTCCATTGAGTCAAGGAGCTACTGAAAGAGGGTCAAAGTCCCACTGCCAGTTAAACAAGGCTGCTCTTGGACACTGCCATGAGTCACAGCCATGTGGGGACTCTCAGACTGGCACAGGAAATCCCTGGGGAGGGGCTGCTGAGTCAGTCCTGTCCCGGTCACCTTTTCCTGGGCATGCATACCACCTGCCATCAGCCACTGCAGCCTCTCCTCTGGGAGGGGATTCTGCAACAGCAGGCACAAGAAACCAGGTCCAGGGCTGGTGCATCCCATCCTGCTGAGCCCACGTGTGTCCCCCATGGCACTGATCCATTCCCAGCACTTGGGGTCAGAGTCCAACCCCAGTCATAGGGTGGGGACTTATGGCACCTGCATCATGGTGGCCACATCCTCAAACCTACTCACCCCAACCTAGGAGTCACTCACCCCCACTGTGAGCCAAGGAGGGGCAGGGACAGCGGTTGAAAGGGAGTGGAGCTGTGGGTTGAGATGGTGGGAGAGCACAGGGGCTGCACCTCCCCGGGGTGACAGAGTGGCAGGGGACAGTGGCAGCTGTGGGTGGGCTGTACTCACGATGGCGGCACAGAGCGGGTGGAAGGCGTAGGTCCCACAGGCATAGAGGTGGGTGCTGTTCAGCCGCTGCAGGAACCGCACGTGGTTGAAGCACTCGGTCTGCGGAGGGCAAGCACAGGTGTTACCACCCAGGAAAAGTGGGGGCAGCCCCTCCCTGGCACCCATCCAGCAGCTCTACCTTGTTGTTTTTGCCCTTCTGCAGGCAGTCCATCTGCTTCTCCGGGGAGGCTTCCCAGTGGATCTGCAAGGGGAAGAGAGACTGCTACTGCATGACCCCCACCGCTGAATGGTCCCCCTGTCACTGCAAGCTTCAGTTGTCATCAGAGCCATCAGAGATGATAAAATCCTTATATATTTAGGGAGGGATGGTTGCTCAGAGCACAAGATGGCACCCTGCACACATCCCATCAGCCTGGGGCAAAAGGGGTCCCACACCCCAACCAGTGGGCAGACATCCCAGAGCACTGCAGGAGCCTGGAGGATTTTGGGATATCCTTTCCTGGTGGAACAAATAAGTGTGATTCCCTCCCTGCCCCTCATTCTGCTGGGGAGTCCCTGAAGCAGGTAGCTCTCATCTTGGGGATGTCTCCCAGTGCTGTCCCCATCCTATCTGACTGGAGAGGAGGACCAGGTGTCCACAGGGTGACCTGGGGACAGACTTGGAGACATCACCTCCAGGCAAGACCTGAGATGGCGCAGGAAAGGTTGAGCAGGGATAGAGTGGCCACGATTTGGATGGGGATTGGGCAGTGTGGGACAGGAGAGGACAACCAGCAGGCAGCAGGCAGAGGGCAGGCTCACCGTGTGGTGGGAGCCGTCGGCCACATCACTGGAGTTGAGGGCGAAGATGGCTCCCCTGGCGCCCACGTAGAGGATGCCCCGGTCGTCCTCCAGCAGCAGGGTGCTGTAGTTGAGGGTGTGGGCCTTGAAGCGCCGGACTCCTGACAGCTCTGCAAAGGGAACAGGGGGCTGAGGGGGACCCCGGGGCAGGCACAGCGCGAGCCACTGGGAAGAGACAAGAGAACGGAGCTGGAAGTGGTTGGGATGGCACTTACTGAGGCTATCAGGCAGACAGTGCTGGGTGACAGCAGTTACAGCAGGAGGAAAGGAAGGGAGGAGGTTTGGTAAAAGGCAAAAGGCACTAATTGAGCTCAGGCTCACAGAGGAGATTCCTCTCCACTAATTAAAGCACAGCTTAGGGGTAGAAGCTGCAATGTTTGTGCTGGGCACAGACCTGCCATGTTGTTTGGAAAACCGCTGAAGAAGGCAGAGACATGCCAGCAGTGACCCTGGCTCTGAACTGAACCCAACCAGCCCAAAGGGAAAGATAAAAAAACCTGAACCAAAACTGTCATACGAGGGGAGTGATTCTGCAGTGACGCTGAATGCTCCTGCCCACCAAGCCAATGAAACCATCCAGTTTGGGGTATTGAGAACTATGAGGTAGGACTCAGCCCCAGCCAGAGGGACCAGCAGGAAGTGAAAATTCTATGAGGCTTGGGACCCTCTAGGCAGCTGGAAAAGGAATGATTCCCTACCTTTCCCAGAAAAGAGTCATTGCCTGGAGAGAAAAGGGCACCTCGGCTGCTAATGAAACTCTCCCACCATCAATTGCTGAGTTGAGCCTCACTAATGAGGTCAATGATGCCATGGGGATCCCCAAGGGATGATGACACTGCTGGGCTCACTGACACCACAGAGGTTGGAGGTCAAGAGCTCAGTAGTAATTAGAGAAAATCACAAAATAAAATTTCCTGCTGACTATTTGGGCCATGAGATCCCAGCCCAGGTGTGATGCCCAGCTCAGGACACCCTCCAAGGGCTTCTGAGCAAGGCCAGGGGTTGGTCAGGGCTGGTTCCCTGTACATCCTTGTCCCCCTGGGGCTTTTGGGGAGATGATTTTGCCACAGTCACTTCTTTGGTGCACCCAATACCAGACAGCCATGTGGACTCTGATTTCTAGAGCCCAGTGGATCAGAGGCCCCTATGCAGCCACCCTCCCATGCTGAGTGCCCTGCTCCAGGGGAGAGGCAAAGACTAGATGCCGTGACAATGCACCAGAGCCAGTGCCAGCAAAATCCCAAACCTCACTGCCACCACCAGGACCCACACCCCCTTACCATCAAAGATGACTGTTGTCCTGGGGGTGGCATCCAGGTCTGTGGCGCGATGGTAGCCCATGGCTGCCGCTGCCATGAAGAGAGTTGTCAGGAGATGTGCCGGGCCTCCGCTCATCTTCCTGCTCTTCTGGCAAGGGCAGCCGCCTCAGCCGCTGCCACTGGGCCGGCACAGCCGATCCTCAGCACGGGCTCTCCAGCTCTCTGGGACAGGCCTGGCCACCAAACCCTCCTGAAACACAGAGCACTGGGTCAGACACTCCTGCTGTCCCAGCAGCTCGCAAGCAAGTGGGCTTGGGAAGGAGCCAGCTGCAGAGACACATGGATGCTTGACCCGACACGGCCTCAGACAAGGGATGGCTTCAGGGAAA
This sequence comes from Trochalopteron elliotii, assembly GCA_024734555.1. Taxonomy (NCBI): domain Eukaryota; kingdom Metazoa; phylum Chordata; class Aves; order Passeriformes; family Leiothrichidae; genus Trochalopteron; species Trochalopteron elliotii. The sequence continues at coordinate 1,079,538 of JANPWX010000599.1, read as the reverse complement.
AACAACCCCTCATTTGCTAAAGGGGAGACTAAGGCATAGCACAAGGCATGGAGCCTGCAGCCATCACGGAGCATGGAGGGGAGTTTGAGCACAGTGACCTTCTGCAGCATCCCCCTGGGTCAGCAACCATTCTGTCACAGCAGGGAGTTGCTTGCTGAGCACTCGGGTCAGCTGCTTGGAGGTACATTTTCCTCCAAGTCTCCTCTGGGTTCATCCCTCATTCACTCCCAGTCTTTTGCTCCACTGGATCCCCCTGACTGAAGGATATGTTTCAGCAGAGCCAGCTGATCCCTCAGTGCATTTCACACTCAAAAAACAGACACATTTTTCCCTCAAAAGCAGAGAAAGGGGCTCAGGGCACACTGGGGTACCCCAAGACCCACTCCCCAGAGTGGCTGCAGCAGGAATGGCAACAGTGAGGGTCCTGGGGAGCCCAGGGTCTCTTTCCCAAAAGCCCAGCTGACCATGTCCTGCTGTGCAAGATATTTGCTCCCAGTTTTGCCCCCCCTGAAATGATGAGACTCCAGAGGACTGAGGCATTGAGAAGGATGCTTCAGACACGCAGGAACGTAAGGTGAAGGAAAATCCATACAGGAACTGCTTGGAATCTTCAGCAAGTCTTTTCAAGCAGAAACAATCTCTCCCCCCAGTGTTTTTCCACCAGATTTCAGTTTCTCTTTCATCCCAAGCTGCCTTGAAGCTCCACATCTACTTCAGCTCTCACTTTCATGCATTTGATCCCTCACAAATAACCCCCATCTCTCCCACTTTCACTGAGCAAAGCCACTAGCTCATCTTGCAGGCATTAAGGAAGAAAAAGATGACTGGCTATCTCTGAGCCATAGAGCACCCCATAAGTAATCAGCACCTATGTATTTGTTTAGAGGTTTATATATATATATATATATATATATATATATATATAAACAAATACCTGACCCTGTAGAGAAGCTGCTCAGACACGCTCACTGCAGACGATTTCCCTGAAGCAATGAGTCCCAGGAAGAGGGGAGGTAAAACCAAAGTGAAAAGGGCTTTGAGGCTGAAAAGGAGAAGTGAGGGACTGGATGTGGAATCAGCCACAATGCTGAAGCTTGCATGAAAGTGCTGGTTCCTTCAAGGGCTTTCAGACACAAACCTCATACCTGTACTGGCTGCTGCCCCAGAGCATTCCAGGAATGAAGCAGATGGGAAATGTTTCTCCCCTCTGCCCCACTGTCCTCCGGGCTCCAGACCAGCACAGAGAACCCAAGAGCATCTAACCCTGGGTACAGGCAGGCTGCTGCATTCAGGGCTAAGCTCCTTGGGGAGCCGATCCCAGAGCAGGCTCACTCCATGTTACTCCTGTTTCCAGGACAAGCCCTGTACACAAAGGGTCTGCCCATGAATGACAGCACAGCAATGCAAGGCAGGCAAGTGCAGATGGACATCAAGAAAAAATTTGCTTTGGGGGCACCATGCCTAGCATGAGCCAAGCCCACCAAGCTTTGGGCAAAGCAAGTGGTGGGGTCACACCTGGAGCACCAAAGCACCACATCCAGCCCTATGCTGACAGCTCTCCATCCTGCCAGTGGGACCAGGGCCACTCTGGAAGTTATGGGGACCCTTCCCCAAGCCTCCACATGGGGACACGAGTCTGGAATCATGCACAAGACACAGGAGCTGCTGCACCTGGGATGGGAAAGCAGAGTGGAGGAGAAACCTCCTTACGACAAGGCAAACAATGATCTCTCATAAATGAGTAACAACCCTACATGCTGCTGGGCGTCCTCACCTTATCTCCCCTGCACAAACAAGTCCTGAACTTTGCCTGCTGCTTGGCTCCCAACGTGGCGGGGACCGGAGCCGGGCAGGGCAGCAGGGATGGTGTTTATCACAGCGCCGGCGCGGTGCTGCCAGCCAGCCCCAGCTAACATTTAACCATCAAACACATCAAGCCAGTGCAGGGGGAAAGCAAAAATAAATTAAACTGGGAGGTTGTGCAGGGTTCCTGGCTGGGCAGGCGGGAGCAGCCTCCCATGCTGTCAGGGCTGGACTCTTCTGCTTTTTCCAGGGAAGCAGTGATACCCATTTCCAAAAGCTCCTTTGCCCAAGATCAGATGTAACTTTGTCCTAAAGAACATTTAATCAGTTACACCGTAAGAGCCAGTTAATATTTTACTAAAAGAGCAGGGCTGTTCCAAGCTTCCTTATTTTTTTTTTATTTTCTAGTTTTTAGTTTTTATACCTAGGGTGGGGCAGAAAAAGCAAGAAGGAACTGAAACAATCCTTGGCTCCCCTCAGGTCAATACCCTGTTCTGCAGCAACATCAAACACCCCCAAACCCATCACTTCCCCCTTGTCAAGGTGCAAGTTCTAAGCTCAGGGTGAAGCCGAGGGCTCAGGCAAGAAGCAGAGGAGGTCTTGATCTGTGGGGCCCACCACTAGGGCTGGGGGCAGATGGATTACACATGTCCAGCACTTCAACGAGAAATGGAAAAAAGCTGGGAATGGAAATGCTGCAGTTTTCCCTGGGGAAGGGAAAGAAAAAGGGGGAGAGGAAGAGGCTGAAAAGCAGCAGTAGCTCCAATAAAACTGGGAGTCCAAGAAAAAAACTCCCTAGAAAAGCCCACCCATCCCCAGGAGTGAGCTCCCGAGTCCTTTGGCACCTCACCTACTTTCCAGCACAGAAGGGGCCGACATAGGACCAGATTCCAACCTCAGCTCCTACACTGGCCAGCAATGCTGAAGAAGCAGATGGTGGATGCAGGACTCAGCCACAGGGCCGACGGACACCTTGGGAGGGGCAAAGTCAGGAACCAGCTGCTCTACTCACAATGTTTAACATCCACACAGGCAAAAGTCCACCCTCCTACCACTGGTTATCAGTGCTCCTACGTGCTTCGGCCACAGCTCCCAGCACGGAGCCAGACCCAGGGACCGTCTCTCACCAGTGGGATGTGTTTGCTGGTCCCTGGGGAAGGAGGAAGGCAGTGGGGCAGCAGAGGCGTGCAGGCGTGGGTGAGCCACAGGGGAGCGAGCGAGCGAGCCCTGGTCAGGTCTGACTGGGTTTACTGGGTCACGAAGGAAGCTGTGTGAGCATGACTGTGCCGGCCTCAGCCTCCCACCAGCAGCCAGCCGGCACAGCACAGCACACCCAAACGGGCTGGCCCAGTCGCCACCTCCTTAAAATCCCCATGACCAGCATCTCTGGAGGAGCAAAAAGCTTTTTGAATGAGTGAATTTCACAGTCTCAACAACCTGGATCTGGCCAAAGAAACTGGCCAAAGGAAGGAGCCAAAGCTTCCACACACCTCAACAGCCACTGCAACAGGATATTCTGTGGGCATAGGAGCCCCTTCCTACTGCCCCATGGCCCTCAAAATCACAAAGCCTGGGAGCACAAGCTGTTTGCAAGCTGCAGTGCAGGGAAGCTGTTCTGTCTGTGGGGCTGGCAAACATGGGGAGACCACAGGCGGGGTCTCACAGGCCCCCCCATGGATGTTCCCTCATCAGCACAGCTCAAAGTTATGCCAACTTTTTAATTTCAAAGGAACTCAGGAGAAAGAATGGAAGTGATGGGTGGGAGCAGCACTTCTCCAGCTTACCCTCAGCATCCATTCTGGATGGCAGGATAGATTTGCAGAGTTGGATAAGACACTTGCCCATCACACCCCTCCCTAGACAGCTTGTAGTTGTTCCACCAAGATCTAGTAAAGCCCAAGCAGGCTCCCAGAGTGGCTGCTGGACATTTCTCCTCTCTCATGGGCTGTTCCCCTTGACATCACAGACTACTACAAGCAAGCACTGCCAGTTTCCCAGTCAGAGACAGGGATTTCCAGTGGGTCTTCTCTAGGTTGTGGAGCTGCAAAACAGCCTTAACAGAATCCCTATCAGGGACTGCACTAGAAGGCACCAGCTGCACTTGGCTTTTTTATGGCAGCCCAGCCTGGGCACTCCAAACCTCACGCAGCCGATTCCACTCTGCTCACTGGGGCCAAGCCTGGCACATCCCTCTGCAGCCACTCACATTCCCACTGTCAATGAACTGTTTCACCCTCCAGGAGATCTGCTCAAGTTACCCTCAGGTTCAGCTGAAACAGCTCGACTCGTTCCAGGCACGGGCTGGGGGAAAGGCACCTGCCCCAGGGAATGAGGTGGGGAGAGGCTCCCAGGCGTGGGAAGAGCCAGTAAGTTATGGGAAAAGAGCCATCCAGGGATGGGAGACAAGCCTAGCCCCAGCCTGGATGCGAGTGCAATGCATTTTGGGCCCCTTCCCTGGAGGCGGCAGACCTTGGGTGGGAAATCCTGCGAGATGTGGGAAGAGGAGCCGGGATGGAGGTTGCCTGGCAACTTTAATTCAGTCCTTGACGAACTTCCAGCACTTGGCTTCTGCTGCAGAGCCCAACCAGCAAATGATAAACCATCACATCCACCCCAAGCCCATAGTGTTCTTGTGTCCATTTGTTAGAGGAGTTTGCTCCTGGCCTCATGCCCGGATTGCCCTGCAAATACATGGGTCCCCTGTGGCAACACCCCCAAAGGCTGCCCCAAAAAAAGCCAGTGTTCCCATCACAGATTTGCAGGGGCAGGATTTGACCCGTGGGACTGGGCTGGTGCTGCTGCACAGATATTTCTCAACCAGACAGGATTTTTGTCAACAACACAAGAAAAAAATGCAAACTTGCCAAATGCCCTCCAGGAAGAGGGGACCCGTGCTGGGTCAGGGAGAGAAGGAGCACAGTGACCTCCTGGGAGCCCCTTCCTGGGTTTATTTTAGTTGCTTTCTTTAAACAAAACCATACTTGACCCTGAGGTGCTTCAGCAGACACACACTAGAGTTTCCGCCATTCAGGAAGCAGATGTACTTCTCCTTTACCCAAATTTGGGATTTGGGCACTGAGGAGGGGAGGAAGAGCTGCAACATCAGCTCCTCTCACAGAGTATACTTCCCTGCTCCCAGTGCAAAGCCCCCACGCAGAGCACAGCCATCACGGAGCCAGGGAGGCGGGTGGCAGGCTCCTGCAGGCCATGGGAACAGGCTCCAAATTCCCACAGCACAGTCCCCACCAGCCACCAGCAGAGCCCAGCACATCCAGCAGAGGAGAGCACCCAGCACTGATCCCAGAAATGTCACAGCAGGGAGGAGGCATGTGAAGTAGCAAAGTGATGGATGGGAGAGCAAGTAGTGACAGTCAGGGATGTGGGCCAGTTTAAGGGGAACCAGTGCTGGAGGGAGCCAAACATCCCTGGAAATACAAGCTGAGCAGTCATCAATAAAACTAACAACAGCCCAGTTTCCAACAGGTTTGCCCCCCTCCTCCCAGCACCACGCTTTTATTGCCATCCCCCTACTGCATTACTGTGGGGGATGTTGCCCACCCCACAAGGGGCAGGGATAAATGGTGTCCCCCCTGCACAGCTGCAGGCATCAGGGTGTGTTACCTTCTCCCAAGCTCCCTAATTTCACTAATCTCACAAGAACTCGTTCCTCTCCTCCATCAGGTCGGGTCTGATGTGGAGCAGAAGGTTCAAAGGGGCTGCCAGGCAGCAACAGAGCTCAGTGCCAGGTCCCCATGAGAGCTCTCCAGACATTTTCCTCCAAACCCACCCAAAATAGTCCAACTGAGAAAATAAGGAAAGCTGCTCTGCCCTGTGCCATGGCTGCCAGGCACAGGGACAGCTCTGCTCCAGCTGCTCCTGACACAACACAAGCAGACAGCAAGAACACAGTGCCCAGGACAGCAGAACAGATCACTCCTCCACTGCCCACCCTAATGGAAAATCCACCAACACTGTCTGTTAGAAACAGCTCTTTGCCTGGATCCAGAGGCCTGGCCAGGAGATGGCCTGGAAGGGTGCAGGGTGTGGAAGCTGAAGGGCAAACCCTTGTAGTTCAGAGGTTGGACCAAGAGCACCAAGGGATGCCACAGCCAGCCCAGACCCAGAACCCCTGGACAGAGCAGCAAAAGTCTCCTCACAGGAACAATTCCTCATGTGCTGGAGGCCATTAGGTCTTGCAGGACAGCAGTGAGGACACAGTCCTTATGGCTCTTCCCTCTCACACAGCACATACCTCCCCCTTGGAAACACCACAACAGCAGCCCTGGGTTGACCCCACAGCCTGGGAGCACCTGAGTGTACAGCAGGGAGTCGTGCAACAACCAGGAAGTGAAACCGGATGACGCCGAGACTTGGTGGCCTCACTCTGACTTCAGCCACAAGCCTCCAGTCCAGGACATGGGGGAGGCAGAGTGCAGCCATTGAGCCCTGGGATATGGGATGCAGATCCCTGGGGGTCCCACCTCCTCCATCATTAGGAAGAGGCAAGCTTGGTGCTAGCAACACCACCTCCAAACCCCAAACACCTCCATCCTTTTTTCGTTTGCAGCATGACAAGCTTCACGGCTGGCCGGCAGCCCCTCGGCAGCCTGGACAAACGAACAGACAGACAGTCCTCCACATCACAGCAAATTCTCCCAGCAAGGGGGCGTCTGCATCCAAGTGGCTCAGCACTGGATGTGATCTGCAATTCAGCCTTCAAAGGCTTTGTGGCTGAAGCACATTGTCTCCTCAGCAGAAGCAGCAAAATAATTGTAGAATTAAATTCCCAGGAACAATTAGAAAGAAAACAAGAAAAAAATCCCAACCCTAAATGTAAAAGGACATCTCAAAGCCAGCAGATTTCAGGGCTTTTTAAAGCATCTGAATCCATTAGCCTGTCCCTGTGGCTGCACTGTGTTTCATTTCACTGGGCTCATACAATGCAAGACACGGAATTAACTTGGGTGTTTGTTTAGAGCCGGTTTGTCTTCCAGTTATTTTCCAAAGCCAGGTTTGAGTTTCAAAGATGTTTTCTTGGCAATGCCTAGGGTTCCCACCATCAGGACGGTGCGGGGCTTTCCCAAGGGGAAACAGAGGCTCAGAAATCACACACAACCTAGGGTCCCCTTGGAAGCAGAGGCAAGAGGTGGAGCAAAACCCAACTTGCCTGCAGTGAACATGGGGCTTTCTGCTGCAAGCCTGTTCTCCTCCCTTTTATTTATTCCAAAGATAAACTGTTTTCTTTTCCAAAGTCCAGCAAAACCAGATGACGGGAGCAGTTTAGGACTTCCAGTTTCAACAGTATCTTCTTGTTTCCTTTGCTTTCCCTCCAACAAAGCTTCCATTTGGGGTCAAACTCGATTTTGATATTCCACTTTGCATTCAAAACTGCATAGCACAAAGCAGTAACATCTGGCCTTTCCCACAGTTGTTTGCATACCACCAGCTTTGCTGCCCCAAAATCAGATCCCCACATTATTTACATGGGCTGGGCTTTGCAACAGGCAAACAGTCACCCTCCATCAGGTAACAGAGGTGGGATTGTACCTGGAGGAATCTTTTAAGCAACAAGAAAAGCAGAACCCAGAGCACACCCTGAATCACATAGCCATATCCCACCCCCCACACTGCTCGATTACCTGGTGCCCGAAACCCTTGGCCTCCTTCATCTCTGAACAGCAGAGCTTGGGCCCCAGGAGGAAGGAGGGGGTGGCTTTGGTGATGACCTTGCTACGGCAGAGCCCTCATGCTTGTAAATCACGAGGAGCTAGTGGCATAGCCAGCCAGGGAGGAATGGAGATGGCAGTGTTTTCTCCTAAAGCACCAGCCAGGTAGGGAGCTCTCACCTTTGAACAGGAACAGGAACCCAGCACCACTGTCAGGGGTGCACATAAAAAAGTCTGGGGGCATCGCCTCTCCCCTCTGAGAGGCAGCAGGCCCCCAGGACAGGCCCTCTCTCACAAAACCACCCATCACATGAGCTGCTTCCCAACAAATTGCATCAAGATGCCAAGCAGAGCCGGCGGGCAAGTACAGGGAAATTCCCCACACGCGGCCAGGCGAGGCTGGCACCGCACCTCCACTGCCCTCCTGAGCAGGATGCCGGCAGAGATCCCCTCACCAGTCTTGCTAAGCACACCTGGATGCTTTTTCCTGGCACATGACCTGCCAGATTTGCTGAATAAACCTCCAAGCTCCAGCAAACCCACTGCATTCCTGGTGGGTAAAGTGGTGAAATGTTCAAATAGATGTTGGAAAAGGCGGGGGGATGGGGGGTGCTGGAGAACAAAGCCTCATCTGCAGGAGCTGAAAGGGCGGTTGGGATTTGGGGGTTTTTTTTCCCCCTCAGGTTGCAACACAAAAACAAAGTCCTGATAGGGATCTCTCCTGCTGCATCCCTTTGGGCAGAGCAAGCCTGGCCAAACCAAGATGAAGCGCAGACCTGTCCTGCAGGGCACACACACAGCATCTGTGGCTGCCATGGTCACCCTGCCCAGGTTTGGGGTTCAGGTGGGGGGGCCCCAACCAGCGCCTGCCGCAGAGGGAAGGAAAGCTGCTGGAGCCCGCAGTGGCAGGCCAAGCAGCACCAAAAATGCCGCTGTTGTTATTAATAATTTCCCTGCATCTGAGCAGAGCTGCACTTCTCATCCATTTTGGGAAGCCTCTTTGTCTTAGGAAACTGGATTTTTTTGGCACCCGAAGAGCTTTTTCATGGTTCCCCCTCCCACTTCATGCTCTTGGTTAAAAGGACAGGCACAAGTCACTGGCCCACCTGGGCGCTGATGGAGAGAGCAAAGAGATTCCCAAATTCCAGTGCTGCAGGTACTTTCTCCCTTTGGATTGGCACAAAGATGCAGAGAGGCCCCCAGCACAGGCTGGTCTGCTTTGCCTGGGGGCCATCTGCAGCCCCCACAGCAATGCATCCCAAGGAGGTGAATCTGGACTAGTCAAGGCTCAGACAATCCACATTCCATGACCACCCCCTGATTTCCAAAGGGAAGGAGAGGGGGGCAGGGATTGCACTGCACCACCTGCATCGGTTTAAGTACCTCATCCCAGCCATCTGAAATACTAGCTGACCCCAGGTAATGCTCAGCCTTCCCAAACACCCCCAGCAGTTCTCATCCCTACAGACCCCTGATCCCCACAGGCTGCTGGGGAAGGAAAGGGCTGTATCCAGCCCTCCCTGACCAGAGCTGGTGCCCTGCCTGTCCGCAACTCCTATCGTCGTGTTTTCTCACACGCCCAGCACGTTCCTCTGTCACTCCTACCCAGGTCTCCCAGACCCACCTCACCCCACACCCCAAACCTTTCCTCAAAGAAGAAGGCTCCTGCACTGCCACCAGATCCAGCATATCGCACCTCGCCTACTGCTCATCATCCCCAAATCCTCACCTGCATCAGACCTACCCTGAAACCCTCTCCATGCTGCTTCCAAGGTTCTGCCCTCTTGTTTCCCCAACGCATTTTTTTCAACCACAGCAGGTCAGAACCCTACTTCTCTTTCTCGGGACCCTTCCTGTGAGCAGCACCCACACCAAGCACCCCAGATCCTGCCTGTAGACTCAGCACCCGGATCCAGCACCCGAGCAGACAGAACCAGCATTCCAAATCCTGGTTGTGGACCCGGACCAAGACCCGGCACGCCAGATTCAACAACCCAACCCTGCTTGTGGATTCAGCACGCCTAATCCTGCCTGCGGACTCAGCAGCTGGGATCCAGCACCCCAAACGCTGCCTGCAGACCCAGACCCGACCCTGAGCCAGCATCCCAGGACCCACCAAGCGATTCAACCCCCGCACCCAGCACTCCACTCCAGATCCTGCCCGTGGGCTGAGCACCCACCCGCAGCCGTGTGCACGCAGTACCGGCACTCAGCCTCACGACCCAGCTTCCCGCATCCTGCCTGCGTTCGCGGCGCCCAAACCCAGCACTCCCCTGGCCTGCGGACCCGCACCCGCCCCGGTCGGCAGCTCGGCTGGCGCCGCTCCCGTCCCCTCGGTACTCGCCTGGTGCGTGCGGTGGCGCAGCAGGTGCGGGCAGTCCGGGCGGCACAGCACGGTACGGCAGGGAAGGGAACGGAAAGGCAGGGGAGGGCAGGGTCCGTTGGTAGACTAGCTAC
>JANPWX010000599.1:1030347-1069252 GCA_024734555.1 Trochalopteron elliotii | reverse complement strand
CCGACAAACGGGCCACCAGCCCGGCACGCAGCCCGCGGCCGCCGGCGTGGGGCCGCCAGGAGGAGGAGGAGGAGGAAGAGGAGGAGGGGAGAGGAGCAGGGCCGCCCCTGCCTGCGTTGCTTGGAAGCAGGTGGCAGCATGTCCCTCGGCAGAGTCGCGGCAGGCAGGGACGGGATGCTGCCGTGCAGCCCCTGGTCGGCCCCCAGCATGTAGGGTGGGCTGGGGGGTTCACTCAGCACAGGAGGTTTGGGTGATGCAGTCCCCAAAAGGCCCTTGTGAATGCCCTTTGCAAAGTCAGGGAGGTAAAGGACTGATATTGTGGACTCGAGACTACAAAAAAAGCATGACTGAACACGGATAAGCGTCATCCTATTCTGCCAGCACAGCAAGCACGTGCTACCAGTACCATCATGCCACAGCCCTCAGTCAGAGCCACCAGTGTCAGCACAGCACAGTCCTCCACCAGTGCCATGGAGCTCACTAAGGTTTCTTGCTCCTCAAAGTCACCCCAGCATCCTGCACTGTGCGCCTGAGTCGGGCTCTGTGCCCCATCTTCTCTCTGCTCTCAGCACATGCCCCGCCATTCATGCATGGCGGAAGGTTGTTTGGAAACACAGGTAGGTAATGGTTTCTCTGGGGCCCTGTGTAGAGCCTTTTTATCCTGGGTGGCTTCTGCAGCTCCTCCCCCTGTGGAGGAGCTGCCAGGTCCAGGCTTGTGTTTGCTTTCCTTTCGTAAACTTCCAGCACCTGGCCAACCCTCCCTCCTCACCCCTTACAGCAGCAGCAGGCCTCCTGGAAGCAAAACTCTGAGCCAACACTGTGTGTAATCAGCAGGTTGGATCTAGGGCAGTTGGAAATCAGCTGGAGCAGGAGGTGGGGAAATGCTGTACCTGTGTATGCTGGATCACAACTCTCTCAGAGCTGGCAGGGTGGCCATGGGATGCCAGCCCATGGTTACAAAGCCTGTGGTGCCCAGTCCCAGCACCATCACCTCTGGAAACCAGTTCACCTCCTCCACTCCACACCAACCTCTCCCAGGGATGGGGTCTCCAGGAAGGGGACAAAGGCTACCCCAACCCCACACCCTGCAGACCTGGAGCCAGACCCACAGCAGTGCATAGGGTTGAGCAGGTTGTGCTACAGCTGCTGAGCATTTTCTGGGGATGACGGTCAGCTCTACTGCAAATTCCACCACCTTCTGGACCTTTAGGGTCAGTAAAGATGGCAAGGCCAGGGTGTTCCTGTGACTAACATGCCATTCTCAAGGTCTCTGACTGCCAGGATCCTACCTCCTACAAACACTGAAGGTGGGAGGGAGGACAACAGAGATTTGAATTCCCTCAGTCCTCACCCACCAATGAGTCTTAGTCGAGGAGGGAATAATTTGAGTGCTCTTGATGACAGGTGGCTCTGTAACCCTTGCACACACTCCCCAAGCAGCCACCACCCCCTGTCCCAGCATGATATCCCAGGACCCATTCCTTGTCCCCACTCTCAGAGCAGACCTACCCACCTCCTCAAGCACTCCCTACCTTCCTGCCCTCACCTCCTGTGTGCTCCAGAGTCTAATTACCATTTCCTCCTGTCCTTGGGCAAAACCCAGCATCTCCCCCGTGCCTCACTTTGCCTCGTCCCTCTGCCCACCCTGCGGAAGTGGGAGGCCCGCGCACTGGGAGCCAGGCAGGGATGCTCTTGGCCAGCCTGTCTTACCTAGGTATGGGGTATTCAGCTGCTGCAAGGCAGCTTGTCCTCCACAGCCTCTCCAAACCCCATTCCCTACCTTAGCAGAGGCACAGCTTGAGGCTGTGGAGCCAGTTATGGGGAGAACTGGTCCATGAGCGCTGGGGAAGGGGATGCCAGGCTGGGACAGGGCTGCCCAAAGCTCCCCCTTATCCAAGGCACTGTGCCCATCCCATCCTGCAAGAGCACTCCCTGCCTCCCACATCCTGGAAGCCGAACCCAGCACAATTTGGAGCTTCGTTAGCTGCTGGCCTTGCAGTAGGATAATTAGTGCGTGAGTGCAGAGCAAGCTGAGCCTGGCGTGACCAGCACTGCGCTTTTACAGGCCCGAGCTTGCAAGGCTTTAATTAATTAACACGAGTCATTGGCAGCTGGAAACAGATCTATTTTCAGAGCTTTGCCTGCTTTGCTTCCCCCCTGAGATTAACTGAAGGAATTTAGAGCTCCATGAGGTTGAAGGCCAGGGCCTTCCTCTTCTCTGTATGGTTTCCCCAAGAGTCAGAGCAGATTCCAGGCAGCCAGAGCCCAAACAGACCCAACCCTCTCCTGTACTTTCATCTCTCACACCCACAGATTGGTTCTGCCAAGCAGAGAGGTCTGGCTCCTGCTTCAACCCTAGCTCAGAGCCAGGAAAGTGCTGGAAGGGGAATTTCCTATTGGGGCAGCTCTAGAATCACAGAATCATTAACGTTGGACCTTAATGGATCTCCAAGATCATTGAGTGCAACCTTGGACCAAACAACACCTGGTCAACAAAACCACAAAACTAAGTGCCATGTCCAGTCGATTCTTAAACATCTTCAGGGATGGTGACCCCATCACTTCCCTGGGCAGTCCATTCCAATACTTTAACACAGAGAGAATAAATTCTTCATGATTCCAATTTGAACTTCTGCTGGTGCTGCTTGAGGCCATTTTCTCTTGTCCTGTCACTTGTTACTTGGGAGAAGAGACTGACCCTTACCTTGCTACAGCCTCCCTTCATGCAACTGTAGAGAGTGACAGGGTCTCCCCACAACATCCTTTTTTTCAGGTTAAACAACCCCAGCTCCATCATAGGCTCCTCATAGGATTTACAGCCCTACAATTCCTATCCCAGCCCAGGGGCCAGCCCAAAGCAGGGGACCCTTTGAGTCATGACATGGTGCCTTGGGAAACCCCCTCCCCTAAATCATCCCAGATTTTATCTGTAATGCTCTCTCCCTGTTACTCCAAACTGCCTTTAGGAAAAGGAAATGCTTTTGTGCCCTCATCACCAGCTCAGAGACTGGTTACTGTTTAATTTCTACTTGTTGTCACTTAAACACTGTGTCCCACAGAGAGAGGACAGTGTAGAGCAGGATCTGCCATGTCACAGCCCCATCTGTACATGGGCCAGCTGCCCAGCACAGCACAGGTCCACCACTCCTGCACATGGCAAAACCAAGCAGATGCCAATAGCCAGCATTTTTGCCACACAACTCTACCCATTGCAGGGAGTAGAAGAGCTCCCAGACAGCCCCTTTCACCCCTCAGATGCCCAGGAAGCCAGGGCAGAGCCACGGCAGCTCTCATGTTTCACTTGGCACCACACCCCCAATGCCAGCCGGCATCCCAAATGATGCGAGGAATTATAACAGGGCCACGACACCGTGAAATATTGATGGGATTAGCGCGGATCAGCTCTCCCAGAGCACATGCTGGCTCGCCCCGAGCCTGGGAGACGGCGACCTGCACGCACTCAGGTTGCAGCTCAGCGCCCGGGGCGGCAGCGCTGCCGGGCGCTCCCTGCCAGACGCACTTCCCCAGCCACCGCCAGCCGGCAACCTTCCTGGAGAGACACGCGGACCCCTCAGAGCACACAGCGACGTGATTTAAGGTGCTTAATGCATGACACTGCTCTGCCTCAAGTGCCTCAAGGTCTGCTGGGGATGAACCATTGCCTGGCTTGGTTGTAGCTTGGCACCAATTGTCACCATGGGCCCCGAGGGACCCTCACCCTGCCTGCAGTCCCAAAACATGCCAGCCCCTAGGCTCCAGCCCTCTTGTCCCAAGACCTTAGTGGATGTCCCACACACAGGGGTGTCCAGGATGACTGTCAGAAGACTCCCACACTCCCCATTGCTGTAAGTCCCCTCTCCCACTACTGGGAACCAGGTTTGGTCAGACAGAGGATTTCATTATGGATCACAGAGGTGTAAATACAAACAACTTAGCAGGATCAAATAGCAGCCAGGATTAAGTCAGAAATACACTGGCAGGGTGCACACCATGGGAGCAGCATGTCACAAAGGGCTCTGTTCTGGAATTGCTGCAGTAACAGGGCATTAGTGCCTATCAAACCTATGGGGTTGACCAGGATCCTCAGCCTTTGGTACGAAACTGTTTCCTAAGGCAGGCCTGGCTTCTGCTCAGCAATAGTTCCAGTCTATCTTTCCCTTGCCCCAGGTAAGAAAAGTAAGATAAAACTCCAGATCTGGGATTTGGTTTGCCAGCCTCTGTGGTCCGAGAGGCAGCAGGCATCCAACCATTTCAAGCTCCTCTCCAGACTGGTTTCAAAGCCAGCTGGGAGTTACAAAATCACGGTGCTCCAGCCACTGGGGCTTTACGAAACCCACAGAAGAGTTGTGAAACTCAGGCTAAGGCCATGCCAGCCCACACCACAGTGAGAGGTTTGTTATAAAGTCAAAACCACCAGCAGAAAAACGGGTACTTTCCCCTTCTGACATGAGAAAGACTGTTTTGCTTGTTACTTTCTCCAGGCCCCTCTATCCCTCAGCTATGCTGTGAGACCTGCACTGCTGCTTTACCTCCCTCCATGGAAAAAAAGCCCAATGAGGAGCACACCAGCCCCATACCGTGGGGGAGTCTCACTGCTCCAGCACCCACCACCTCATCAGTCTCCTTTCCCCACCACAGGAGCAGCCTGCCCAGATTCCAGGTCGGCAGAGCTGTGTGAAGCAGAGTAACAGAAAAGACCCCATGGTGTTGCCTGGACTCCGACAGCAGCACTTGGGGCTTCCCAGCAGCTGAATACACATTCACCAGGCTTGGCTTTGTTTCTTGAGAGCATCATGGACTCATCAAGCCAAGCGTGATGCTCCACAGATCAGCCCTGGGAAAAAAAATATTCCAGTGGGCACAGAGCATGAAAGGCTTGGGAGCCTCTTCCCTTCAAGTCATTGAGCAAACTTTCCAAACCACTGTTTCTTCAGGCTGAGAGCCAGCAGGGAAAATTACAATTGCAGAAGAATTTGTCTGAGAAATTTATAAGGAGATGGAAAAAGGCAGAGGCAGACCAGAAGAGCCAGCCTGTGCTGCAGCCCCTCCACCCCAAGGCTCACCTTCAGGGAGGGATGTGACTTTTCCCCCCAGCTCAGTACAGCAGAGTTGCTGCCTCGACTTCCTGCAAGATCACATGCTGCATTTCTCCTCCCATAAATGCTTGGCAGTGGAAATTGGGATGTTCTGCCCAAGGCCATTTGTTGATGAAGGCTGCCAGGTGCCGGCAGCCCCAGCCGCAGAGCCAAGCACCGTGCCAGGGCAGATCTTCTCAAGGGAGAAGCAGCTGAGTCACAGCAGCCTCCGATCCGTTCCCACAAGCCCGGCTGCAAGAGACGCACGGGAGTTCACGGAGGACAGGCGCTCACACAGGGAGCTGGCAGGGTTTGGTTTGCTTGTCTGCAAACCTCTCTAAGCCAGCGGAAAGCATCTCCCTGGCTCAGGATCTGTCGGCAGCGTGCCCTCAGGGAAGGGCTGGTGAGACTGCGGGAGGGCAGGGTCCTGACCTGCCTTTCAACCAGGCAGAGCTGCTTTGGGATCCTCCTGCACCATGGGGGGGAAACGCCTGCAGGCACTGGGACTTCCATTAAAAAAACCCAGAGTTTTGAAGCTCATTGTTGGGTCTCGTCCCAGGTCTGGGGCAGGAGCAAGACAAAGGTGGCTGCAGGCAGGGAAGATACAGAGGCATAGCTCCAGGAGAAGTGACTCGCTGGGCTGGATGTTGACAACCCCTCTGCCTAGTATCCCAGCTGCTCCCAGTAAAAGCAGGCAGACTCCATCCAGCCTGGCCAGGGAGCACAAGGGTGTTTCTCTCTGTTTCTGCAGTGGGGCACAGACCCCTATGCTTTTCCCTGCATGGCAGGTCAGGTCCCTGCCACACACTACCTAGAGCAGCAACACAAATACCTGGGGTTGCATGAGGGATGGGGTAAGACTAGTGGCTATTAAAACTGCCCTCTTGGGATAAGCCAACCTGCACCCCCCAGAGCTAAAGCCAGGAAGGTGCAGGTTGGCCCCCAGCATCCACCCTCTGGGCCAAGCCACCAGACAGAATCCATGTCCCCACAGCTTCACCTTTTTGCTCTCTGTGTCACTGTGTCTAAGGAACCTCTCTCCGAGCCCTGCCTCCCCCAGGCAAATGCTTGGATGACCTGCAGGCATCCTACCCCTCCTTCCCAGGCACTAAACCCCTACACTGCTGTCTCTGCCACCAAAGAAGAAACAACCCCAGCAGCACAGTAAATAACACCCCCCACACACAGCAGAGCACTGGCAAGCAGAGACGGGCACATCCATCACTCTCACAGTTTTTCTTCAGCTCTGACACTTTGATAGGGGTGAGGGGGTGGGGAAGGAAAGTAGCTTCCAAAATTTATGAGCTAGGATTTAAAAATATAGTCTCCCAGAAGCACTGCAAAACCCAGAGATGGTGAAGGCAACTGGCTTAGAAGTTGCCTTTAGAAACGAATGCAAAAGCTGTGCTTGCCTTGGAAAGAGGGATTCAAGAGACCTGCACAGCTGATGTCACAAACCATGTCCCTGATGGGATCATTTTGCAAGTCACAGCTCTCCGTGCCATGCATCACAAGTAAAATGAAAGGCAGAGGTAACAAATGATGGGTTAAAATCCCTCCAGCCCAACGGTAATGTCACCCTCAGTGCAGACAGGATTTGGACTGTCACCTTCAGTCTCCCAGAGTTTCTCCTCTACATCCCTTACCTTCCACTTGTACATGCATAGCCAGCCTTCCAGCCCTTTTGGAAACAGATCCCCTTTATGCAAAGAAAAAAGCTTGTAGCTGTAAATTTAGCTGAAAACATCTCTGCCACAGGGAATCACGTATCAAATAATAAAGCCAAATTAATGTCAGGAAGAGCAACCACAATATTGGAGTCCTTGGTCTTTACAGATGGACTGTCCCTCAGCAGGGCGCTGCAGAATGAACAGCTGAGAAATGTTACCCAGTCATTAAAAACATCTAAAAGTAATTTAGCCTGAGTGACAATGACGCTCAAAGCAAGTTGTTTGTCTGCAGAGATAAAAGGAGCTATTTCAAGCTTGCTTTTTGTTGTAGTTTTCTGTTAAAGTCAGAAAGGACTGAAAAACGCTGAGCTGACAACCTTGCCAGCAGAGCCCTGGTGCTGTGGCAGTGCTGTGGGGAGCATCACCATAAGCTGCTCTGATCCCCCTGCCATCACTCTCCCATATTCCCTGGAAGGATGCTCAGAATGGTGCAGGAAGATGGTCCCCGGGGCCACCACAGCATCTCTGCTGCATTACAGTGCCATTTAAGATGATAGTTTTGCTATGGAAACATCTCCCTCCTAACAACAGATCTGTCAGCACGTGTCCCAAAAAGCAGACCAGCATTCATTACAGGATAATTTTTGCTTCCCTGTGATGGAGGCCAGGGACTTATCCTTCCCATGCTTTTCTTAAACAAACAAACAAAAATTCAAAAACACAACAAAACAGAACAACATGAATATCTGGGTTTACCCATCAACAGCATGGCATGAGCCCAGGGTTCCTCTAAAATCTCCTCGTAAGCATATTTTTGGTGGGCTCTTTGGACACACAGAGCATTTCAAATGCCCAGTGTTAAATATTTCAGGTGAAACATAACCCTTCTAAGTGCAGCCAGCCTTACTCTGAAGCTCCAATTCAGGGAAATTTCCCAGCAGCCTTCAGGAATTGATTTGCTTCTTGCTGGTACCTTCTCTCCGTGCTGTTCAACTGAGTTAATGTATTCCAAAACCTGATTTTTTTCTGTCCCCCTACATAATCAGATTTTTGGAGGCTGCAGTGAGATGCCTTACAAGCAGTTTTGTCCTTAGGTGCTTTCTGAGCAGGCTGCATCCATCACATCCTGGTGCTTTAGCATATCTCTTTACGAACGGTTCGTTCAAGAGTCAGCTGAATTCCTTTGATTCATGTTCCTGCATATCCATATAGTTAATTTACCTTTATTAAAAGGAAAAAAAAAAGAAAAAAAGAAAAAAAGAAAAAAGAAAAGGAAAGGAGAGGAGAGGAGCTATTAAGAAGGACAGTGTCAAGGCCAGCAGAGAGAATGCTGGAGGGCAGGGTTAATGAGCTGCGTGGTTGCTGCTGTCCAAGTGCCCAGGCTGGCTGGAGCCAGGAGCTGCTGCCCCAGCAGGCCTGACTCAGTCCTTCACTGGGCAGAGAGAGGCTGCAGGGCCCTGCACCCCATTTTGGAGTAGTCCTTATGCTTTGGGGTCCATGGCTAACCTCACTTGCTCCAGCCTCCTCCCTGGTATTTTCCAGAGGAGAGGCCCTACATGCGTTCAGCTTGGGCCAAGCCCCCTGCCCAGCCCAAGCTGCATTCCTGTGCTTTGGGGAGAAGGTGAAGCACGAATAGGATAAAAGGATTTGCCCTCACATCTCACAGGAACTCCACTCTGTTCAGTCCTGTGGGCTGGACAAGGACACTGCCTCTCCACTGCCTGTGCCAGCAAGGTCACTGAGCTGTGCCCTGGCAAGGACACTTCCAAGGAGAGGGAACAGGGATTTGCAAGACGCTCATCACTATCATTTATTCTTGTCATTTCTGACCCTCAGGGTAGGAAGAACATCAGAGCACTGCAGGCACAAAACAACAAGCTTTGTAGGTCATATCAGCGTGTAAAGTACCATTAGGAACCACAGCACGAAGCATGAATAATACTTCCTTTATTCCATCATATACCTCAACGCCCTTTAAATAAATGCAAATGGTTTTTGTGGACGAGGTTTGTACGAGACGCTTGCTCAGGGACTCAGGGCTGAAATGGAGCTGGAGCAGTAATTTTGCTCTCTCCCCTGACAAGTCAGAGTGTCCGCAGCACTATCTGATAGGCTTAGTGACAGTCCAAGCCAAACCAGGCAAAAGAGCCAGGAGAACACTGTAAATCTTCCTCGCAGAGATTTATGCTCTGCCCATTAAACCAGAACCACAAAACACATGTCCTTCCGTGCTACCCTCCTCTCTCTGAAGGACACCAAGGCAGGAAAAAACTTTGAAGGACCCCAAGTCTGGAAAGGGGCCTTCAAGAGTCAATCGCATCGTTTCTGAAAAGCCACCAACAGTCAGCCTCGATGGCTTAAATCCTAAAATCCTTTCAGCAAATTATGACCTCGATTGCTAAAAATGATCAGATAACGCAAAGGCAGAGAGATGCGCAGTGAGTCATCGCCCCCAAGCACTTGAACTCCCTTTGGTCTCAGCCGGAGCGGGGTGAGGTTGCCCCCAAGAGGCAAATCTGACACAGCAAGCAGAGAGGGAAAATGCTGAACTGTGCTCTAGGGGTTCCACATAGGAAGGATTTTTTAAAAAAATCTCCTCATCTGCTCTTATTTGTACTTCTCCCTAGCTGCAAACATCTATGGACGGGGTAGGAGGGGAGAGGAAGGAGGTCAACTCTGGCATGTGGTTGGCTGTGTTCTGCTGGAGCTCCTGAACCACACAACTCGTTTTCCTAGTCTCACTCACAGAGTCATTAGAAAGATCAAAAAATGTCACTGAGTTTTCTTCAGCCAAATGAAACATTTGATCCCATACACCTCACTAGGCTCCTTCAGAGCAAGGGCTGGCACCACCTTCAACAGCAACTTCTGTCTCAGGAGTGGATGGAGAGACACAATGGTGGACACCACAGACAGTTTGGAAACTGTGAGATGACATGAAATCCCTCAGCTGTTCATGTAAAGCATACAGACAGTAACACCACACTGGACCAAATCCTAGCACCTTGCAGGGGGTGAAGGAACAGGACAGACATCTGTGACATCTCCCCAGCACATGCCCCACCCTCCAGGGATCAGCAGCCTGGAGCTTTCTCAGCCAGGGAGAACCGCTTTCATTTCACAGACCCCCGCTGCATTTTTCTGCCATAAAATGCTCTTTGAACCTCTAAGCTTTTAGCATCCACAACATCCTGAGGCAAGCAGATCCCCAGCTCCTCTCTCCTTTTGTTTGCTTTGAGCTTTCCTGCTAATAAAAGAACTATGGAGTCTGAAGCCATATTACAGAGCACCATTAAATGCCTTCTCCTTATTTGCCCTTTTTCAGGCCATTTGATTTTTGAGCTCTCCATCTTACTTTCCAACATTACAACTATTTCAGAGAGATGCAGCTGACTCAGGGCCACTACAATTTATTCTTGTCCTTTACACAAACAGAGACTCCCTCACAAAGGGCTAAACCTGTGATATAACCAAGGATTTAACCATTCCTGCAGCTGCTTTTCAAGAGGACACAGTTTAAACACCCAAGCTGAGATGCACCCAGGGTACTCACTGCTCCTGCACCAGGCTCCTCGTGGGTCCCCCTGTCCTGTTCAGCCGGAGAACATTCCCGCATCCCCAGCACGAGCCCCTGCTGCAGCACCTCAGCTTACTGTCAGCTCCAAACTGGAAGCGTCATCTCCAAAATTACTGTTGCGCTGGCTCCTGCCAGACTCTTAATTAGAGGAAGGCTGACACAGTTTCTCAGCAAACGGCGTTCACATACTGCGGGAAAAAACAGAATGAGGGCAAGAGGAAAAATGAGCTAATCAGGGAAAATCAACTGGAGGGAAAAACACATTGTGTTGCGCAAACCTTACCATAACAATGCTGGAGCAACAGAATACTGGGGGGGTGAAAAATAGGTTAGTACACAGGGGAGGCTGGCAGCACTTCACAAAGGTGGAGGAGAGCTGATATGCAGTGCAGCATCTCAACATCCTCACCTGGCAGGCCTCTCCTTACAGCCTGGTTAGGGCAAAGGAGACACGCTCGGTTTCCAGCATGCAGATCAACGTGTCTGTGGAGCCTGTGGCTGCTCTGCATGATTTACACTGCCTTTATAAAAGCCTGCAGTGTGAATAAAGCACGAAACTGAATGCCTTGCCCCCCTCTCCCCACCACTGCCCCTGGCAGCTTGAAGCTATTGCTTTTATTCCAGCTGCAGCCTGGTGGTCAGTCCAGAGAGGAAGGAGACCCTCTGCTCCTGCATCTGCTCCGAGAGCCAGGAGTTTCATCCAGCCTCGGGAGAAGAGAGCCTGAGACCCAGAGGCAGAGCCCCAGAGCCTGCGTCCAAGCCCCAGCTCACAGCGCTCACTGCTCGGGTGAAGGATTCACCCCGTAGCACAAAAGCAGCACAAATCCATTTACCCTTTCTGCTTCTCTCGGCGAGAGGGAAGGAGCATCTCTCGCCCGGCTTCAGGTAGCTTCAGCTGCAAATGCAAACCCAAAAGGAAGCACTGGGACAAGGGTGTGTGAAAATGGCCCCTTTATCCACCCCTACACACCATACGGGCCAAACCGGCCGTGAAAAGCTTCAGGCTGATGGTAAAGGCTTTGATGACAACGAAGGGAACAATTCCAGCAGAGTTCCATCCCCTCCCCTGTGGCCTCCCTACGGGGAACTGGGAGGTGGCAGGAAAGCTGAAGGAGGTGAAACATTAGCAGCAGCTCGACCACGCAGAGACAAGGGAGGCATTCAAAAAAATACAACGTATCTGAACGCCATTTAAAAGCAGCCTGAAAGTATAGGACTGGCTTTCTCCAAGCCGATACAAAATATCAAGATGGGAAGACGCGAATGTTTTTCTTCTCTCAGCACACAGCCTTGCTTTTGATACCAGGTAAAATACTCCCTTTCAAATTCCTGACTGCAAAGGTGAGGAAGCGCTGGCTGAAAAAAGCATCAGTCAGGCAAAACTAAAAGCTTCTCCGCAAAGAGAAGCCCTTCGAGGAATTTACTTTTCCTAGGATCCTTCCCACCAGCCGCCCACGCCATTCCGCAGCACTGAAAGCCCTTTTCAACACGTGATAAGAAGGGGCCCTGGCAGTAAAGCTGGCAAAACATCCACAAGGCAAAACATGAAGGTATTTCACAGCCTGGGGGGGCAAACAGCAATTAAAGGAATTCTGATAAGTTAAACCACAAGGAATAAGCTAAATCCACTAATGATTGTCCAACCTTCCCGAGCAGCTCCTTTGGAGCTCCTCAACAGCTGCTTAGGTTGCTGCAAGCACATCAAACCTCTTCCATGTTCAAAGTCAGACAGTCCCCAGAGCCTTTTTTCTCTTTCTGGATGCAGAAAGAATCACTAATATGCCAGTGGAAACAGCTGCCCCTCTGGCAGAGGGCAGTGTTTCCCACTGGGGAACTTCAGGCAAGAAGTAATTTTCCAAAAGCTCACAGACCCAAGGAACAAGACTCCAGAAAAATTAGGGGGGGTCATCTCCAGCAGAAATCTTTCTGATTTGTCCTTCTCAGTAAAACAAAAAGTCACACAAGCACCACAAACCAGTGGAAGATGAACCAACAAAAAACAAAAACACAAACCCCAAGCCAGGGATACTGTGCTGCACATGCAGTTCTCCTGGGAAAGAAAACAAATAGAAGACCACTGTTAGTACTGTAGCTCCAGTATTCCTGCTAGTGACAAGATGAGCAGAGGAACCCAACCACCTGGAAGTACTTGCTTGATTATCCACAGCAGCCCCCAGGAACGCAGGACTGGTGCTGGACAGCGCTGAGCACAGACACCTCTAATGGAGACAGATCTGGCTGTGATCAGAAAACCAGCACTGCAGCATCCAGCCCTCAGTATTAAAAGTCTTTTTCCACACTGAAATCCTACCTCTCAAATGCCTTTGCAGCAAGCTAACCGTATGCTCCATCAACAACACGCTTAAGGTGTTCCAGTCACCTGTTTTTCCCAAAGACATTCTCAACTACATCATCAGCTTTGGGGACTTTGGAGAGTTCCTGCAGCTGCTACATCAATGAAGTGTCCCACTGACCTTCAGCCAGACCTACCTGCAAGTCATTAATCACTTCTGAAATCCCCATCCAATACCAAGTTCCACAACAGGAACAGTGAGAATATGAGACGCACAATTAATTTCCCTGCCAGGTTTCTTTAACTTTAAAACCAGAAGTAGTTGGGTTATTTTAAGCCATACAGAGGCTTGTCAGAAAACAAAAATTTAAAAAAAAAAAAAAAAAAGGCAGCAAGGAGCTACAAACATATTTTTTAACCAGACTTTAATTTTTTCTGTTACTACTGCAATAAAGTGCACCTACTTCCACATGATATATGATAATCAGGCTCTTAATATGGCCAACATACTATCAAAAGATAGACCTCAGTGCAAAATGCTTATCTGAAGACATCCAAAGAAGTTAAGACCCTTTAGTGTGCAAACAACCTCTTCCAATGCATGTAAATCCTGGCTGAGGGACAGCAAATGAGTTGGCAAAACACAAGGGCAGCAGGTTTGCTCTTTCACTGCCAGGAGCCCTTTGTAAAGAGCCTGTAGTGATGCTTGGGAATCATCTGTGTAAGGATTCTGATGAGCACCAATTTAACCCACATCTAGACTTCAGCACTTCAGGAATTACTCCTCAGCTACAAAACAGATGGAAGAGAAGTCCAGATCAAGCAGGACTGGGGGAAAGAGGGAAAATGCTAGAACAGGCATGAAAACAGAGGACTGGCTGAGCTGAGAAAGATTTCAAGACTGTCCCCATCTACAGTGAGCTAATCAGCTGTGAACCCAAGAATTGTAACATGTCATAAGAATAAAACAGGACCTGCAGTCTTTTTATTGTTTTGTTTTTGTGAAACAGAGCCCATTTTGTCCAGGGACATTTAACTAGAAAGGAGTGTCTGGTTTTATTTTTTCATTGTTCCGTTAAACGAAAGTAAATATCAAAGTGGTTATTTTGTGTGGAAAAACCCTGAGCAGTTTCAACATGCTTTGAACTGCAGTACAAAAAGCTGTTCATCTAAACCCCTCCCCTTTTCTCCTTCAAAATATACAGGCTAGCAATGTCAACTTTACACAGTAAGAAAATATATACACATTAAATACAGTAAACATTCCGCTTTTTTTACCTTTATACAATATTAGTGAAAAAAATAAAAACATTAATAAAATTACATACAATATATCCAACAGAGTAAGCAACTGTTACAAGAGGGAAGGCAGATAAGGTATCAAAGAGAAAAAAATGGCATTACAATGTAATACTTGAAAAAAAAAAACATTTAGTAAGAATTTACAAATCTAATAGATTTCCTCTAAGATGTGTCCATTCTATAGCTGTTCATTTATATGTAATACACATTTAAATTTGAAGGGTTTGTGGTTGGCAGGTTTTTGAAGCCTTATTTTACATTCTTATAATAGAGAATTTATAATACAAGACAGGGTAATCTACAAGAATTAAAACAGTATTATAAAACACATATGTTGATGTTATTAAAAATCTCACTTATGGGAATCCCCATTGGTGCTTCTACCCAAAACCTTAACTGTTTCTTTCTATATACACCCATCCTATAGTCAAACCACAGTGTAAGATTTAAGTGATAGTATTTGTACAGAGAGCACAAAAGGAGATCACACCTTCCTCTGATTATTCCATAAACAGCTCCTGGAGCTTTGAGCACATATTGTGTGTGCAGCAGGACTTCACACCAAGGAATTCAGTCATCATATGGCTTTCACAATCTTTGCAAAAGTGAGCCAAATGCTGTTCTCTAATCTCCACTGAAATGATATTTCAGTCTCCATTTTAAAAAGGTGCAACTGCTGTATTTTGTATTTTTAAGAGACACTGGATGTTCATACCAATTCTGCTTTGCAGATTACCATGAACCACTTCCTCACCTGCTCACAACAGGGGAGGTCTAACACTCCCTCTGAACTCATATTTCATGTCACAGGGCAGTTCTTTCCCAGCCAATCTAAAACAATGCTTGCAGGTATGTGCTGGCAAGAAAATAAATACATACTGTTTTCAAATATGTCTTGTGATTAACAAGGGAAACAAGAAAACTTCCTGCAGCTTTCAGTACAGTAAAATATTTCTAGCCAGTTCTGATAGGGCTATAGGAATGGTTGATTTTTTTTCATTTTATCCACTTCAATTTTTCAGAAGTTGAGCACTCATAGTAAAAAACAATGTTAGTCAAATCAGATTCTCATGTGTCTAGTGCTTGTCAGAATCAAGCTCAAGTTCTAACTCAGGTGACTGATTTCTTCTGTTCCAAACAAAGGTGAAGTTCCATTCATTCTACATCCTCCTTGATTCCAGTTTCTGTTATTTTCCCTTAACTAGGCAAGATTTCATGAATCTGGCTCCCAGAAGTCATGCAGTTTTCCCTAAAGAGTAAAAACAAATTAGTACACAAGTCAGAAATCCAGTGTCAAAAGAAATGAGTAGAGTAGGCAAGTGCTTAAGTGTGCTGGAAAAAGTCCCTGGATTTTCATTCCGAAACACTTGCCAGTTTCCCATATGTGAATCAATCCCAAACATCTCTGAAAAAACAACACTGAAAGAGCCACTTTGTTATCAACTTTCATTAATTGCTAAGTAGATTCTGCAGCCATGTGTTACATGTGTCATTCCTTGCTCTAGAACATGAAATATCACACTACACACAACTTTTTTTTTTTTTGCATTGTTGGGAGCAATTAATAGTCTTTAAAAATGGTTCATTATACAGTTTTTAACTGCAATCAACACTAGGGGTGTATATGTATAATTTAATTTTTATGTAAATGATACTCTGCATTACTGGAAAGCTAAGCTTTCCCAAGAGAGATAGCTTTATGTTCCAAGACAGGACTCAACCACATTACAACAGAAATCTTACAAGCCAAGCTTGGAAGAAAGAGCTCTGAACTTTGAGTATCAGTAGAAATTATCCACCTATTCTACCAAGGCCAGGTAGGTGTTACAAAAGCAAATATTTCTGAGACTTACCATGGCATTATTTACTACTTTTACAAACATGAGAGGCTGCCTAACCCTGGCATGAAATTTGACACATTCAAAGGGGGAGGAGTTGTTGAGAGCCCTTAAACACGTGAATAAGGCCCTAGACCCAAGAAGACTTAAAGCCACTGTTGTGCCAGACCACAGCAGGATGTGCCTCACTGCATTCCTGCCCCAATGTCCTTTTGGAAAGCAACTGCTAATAGCTGTAATCAGAGACAGGCTCTGTGACCTCGACTCAGGACTGGGATTTCCGTGTATTACACACACCTTTACAAAAATAGTGCTGTTAGGGATGGAGAGGAGATCCTGCTTTTACTCAAGCCAGCAAAGTAAGAATTTTAATTAAAATCTATTCTAATACATCTAAGTGTATTCCACAGCCATGCCATTCATGTAGGAAAATCTCTTGAAAAGAATATGCCACTTTCAAGTGCTAAAAGATGAGTTAAATGCACCCCACAATGTGGAAGAGAGAAAACAGTTTCATTACAGTACCTGAGTAAGCCGAGTGGTTTGTATCACGTCCTGCCATTTCCCATATATCCTAGCAGCCAAGCCTTTTACCTGCAATTTCACACTGATTAATTTACCCTTTTATGCTTAAAAAGACAAAATCATAGCCTGTATTCCCCCTCACAGCTTTGAACTCAAGAAAACTCCAGACAACCCAACATACAAGGCTGACTGCAAAGGAACAATTTTATTGTCACAAAGTATCATCGCCTCAACTTCAGATCCCTGTAACTCGTGACTCTGAATTTAAAGCATGCACTCCACGAACACATTAAGGCACATGACTCCTCAGCTTAAATGTTTGGAATCACCATGCAAACAAACCCCTGGCCTCCAAACACCACCTCATCCCTGGGAAATGAGGTTTGTCACACAAGTCTGATTGTACCTAGAACAGGTGCAACTGCAGCCACAAAAGCCAACAACGTAGCACTGGCACCTTCTGAAACAAATTCCTTGTACATAAAACTGTGTTTTTTCATATCCAATCACAAGCAGGTGTTTAATCCAAGCCATTCACAAAGATATGCTTCATAGGCTGTGTTAAAACCCAGCACCATGGCATCTTCTAGAAGTTACTGCAGTATTACACAAATGAAGCAATGGAGGAAACCAGAGTAAGATTTTCCCCTCTAAGTACAAAGGCAAATAGAAACAGAAGTGAAAGCAACCAGAGATACAATACTCCAAGGCAAGAGTGATTAACTTGTTAAAAGGATCCATGATCCACTAATCTGCCTGAGTATGAAAAGAAGAATGTTTTTGAGAGGTAAGGAAGCACACAACTGCACATATCTGATTTAAAGCCAAAGAGGCAAAGGCTTTTCAAAGTTGGGGCTGGTCACTTTCTCACTGAGCTGGCTTGGTTTGTTGCAACAGCATGAAGGTCACAAAATTAGGACTACCAGTAGTAAGGCTCACATAAAGCAAACAAAAGGCAGTTCTCCAAGCTTGATGCTAGGTCACATATGCAGTTGGCTTAAATCCAAAGCATTTTTAATCAATTCATTCATTTGAAAAATAAAATAGAGACTTATACAAGACAGGCAACTTTTTCAGTGCTCTGCATCCTGCCCGGCCAATAGGCCCTGCTCTTACAATGGGAGTCAGCTACCAGTGACTGCCACAGACAGAAACAGAGTAACCCTGTGGGCCTAAACGTGGAGATGCCTGGCTAAAGAGTCACGTTTTAGAGCTGTTGAGAGTCCCATTGTTAGCATGAGAAGTATTTTCAGTGAATTAAAATGGGCATGTATTTATCCCCATGCAAAGACATGATGCAGACAGAAAAAGCAGGAAAAAAAACCCCAAGCCCATGAGGAACTCCTAGAATTTCCAGGGCTGAGATGACAGAACAACATGCACCACAAACACTAAAAACCACCCCAAAACCAAAACAAAACAGAAAAACCAAGTTTTGCATCTTACCTTGGACCGATAAAACATTCTTGCATCTTCCCTAATATCACCTTTTACGTGCTTATCTAAGGCACGACAAAGCTTCAGTAGGTGTTGCTAAATAAAGACAAAAGTGTACAGCTATTAAATCCTCCATGTCAAAACTATAGGCTTTATACAAATATGATATCAATATAAAAATTACATGCTTCAGTTTGAATTTCTCTCAGAAATACACAGTTAAGAAAGGGAAAAGAAAGAAAGCAAGATCACATCACAAGATCATCTATCTGTTGCTGGCGTGCTCCTGGTAAACCAGGTCTAAGATTTTTTAAAAGCAGCTTCAAAGTATAGCAGAGCTATACAACAGAAATTCTCAAGGTCCTACTAACTAATTTGCAAATCCTTTCTGCCCCTAAAGTAGCAAACACAGTGCAGTGCCATTCACATCTTTTATCAGCAAAAAAAGATCTGAAATTACAATAACTGAAAATAATCTTTCTGGCAATGATGACACAGGTAATTTCTTTTGAAGGAATTGGCTGAGCAGGTAAAATATATCCAAGATTTTATGTGCTGATCGTTCATTCTCTCTAAATTTCTGATTACTTTAATAAAGCAGTTTTCCACTTCATGATCTCCTGATAATGACTCCCAAGGTCTTTCACATTCTGTTAATTTCTTCATATAATTCCTGTTTTCAATCGCTCACTGAACAGCTGCCAAGAGGCTCTGCTCTGCAGAACAGGTGAGACATGCTAAAGTTCTATTTATAAACATTTGCTGGTGTCTCAAGGCCACCACAATTTATCCCCTCTAACTGGAAGAGGGGCAGAAATGAAATAGTTAAGATTGATTTCACAGAAGTCTAGCCTGTACAATATTGAGCCACACCCCTCTTGCCACTTGATGGCTAACAGGCCAGTGAATAATAAAATCTTTCTTCATTAAGAAATTGAGACATTAAAAAAACCAATTGAAAATATCGAGTTCTCCACAGATCTAAGTAATATACTGAGACCCTTAAGCATCCAAATATAGCCAAACATTACTGGTTTATGTCTCTCAAACAATTCCTACGACAGATTTCTTAAAAGCCAAGAGTGACTGATTCCACAAGGCAGGTTTACACAAACACCTTGCAGCAAGAAACTCCCAGCAAATGATCACAGAAATCTGAACAGAACACAAATACTGAAAGGCTAAGCAGAAAATGTTACTTAGCAGATGTTTGCATCACGTGGGCACAAAGGAACTAGCACTACAGTCCTTGCTTTCACCTGCTGCACTCCACCACAGGAAACTGAAACGTGCTTCAAATATTTTACAGGATATTTTTAAAGTGGTTTTCTCCTAGACAGAAAAATTTCAATCCTACTTCCAAAGCTGATAGAACCATTTGACTTAGAACTTCTGTGTTAAGTTTATCTGCAGATACTTTCTGAGAAAGACTGACATAACAAATGCCTGCTCTTTCACAGCTCTGTTTGGAGGTAGCTCCATTCACAGAAACACAGAAGAGAGCTTTCCCTTCTCTGCAGTAAACACACAAGTTCTTCTGCATTTACCTTGCCCAGAACAAAAGTTCCCCCAGTGCTATTATGCACTGGTGAACTTCCATCACATGATAGCTCTTACCAAAGCAGACTAAATGTGCATGATAAACAATATCTTAAAATCTAAAGGTCTAGCCCCTAAAGTTACTTACCCTTTGACTCGAATTTACAACATCAAGGAAACTGGCTTCACTGACTAGATGAAGGAGGACATAAATTAGGTAGTAGACCTGGGGAGGAATCAAAAGAGCTTTAGCAGTCAAAGCACCACTATAATTCTTCACATCTAGAAATGGAACCATCTCTGCTTTCTGGAATGAATTCTCTAACAGCCAGGCCAATGGACAAGTACATCAGTGTATCTGCCTAAATAACTCATTTGAAACAGTATATTCACATGAATATGTGAGTTTTAAACATTTTGAACCAGTATTATACTGCTTTAAATAACCTACCTAACCCATAAAAATGTGTTTCTAATAACTGAAAATTAAATTCAGCAGTTGGCTTTCTTTTCCCATCATCTACCCCCAGATCAAAACACTTGCTGAGAGATTCCATGATAACCACTCAAATAACCAAACTAATATTCAATTTTTGGATGGATGGAAATACTAAATCTTTCTAACACTTGTTTGGGAGAAGAGATTAATAAAAGATGCATAAGTCTTCTTCTGAAGCCTGCAGGTGAAGGCTTGGCTCAGCACCAAACAGTTTTCACTGATTACATCATTACATTCTCTGATTACAGAAGTAGAGACTGAAGACATCCCCATGACTCAGAAAATCTGACCATTTCCCTGTTTGTAAAACAACCCAATACAGGTTCCTCCATCACATGCTCCTTTCCTTCCTCCATGACTATAACCAAAACTAATAACATTTTGAAGATGAACAGTAACAAAACAGTGTTACTGAACTGTTAATACAGAACTGTTAAAAAGTAAAAGAAAAATTCCCCAAATTGTATAAAAAATATTATACATAAAATATAAAATTATGCAGTAAAAAGCAAAAGTAAAAAAGCACAATTAACTATATACCTCATGTTCTAGTTCTGCATGAACTTCATCATCTGTATGCTCCTGTCCTTTTCTCATCTCTCTCATCTTCTTCAGTAGATAAGAAGGTTTCATATACACCAGAAAGTGATGCAGAAGAGACATCTACAGATACAAGTATTAACAAATTGGACTGATTCAGTAACAACAGAAAATTGGAAACTGAGTGCCACTACAATATTAGCTTGTCCATTAAGACAAGAACAAAAAAGGGATTTTTAATTAAAGAAGTTTTCATGCTTTGAGTAATTTTTGACTATTCACATACTTCAGTGTTTGTACACTTCCTCAATAAAAGATCAAACCTATGAAAAGAGTGTGTCTCCACATGATTAG
This sequence comes from Trochalopteron elliotii, assembly GCA_024734555.1. Lineage (NCBI taxonomy): Eukaryota > Metazoa > Chordata > Aves > Passeriformes > Leiothrichidae > Trochalopteron > Trochalopteron elliotii. The sequence continues at coordinate 1,048,603 of JANPWX010000599.1, read as the reverse complement.
AAAAGGAAGACTCAAAGAAGCATAGACCTCTTTCCAATGTCTAAAATTAATGTTTAGGCATATAAACAAGCACAAGCTGCAGAATATGCAGATTACACACGTGTGCAAATACACTAATCTAAACAGAAAATTATTAATAGGTAATTTGGCAAGGTTCTTGAAAACAGGCTTACAATATTAAAACACAAATCACAAGCATACAATATATATGTTTTCTAAACTTCCAAATTCTACAAAGACAACACATGTAAGCAGTACCTGCTGGTCACTGTCATCAGGTATTTCTACATGCTTTTCATGAAGAAATTTCGCAATTATCACTAGGCTAAGACGTCTTCTTACTTCCCTGAAAAATAATTTAAAAATTATTTCTCTTAGAATTTCTCTAACCCACAGTTTCTACAAAGTATACAAGGCTATGCATATTTTCCTTATACATAAACCTGCTTGCAACTATAAAACTGGATTTTCTGGACATAGGTGCTATACAAACCAGTAAGTAGGCTAGTAAAACAGAAGTACCCTTAATCTCATTGCAGCTCAGCTTCTGCACAAGTAAATAATGCCAGATACTTGTCTCCAAGCCTGAAGTTAATGACCCAACTAATTCTGCTTACTCAGTTACATTATAATTTACCAATTTCAAAGATACAGAACTAAGAATGATGCTTAGAAGCAGACATGAATCAGCCAAAGAAAATCTAAATTTTGGTCACTCAGACAAGAATTAGAGTGATGGATGTCAGAACCTAAAGCTAAGCCTTTCTCTGCTACAGGGTACCAAGAATCTACAGCCCAGAAACTACATAAAAGCTTTAAGAGCCCTTTTTCACAGCAGAGGTGCTCAGGAAGCTATACATGCACATCAAGAATTGCACATACATCTGTAACATATGAGAAAACAAATTCTTTTTTTTTTAAGTCTCATGTAATAAATATTGCATTTTTACCTTGAGCTTATACAAATAAACCACTGTTAATGATCTGTTATGAAACCACTGTTAATGACCCTGTGTATTTCTGACTTTACAGTGTCATTACCGTCCCCGCGCGATCCAGCTGGGCAGGAGCTGAACCAGCCACAGGAGGTTGTGGTGATTACTGGAGAGTTCACTCACTGCCAGGCAAAGCTCAGGCACCTTTAAAAGAACAACAAAGCATCCTGAAACTGAAGAATGGCTGTTTGCTTTATTTGCAAAGGAGCACACATCTACTCCCCACAAACACAGGCAGCATGAGAGATAAAAGGAACTGATCTAATAAGAGATGAGGTATACATAAAAAAATTTCTGTGCTGCACCAGGAGGTGAGCCTGCTAAATACAATTTAAAGTAGGGTAGTTGAGATCACAATCTTTTTAGTGACACCTTACCAGCATAGTGTAATAATTTCTTCATTCTTTCAGACTGCCATTTTAAACATACAGCTATTTTAGCACACAATCTTAAGATAAACAAACTCTTGGAGAAGAGGACAGGTAACTCAATGTCATGCAACAAAAACCCTCTCAGTATAACCACCCACTTCCTAAATCTCACACAAACACAAAGCTTTGAATTTTTCATATTATATATACTATTATTGAAAATTCTGTACTACATTTTCAGCCCATACTTAAGAAAAAAAAAAGAAAACTTCAAACCAGAAGTTTCAGTTTCACAAATCCAGTAGAATAAATTACAAATCTAGTAGAATAAATTTATGAAGTTACCTTTGTATCCCAGTCTTTTATATTCATCAGAAGCTTTACAAAAAGGCACTGAAAATCTATTGGGAAATGGTTTCTTAACTGTTTCTCCAAGCTCATTTTAAATAGCAATATAAGCAGCAGCCATATTTCTTGGTCAGTATATCCATCATGAATTACTGATGTACAGAAAACTAGAAACTTTAAAAGAAATACAAAGCATTAAAATATGGAATTGCTTTGGCTTATTTTGAAGCATGATGAGAACTCAAGTTTTCCACACTCACATGAAAATGTACCTCAAATGATGTACTGTTCTGACAACACTTGTATACTAACGTGTCCCCATCCCCCAGTAACAGCATCCTTATTTTTAAATATCTGCTGGATATTAAATATAATATTGCCATTTTGAGCAATGGCAATATTCCCCAGATGCTACTGGAGCAGGAAAGGTCTTTCTTTACTACCTAGATAATCCTCCTGTAATTGAAGGAAAGGCCAAAAGATTTTCTAAACATTCCAGTAACACTGAAAACTGAAATCAGTGAATAGTTTCTTCTATGAGTGGAAGCCAAGATGTCCTATAAAGTGCCACAGCTATAAAAGGGAGTCAGCAAAACTCTGCAGTTGTGAGTGAAGCCAATGGAAGTCAAGAAACTGAAGTTTGCAAAATGCCTGCAATAAACTGCTGAATGGGAAGCTGAAGTCTCAGGAGAGCATCTACTCAAACACATGCTCAGGACTAGAATGAAAATCCTATCTTCCCTCCCAAAAGAAAACACACAAAAAAAGAAACCCAACCCAAAAAAAACTTGGAGCTGTCTCACCTTAATCACATTAATTAAATTGTTTTTAAGTAGACTGTGGAACGCTGGACTGTCAAAGGCTGCATCTTCTCTTGGCTGTTGTTGACTTATTGTTTCTTGCACCTGGCTTCTAATACAAGAAACACAATCTGAACAAAAAATGAACAATTCAAAAGCCCACAAAGGCTTATTGACATCAAACTAAAGAAAAAAAAAATCCTGCATGCATCAAAATGCCTTCAAATCAAAATAATCCTCAGTTACAGAGCATCTAACACACACATCTAACTCAACTTGCAGCCAATTACTTTGCCCAGCTATTTAGCCAATATTTCTGCAAACCTTCATTAGGAAGATGCAGGACAAAGGACAATGTTCTGGTTTGCTGCATCCTTACCTAGAAGGCATTGTTTGAATTCCAGGGTTATTTATTATTATGGAGACCTGAGCCAAGAACTTATAGAGTATGGGAAATGAAATAAAGAAGAACCTTCTGATCCTACAGTCTAAGCACAAGACTTGCTTTCACAGGATCTAGGCAAAAAAAAATCAAAAGCAAAACACTTACAAAATATCATCCTCATTGAAGGGGGGTTGAAGATGTTGCAATGGAAAGAGAGATCTGAATCCAATACCCATGTTGACTAAAACAGCTGATATATCAGCTATTGAAGGAATCCATGGTTTAAACTGTTCATTGCTGATGGAAGCTACAAACAAAAGACATGGAATGGATTAGTTTAAATTTAGTTCTTAGCATTAGTTCCTTTTAAGGGAAACAAATGAGCTTAGCAGTTTGCATCAATTCTAGCAGCTCTCATCTCAGAGGCACCAGCACATTAAACAGTAAGCTTATTTTCAGAACAAGGAGGGAGGAAAAAAGTCTAATACAGTATTTTGCACTAAGGAATAATCTTGGCTACATAACAGGTTGATTACTTTCAAATTCCACCCATTTTCTGTCATAGTTCTCTTTCATCACAAACAGCAGAACAAGCAACAAGGCAATATTTTTGTCTAAGAGAACACAAATTACTCCCTGTGTAGGTAAAGGTAAGAGGGTGTTATCACAATGGGACTGGAAGACAAGCTAAGTAAGATTTGAAAACAGGCAAGGTTTCTGGAACAGAAGTGGTAAACAAGAGCTCCCAGCCTTAATTGCTTGAATGCTCATTCATTATCTTGAACTGTTCATTCATGCCAGCAAGGCACAAAACAAAGGAGGCTACATTCTCTCTGATATCAGCCCTGATTTCAAACAAGAATTAAAATATGGGGTACAGTTTGGACAGGCCTGTGCAAATACTTAAAGAGAACCACATTACTTTAACAATGTTAACTAGTAGTCTTAAATGAATGTCACTTTTGATGGATCTGAATGAAGACACGGGGAACATACAAAGGAACTTGGAGTGGAGAAACATTTGAGTACAGACAAAGGAAGAAGACAAAACACAGAAGACATTAGCAGCACTGTGGGCTGAAACAGATCCTTCAAAGTGTTTCTGTGCAGGTGTATGATTCACTTCACTTTTGTCATTTATCTAGAAAGTAAATCATGAAGTGCTACATACTGGGTATGACAATGTGAAAAACATCTTGTAGCCCTTAAGCTACAAGTGTCCAAATCATCCAAAGTAAAAGATGGAAAAGAGGGCAAACTTTTGAGCAGACTGAGCTTCTCTTCAGGTCAGTTCTGTTTGTGAAATACCAGGAATGAGTTTAAAAGGCTCTGCATGGGATGCACTACTTTGGAGGTATGTGCCAGGACCACATACTGTGGTACAGGTTGCTGAGGGTTGTGAAGGTCAGCCCTCAGCATTCTGCATTACATTAGTAAAAAAGAGCCTAAATTCAAGCCAAAATCACCCAAGAAAACTAATTTTAGCCAAAATCTAAGCTATTTTCTAGCCAAAAATCACCAAACAGAACTAGCGTTTTTTACTTCCTCACTAACACTTATCTAAACTGAAGAGAGCAGTGCTTTCATTCAGGTGGTCAGTTTTCCATCCTTCAAATACTTACAGCTTTTTAGTGTTAGCTCCATCAATCTTTCTAAGATCTTGGTGGAAACACAATGGTCAAGATGAATAGACATCATCTGTGAAGAGAGAAGCTACACATCAAAACCCAACCTGCATGACAGCATCAGTTTTCTTTTAATTAGGAAAAAAAAAAAACAACCCACATCAAACCAGAACAAAAACACCACCAAACTTCCCAGCAGAGTAAAATGAGTAACAGATTTTAAAAAACAAACAAAAAAAATAAATCTAACCCCAAAGCCTCTAAATCAAGTTACACCAATGAGAACAGAATACTGTGAATATTTATTATTTCAAGCAGTGCAAAGATGATACAAATACTTTAAAATTAATTATTTACAGTATCAGAATGCTGTAACTCCATGTTGTTTTATAAACAAGTTCTGAGGGTTAAGAAAATAGAAAGTATCACGTACCCCTTTGGAACCCATTTGCGTCTGTGATCAAATTGAGCTCCCTGAGCAGGAGTGGAGGCAACAGAGTTAACTACACCCTTTTCCAGTCACAGACAAGTTGGACATATGCAATATTAAACCCAAACAATGAACTCTTAGTTTTTCACATAACTCTTAACCATAAAAACATGACTATGAAGTACAGTTCAGGTTTCTTGGAGCACATCACTGGCCCAACAAAAACGTTTTTCTCCCCCAAGTGCTGGACAGTTTCCTGCTCTGCAAGTGATCTCAACTGGCTCACACTTCTTCCTTACTAGAGAACACCAGAGCTCATAGAGAGCGGGAAGGCAATTTTTTAACTGGCTGGAGGGAAGGACATGGAAGAGCAAAATGTTTTGCTTTTGGCAAATGTAGAAAGCCAGTCAACAGACTGAAGCTGCAATTTCCCAGGAGGTGCAGATTTCTTTATTGTTTCAAGTGCAGTTAGAATGTGGCAATTAATAACAGAATGGAAACTGGAGGGGGGCATTTTTGTGAGTAACAGCACTGTGTAAATTCCTGGTGATTCAGACACTGACACAGTATCTCAAAAGGAGAGAGTCACCACACTTCCTTTGAGAATGACTCCAGGCTTCTTCCTGACTCATAAGGTACCTTTTCCAAATGAAAATTATCTGATAATGCTGGTATCACTGATGATTTAGAAGATTATATACGTAGGAAATGGTACTTTTGCACTTTTGCATACTTCAGCATGCATTGTTTTTCTAAGGGTGAAAGAAAATAATATTAGCATTTGCTCATGATTTGGCCCACAGCACCTCTCCTCACCTACTGTGTCCTTTCTCAATGCAGTAGCATATATGATCATGGACATGCAGCTTTGCATTCACTCAGACTGTGGAGAAAAGGCTCTTCATTGTTTTACCCCTAGTGACAATCAAAGTATTTCAGACTGGAGAACAAATCAGTATTCAGGGGGAAAAATAATATCTGAACTAAAAGTTGTTAATGGAACAGATTCACAAACTTCTTCAACTGGCTTCCAGGAAAAATATTATACACACACACAGAGTTATTACAATGCACAAATAGCACAGACTTACCTGGAAAAGCCACTTTAGAATTGGTATGGAACACAATGTATCACGGTAAGCAGAACTTAGAACACCATTAACAACTAAAAAAACCTGCTGCGTTACACTAGAACTGTAAGAGAAAAATGGGGGCAAGGAGAAAGGATAAAAATCAATTAGTGGTTGCATCATCACTTTCATAAAAACATAAGAACTTCCTCACCTCTCAAATCATCATCAACAGCAAAGAAAGACCTGAATATGCAAAACAGATGTTATTCTCAGGCTATTACTTACATAAAATGTCATAGTAATCAAACCTTTATTTTTAATAGCAATCAAATATACAAATGTCATTTAGAACATCTTTCTCTCTATAAAGCCACAGTACACACTCTGGAAACATCTGTATTATTAGGGAACAATAGTTTCAAACAAACATTGATTTACACCATTGTACTATGAACCACTATGCCTGACTACACAGACAACCTGCTATGCTCAATGAAACAAATAAGATTTTTAACTATCCAATGATCTTTACCAACACTTTCAGAATAAGAGAAAAAAACCCCATTGTTTTCAAAGTTTTTAGAATTCCCTTTTAAATGAAGAGTCTGTCGGCAAACTAATGAAATTAAAATCCCACAGCCTAATCTCACTGTGCAAATTTGTGGGGTGCAAACAGTAGCTGCTGGAAGAACAGACACTGTGCCATTGCTATTACTGAATTATTGCAGCTTTAGTCACTGGGATGAGGTCAGTTGGTCAGAGCAGGGTACTGATAACACCAGCCTGATGGGCTCAAATCCCATATGGACCACTCACTTAAGAGTTGGACTTGATAATCCTTGTGGGTCCCTTCCAACTCAGGATATTCTATGAGTCTTCTTTAGAAAGTTAGGGATGTCACAAGTGGCTGAATTAAAGATATCCAGTTTCCCACACAGCCTTCTTTAGTCTCCTCTCTTCTCTCTATCTACTAAATCAGGTAACTCTGTCAAGAGATCTGTGTCCTAACTCCTACATATCCCCTCTACCTGCCTGACTGGTGAGACCTCCATGTGCCAACTGGGCAGCCAGTATGTGCCAGCTGTGCCAACTGGGCTGAATGCATAAGCAATTAAATCATAATTGCCTTCTGCAGGGGATGATCTGTTTAATTCTCATTCCTCCAGTCACTGATTTACAAGATACTTTTGAAGCTCATACCCTTGTGATCTCCAAAACATATTAATAGAAAAGCCTGAAGTCAAGGGAGTGTATCACAAACACCACTTCCTCAAGAGATGAAAAGTCACTCTCCTCCTCTGCACACCCACAACTGCACATACACACGTACACAAAATCCTTTAAGAGTAATTCTTTAACTGAATTCTCTCCTCTGATGCATGTTTGGAATAAAATACCAAATGAAATTGCCAGAAACTTTCAGGATTTACACTAGTGGCATTAGGCAAGTATTTGCACAGCTATTTGTAGTGCAACAACCTTGCATAAATGTAGAGCAGAAATGCCTGTGGGTTACAGAGCAGTTGTTTCTGTACACACAGACATGCTGGTGGCTCAGTGACTGAACCTAACAGATGTCAGAGATCCTGACCCTCTGCAATCCTCATTAGATGGAGCCTCAAGTGCCAGGCCCATCCAGGACAGAAGCACTGAAAGTCTTTCAGCAGACATAATGTAACACTAGAAGGTCACAAATAGGTAACCACAAAGGTCCTTCAGTCTGCAGATAGTTAAGCTCATGTTCATTAGAAGGTTTCACTTCTGCATTTGTCTCCCACAAACTGGTGAGGTTATCAACGACAGCCCAATGTAGTAGAAATATGGAAGAAGCCAGAACAGCTGTTTTTCCTCATGTCTCATTTAAGAGGTTTTTCAAGAATTCCAGAGGAGGAAAGAAGGAAGCTTCAAATTACAATTTACTGTTCAATAAAGCTAACCCGAAAAGAAAAATTCCAGGGAAAGGGAGTCAATCTTGCCTACTTACTAAGACAGAGCTCATCTGCATGCAAAGATTAAACAGTACCTTAAAACTGCTAAAAATAAAAAGAAAATTGTACAAGTAAATACAACAAAGTGAAGAGCATATTCTTACTTAAGAAGCAGATATTCTACACGATTTTGAGGGATGAAGTGAAAATTCCTCAAGTCAAGGTTATGTTGAGTGAAGATTTTCCCAGCAGCTGATAAATCAAATAAATCTTCTCCAGGGTGTTTGTCAGGTATGACATATGTTACTACTGAATATCTCTTTATAAATGCCCTGTAAAAATCAAAATTGCTTTTATCAATTCAAACACTGAAAAGCTATTTGCTGCTTGAGAATGTTATTTGCAGGTGATGAACACATCAGTCTTATGTGAAAGCTGAATTATTAGAATACAGTTGCACCCAAGGAAATCCACTCAATCCCAGAAGATTTTAAAATGCTTCTCATTAAACATACTAACAATTGTTGGAAACAATGAGAGGAAACAGTTAGGGGGAAAAAAAGGCTAGAAAAAGCAGAGATCAAGATATAATTGGTTTTGGAGCTGCAAGGACCTGTTTTCTTCTGAGAGTTCATCTCCACTGGCATTGTCCTCATTTTCTTCATCTGAACCATTGTTCTCTCTTTCTATGTCCTCCTGTAACTGTTTCTCCATTTCCTCTAACCTGAAATAACAGCAGCAGCAGAACATTCCATCACCATTTAATATTTACAACAAAATCAACAAAATCCAAGCTCTGAATGCAGGCCCTGGAGTGAGAAGCCAGTTACACATGGCAAAACCATGTGAAACATTGCATCTGTGTAAAACCAAGGAGCTTGCTATTCCAAGACACAAAGTGAATGTTTCCCAAAACCTAATGAATTTCCAACAGCAAACCTAATGAATTTCCAACAGCACAATCAATCACTGGTTTGTCAGACACAAATACTCAACCAACTTCTGATAAAGATTTTGTAAGTGCACAAAACTTTTAATCTTGTGGCTGAATGCTTACTTTTTTCTAAGCACCGAACAAGTATTTCATCTGTTAAACACAATTAGTTACAGGAATATCTGCTACTCCATGAGCAGTCAGCCCATAGTTACCAGGGTCAAATTCTTTAATCAAAACAGTTAATCACATAAGCAGTTAAATACATATACCCATCACCACCACTTGCAATTCATTCATAAACCACATTCCACTTCCTACCCAAAAGGATCTCTTATAAGAATACTCATTAGTTCTGTTCACTGACCTGTGTAACTACTCAGACACCAATAGCCTGCAAAATTTGGCAACCAATACTGAGCAACAAATGCCTTTGAAAAAACTAGCATAGTCAGTCTACATAAATATTTGTATTTCATGCCTGACCAGCAGCTGCTAGCTGGCTCAGTGACCTAAAACAAAGGCATCAGTAAATTTAGCCTGCCTCTTCAGGGGTAAACATGCATCACAAATCATTCCTTGTTGCTTGGAAGGAGCCTGTCATTCAGCTTTTAACATTTAAGCAACACTTGTAGGTCCTGTCAGTACAGTTGTATGTTGGTGGCATCAGCAGGCAAAGTTTAGCTTGCTGCTAATCAAACCTTATCAGTTCTGGGAGAAAAGGCAAATCCAAACTTCTACAACACCATCCCACATTTTTTCAAACCAGCTTTAAGAAACAAACCTTCTAGATTCTTCTTTCTCCTTCAAGAGATGATCTAAGCTGTTCACATATGACACCTTGCTTAAAACAGGAGCCTTAGAAAGCTGTAAATGAAATAGTAAGGCATTTAAAAAAATACCAAAAGCCATCAATGCATTATTAGACAATAATCAAAATAGAAACCTCTTCCAATTTTAATGATATTTTACATGCAGATATAAACCTAAAGGAGAGCCTGCAAAACAGGATGATTATCAGTTTAGGTTTCTCAGTTCCTTGACAATTTTACATCATGATCAAATCTCTGTCAATGACTAATTTAGACATAACTGCTTCACAGTGGATCTGAACAGTGAAGCAAGTCTCTGCATGTCTGGGGCTGACCTTCAGCTAGCCTTCACAAAGAGCATTACCATCAGAAGCCTTTTACCTCACAACTTTACTATTGTTATCATCCACTGAGACCCCGGGAATTCCCATTCTAATGCATGAGACAAGAACCCCCAAAAATTTCTCAGTTTTTTTTACTTTCAGAGCTCCTTGAGGACAAAATTCTAGTGTCTGTTAAATCACCTTCAAATTAATCAAACGAAACAAAACTTCCAATCAAAATCCCAACACAAAATCAAATTAAGGAGCTAATAAACAGAACAACACACAAAGTTTTAACAAATTTTGCTAGTTGCTTGTTTTTCAGTAGCCAGTCTTTTATTCAGCTTGTAGCAGACAACAGATTTGAAATCTTTTATGGCCATGATTCCATTCTTTGGGCAAGCACAGCTCTTCTGACACCACCCTGGTATTCAGTCACCTTCTAAATGTAACAAGCAACATGTCTTGGTGTGGGAAATCTTGTAGGAAAGCTGAAGACTTCTTAGCTTATTTTATATTTGGTTCATATATGTCAAGTAACTGTTGAAGAACCGAGGAATCAAAACTTTATTCCAATGTACATGTATGTCCTTTCTTACAAGAGAAGAATGTGGGTATATGCAAAAATCACAGTCATGGAAATGTTGGGACAGTTCTTAACTGTTTTGTTTTATTCGGCCATTAATTATATCAGGAACAGGCCAGCCAAATGTGGTCACAAACATGTCCCACAAGCATTTGATCTAGGCTCTGTGTGTTTATCAGGCTTAACCATTAATGAGGTAGTCATGTTGGCTGAGATTGTGAAATACATATGAAACCACACAAGCCTGATCTGTAACGCTCTTGATTACAGAATTGTAAGAACAGATTAAATAATTATAGCTGCTCAACATCTGCCCATGGAGATAGTAACTCAGTCAACAAATAAAACTCTATCAGAGATTGAAAAGCATGAGGAGAGGGGGAAGCAGAAGAGAGAATTCATACAGGTATTCTGCTGTTTGTTTTCCACTCTAGAAACTAGTGAAGGGCTGACCCCAGCCAGCAGCTGAGCACCACACAGCTTGGTCATTTCCCCAGCCAGTGGTGCAGAGCAGTGAAAAGAAAAGCAAAGACAAGAGAGTTCATGGGTTTACGATAACAACAGGTTTACAGGGAAAAAGGTATAAGCAAGAAAAGAAAAAGCAATTCAAAGGCAGTCACTCAGCACCTCTGACAAGCAGAAGGACACCCAGCTACACTCAGGGCAACGGTGACATGCCAGACCAACTCCCCCCACTTGGTTTTTGATTGCTGAGATGACATTATGTGGCATAGAATATATTCCTTTGGTCATCCAGGGTCTGGTTTTCAGGCTCTGTTCCCTTCCAGCTTTTTGTCTGCTCTATGGGGGCAGCATAGGAAGAAGACAAAGCCTTGATGCTGTGCAAGTACTGCTCCACAATAGGTGGAAGACTGGTCTATTATCAACACTGGTTTTGTCTGAAACACACAGCACCAAACAGCTGTTATAAAGAAAACTAATTCCAACCCAGCCAGGCTCAGTACCAAATCTCTTTGTTTAAACAAAGCTATTTCCAACCTGTACCAACTGTCAGGAATGTCACACTAATGCAGCACCTTCCCTGTTAAAACATTATTTTACAATAAAACCGCAAAATCACTACTTATTTGACAAGCTCTTACTGAACAAATAAGCTAATTTTTAAAAACACAGACCAATTCATCACCATAATATCCTGTACACAGGGATTCAAAGAAGTCATCTATCCCTTGTGATCGGAATTCAGCTTTTTGAAATCGTAAAATACTTCCAATTTCCATGAAATACAACCTCAAAGAAAATACCACACTTACTCATATGCAGATCTCTGACAACCACAGACTATGTCAGGGATATATGACTGGAGTCTAGCACACAGATCTCTGAATGTCTACATCGATCTCTTCCAGTCAAATTCGGCTCATAAAAATCTTACCTAACTAGGAAAACAAAAGCATTAGACTGCACACATCTTCTAAACGCAACCTCCTAACTTTAGGGGGGGAAAAGCAAAACCAGAACTCCTAAAAACAACCAGAAGGCATAAAGCTAAATCAATCTGGCTGCATAAACCACCTTTCATCCATTCCCAGAACAAACACAGTAACAAGCACATCCCTGCTCCAACTACATTGTAACCGTACAGCAGCACAGGACCCTTAAGCCAAGTAAGCAGTTTTGCAGGCAAATAATTCTGAATTATCATGCATTATGAGTAAGGGAGAAAATCATATAAATATGCAACATAACAAAGCTGATTATCTGCTATCTCATTACACTCCACTGTAGCTTTAGTGGGTGTAATGAGAACGAGCAAGAGGTGGCTGAGTGTTGGTGCAGAATACATTCTTGACTAACACTACTGTAAAGTAACTCTTACCAATCAGTGACACACATCCTGACTGCTGTTAGCAACAGTTCTACTGGCACCATTTCGACAAAAACTTGACTGAGTCTACAAGTCTACTGAGTCTTTTGTAGAAGATACAGTCATGGTTTCTGCCCTGCATGGTAGTGGAATAGGTACTAGAAGACCACTGGACATCTCAGCTGCTGGAGCAGCTTGTTATTTAAAACTGAGCCAAACAGCAGAAATCAGTTCTCTAGCACACCTGAACAAGTTGCTGTCTGTATGTGCCAGATGGAACAGGTGAGGTTGGAGGCAATTTGATTTTTGAGTATGAGATGTCTCCATTCACCTGGGCATCTGTCTGTGTTTTGGTGGTAAATACCTACTACATAAAATTTCATTCTTCTAAAACTTGAAATATGGGGTAATAACTTAGCACTATCTAGGCCTTGCACTGTGCTAAAATCTATAGTACTTTTCTTGCAAATAACATCCATAAAAGAATACTTGAAAGAATGTGCTTTTTTGTTTCTTAGCCAACTTACATGAAGCTTCAGAAATGGAGTTACAGTGTCCTGAGAAACACTGTCCAAAGAGTCTTCTGGGGATCTTTCCTGTGGTTTGACACTTGAACTGAGTATTTTTTGCAGTGGCATTAATACTTCTTCATCATCATCATCATCTAGAATGCATTCCAAAACGTCATCTTCACTCTCAGAGCTGCTTTGCCATTTTCTGTTCAGCTTGGACTTGTGTGCAGAGTTCCTTTTAACTTCTAGTTCTCCTGAGGAATGTGAAGACTCTTGGCTGCTGTCCGTGAAAGACTCTTTCAAAGGCAGTGAAGGGGAAACACTTTTACCAGTCTCTGGGGACAGTCCAAGTTTTCCAGAGATTTCCATTCTACAAGAATCAGGAGTATTTTCAGAAATCTTGTGGATTGTATTTGAAAAGCTGTTGCTGGGTTGAATACTGTATCCTTTATTACATTCATGTCTTTCTGGTCTTTTATCTTGCTCTTTCCTAACATCCAATACCTGAGATAAGCCAGCAGCCTGGAGAGGGGATTTCATGCCTTTTGTTTGTGTTAAGTGGTGGGGAGAAGGCAACACAGTACTTTTTTCCTGAGAAAAAGGGAGGGACTTTTCCAAGAAAAAGCACGAGTTAGCCAGCTGCAATTGATTCTCTTTGGTATCCACAACAGAAATGTGGTTATTTTTAGCAGGACTGTGTGCAGAATATGAAGATGACAAACCTACAGTGGAGTAATTATTTTTCTCCTTTTCATTGCTTGAGTTGAGGAATTCCTCTGAAACAGTCAAATCATGTCTAGACAAGGCAGCAGGCTCCTTGAGTTGAAGAACATCATCATGAGGAGACTTTAAAAATATATTTTTTACAAACTCACATCTCCTATATTTGCATTTTGAAGATGATCTACTAAAAGCAGGGTCATTCATTTCAGATTGATCTGAACTATCTCCATCCACACTCATGGCAGAGTGTTTTCTTTTCCCAGGAGAGTCTCTTGGTTTGGAAAGCCCAAAGGGCACCTTCAGGAAGTGTGAAGAAAGAGCTGGGCTCTTTGGTGCACCAGAGGCCATCTCAGATGAAGTTCTAAAAGAAGATGCCTCATGTTCTAAAACCTGCATTAGCCTTGGCTGAGATGGGTCATCTGTGAAGTGTTGGGAAAAAAAATAAAACACAGTCATCATGTTTAAAAAAAATCAAAACACTAACAATCACAGCTTTAAAAAAATCAAACACATAACAGCTTTCCATTTAAAAAAATAGCTTCTGTTTTTAAGTCAACTAGGACTACAGCAGCAAATAATCTGATGGGTTTCTACAGCCATAGACCCCCTTTCTTTTATTTTTAAAGTTAATCTTCCTACTGACCTACCTCAAGCTTTTTAGATTCCATTCTAGCACCCATAGAGCAAAATTATGTGGTTAAAAAGGTCAAAAAGCAACAAAAATACCAGCTCAACTTTAGCAGTTGGGTCAACAAGAATATTCTTTCTGGATTAAGCTGAAAGGCACAATTTATTAGCCACCACAGAAAATGTGGATTACCCAAAGTGCAAGAGAAGCCATAAAAATAATCTGAGATCAAGGTTTTAACACCATGAGATATCACAAATTCTTATTAAGTTACAACCACTGTGTTTAACACTAAAATCCTAAATTACTTTTAAACCTCTTCAAACTTGCCATATATTAGAAGTAACAGACTTTGCAGCAGCAATTATTGTTTTAGTAAAAGAAGATAGAAAACAATTTCAAGAAAAAAAAATTAAAAAGAGATATGAAGTGATGAACTTGATTGATTAATTAGTTCTATATTAACAGCAATGCTCATACCTGAGGCAATCTCCCTTGAACCAAAAGGCAATATTTTTCTTATAGAACATCCATTTCCCTAAAAATAAAGACAGAGGGAGAAAAAAAAGTCAGCTGTATACTTTTTAAAACCAGTGTTGAATTCAGCAGAGACTTAGTTCCACACACCCCCAGAAATATGTTAATAGACCTCATTTCAAGACAAATTTAAAACACAGCTGCAAAGATCTCTCCAGAACCCAATTTATATCTTTTTTCTTCAGATTAGAAGTGACTTGTAATTAAATACTACATTTTTAATAGGACCACTCCCATCTCTATCTAAATACTGTGGCTTAAATGCATAAATCTGAACTGCTATTAACTGCAACTTCTAAATAGCAGAAATTTGCCAGTCTGCCCCTTAAGCCACATTGTAAGAAAACACAAGAAAGGCATTTAAGATAAAGGCATCTTTTTCTACAAAATACAGCTTCAAGTTAGAATTTCTATTGCATTTCCATGCTTGCATCTAGCCCAGAATACCTCCCCTGTTTTTAAAACAGGATTCTTAACTGTTTGTAAAATGATTAAGAACCAGCTTACCCAAGCATGACATAAAATTAACAAAGAAACAGCAAAGGAACATAAACTTCTGTTACATTTGAAAAAGGCAGCACCAAGAATCTGATCCTACCATATAAATTTTTTTAAAAATCTGAAAATTTAAAAATTCATAATGCACAATGGGTGAGTGATTTCCACCTTTATTAACTCTTCTAAAAACACCTGATGCAAAACACTTGTTCCTTACAAGGCTTTACAGGATGTGGCTTAGATTGTGTCAATTTCTGCTTCTCCCATTCCCTTTCTCTGCAGAGAGCTTCCAGTGACAACCTAAAAGCAGAAGCAGTAGGAGAGCAGGGCAGTGGGGAAATCTGGCTTGAGCTCAGAGATGTGGCACTCATAATGCCATCATTTCCAGCCCCAGCTTTTCAAATATCAGCTTCTAGAGGTGACACCCATCTGCCAGAGTCTGAGCTGGAGCCTGTGAGATCCATACAATCATTCTTCTCTTCCCAACTATTTCCATAAGACAATGGTGCTCTCCTTACACCCAGACACTTCTCATTTCTTCCCTGTTCTGGCTAGGCAGTCTTTTCCTTCTTGGTCAAGGCACTCATCTCAGACCCTGCAGTAAGAGCAGTTTCTGAATCACCACTTTTGGGTACAAACAACAAACCCAGGGCCCTGCACACTCTTGCCATTCTCTGACATGTTTACACTGTCCTCTTCCTCAATTCTTTTCCAAAAGACACCTATCACAGGACTTTTTTGGTGTTTGGTCTGGCATCTTTTTCTTCTGACCTTCTTTGGAGAAGAGGAATTCCTTTCAAAACCTTCAGTGCATAAAACTGACAGTCCCATTCCTTCATCTTTTACATTTCCTTTGTCTGGTGAGGACAGCACAGTTCTGTCTTTATGGCCATGGTCCAGGAGAGAAAAGAAAAGACCAGTTATTCACAAAAACGATATTGGAAGAAAAAAAACCAAAACAACAAACCATATTATAGTGTATTACTTGGTATTTTCCCTCTCTCTCACATGCAATCCAAAATTAATTAACTTAACCATCCAGTTTTGCTACTGCCATGCAAAGAATCACATGACCTGTGATGCAGCTTCAGTTGTTATAAACAATCTGGCTTAAGCATGAGACATAATTTGAAATAATTACATCTCTATTAAAAAAATGAATATAAACAGGAAATTGATATTTTCAGTTACATTATTAGAAAAAAATTAAATGTGCTCATTTTGACATATTTGGTGAGCTATACTCATTATGTTGCTGCTCCAATATGGAATGAGATTGGAGTATCCTTTGTACACTTACATAATTAAAATTCATATAAATGTCTTCCACTTAAAAAAACATATTTACCTGGACTTAAAACTGGTTTGAAGAACTCCGTAATCGTCTGGTTTCTGAAGAGAAAACATAACTTTATCTTTTTAAAAGAACAATACCCATAATGCCCGTTCAGTGAATGTTACATAATTAAAATACTGTCAATTATTTCTGCATATTTTCTTTCATGCCAGCAGCTCTTATTTCTGATGAATCAGAAAAAGCATCATTCTCTTCACCTTCTAGCTTGCACTCTGCTTGGCTAATGAAGTTAACCTGTCAGTTTCCTCATTCAAACTGTTTTCTTTATAATCTCAGTAAATCCTAACCACACTTCCACCTTAAATTAAATTTTCCTGAATGGGACTGACCTCACCTGCATCCAGTATTCTAGGTGAAATAAAAATACAACATAACAAAGCTGATTATCTGCTATCTCATTACACTCCATTGTAGCCGTAGTGGGTGTAATGAGAATCAGCAGACCACTAGAAATCTAAAAGAAAACACAAAACTCATAAATACATGCTCTGCCCCGACAAAAGAAAAAAGCTGCACAGCCAGGAGATGAACTTAACACACCTTCCAAAACTAAGGACACAACCTGCGGGGAAGGAGGAAATACTTTCAGTTGTCCTAAGAAACAATCCCCTGAGCATTTGGTAAAACCAGTCAGTGTTTACAGCCATATTCCTGGTTATCTCTGGCTGGATAAAGAACTTTTAAAAGTTATATTTGAAACACTAGCAATAGCTTCCAAGATAGCAAATTCACCTAACATAGGAATAAACTACAAAAAGCTACTATATCTTCAATGAGATAGAGCATCTTGAAAAGCTCTACAGAAAGGACAAAAAAAAAAAAAAAAAAAACAAAAAAAAAACCAAAACCAGCCAAAACAGAAACGCACATAGAAAAACTCAGTCTTTTAGACAGCTGCAACAAAACCGAAATTGCACAGTTCCGTTTCACTTTCTTGTGCAAAAAGTAAGATTGAAAAAGGGAACTTTTACCCTATCCCCTTCATTTAAATGACAGTGCTATCAAAACAGAGGATCTGAACAAAATCAGGCGCTACTAATAGTGTAAGAAAACTTTGTAACTTGTCTCATTCTGCGAGAAACAACACGGCAGCCTCTGAAAAACCCCAAGTCTTTGGGAGATTTTGAAATTCTAGTCAGCAAACAAGTGTGTCAAGTGTAAAGACACCGTCACTGACTGCCGGTGTTTTCCCTGGGCAGCGTCCTCCGGCACCGTTACCGGAGCGGGTTCGGGAGCTGAACCGACACCCGAGTTCTCGGTTGGAGCCGCACCGCTGAAGCCGCTCAGCTCTACAGGTGGCCTGGGAAGGCACACGTGGGACGACGCCGGGATTTTGAAGGATGCGCTGGAAATGCCGTCCAGAACTTAGCTGGACAGTCCCTTCAGACTCCAGGACGCTGCCAGACCTCTTGGCCAAGGAACAGCAGCACGACGTGCCAGTTCCCATGGGGAGGCCCCGGCCGGGCCCCTCGGCGGCTGCAACACCGGGGGAGGCTCCCGGTGATACCGCCAGTAACCTCCGCCGAGCCGACCCCCGCCACCCGCCCTGGGCAGCGCGGCGCA
>JANPWX010000599.1:964804-1029976 GCA_024734555.1 Trochalopteron elliotii | reverse complement strand
ACGGCAGCCCCTCGCCGAGCGGTCGGGTCATGGCAGGAGCGGCCCAGCGGGGCCCGAGCGGCCGAGGGGAGCGGCCGCCCCCGGCAGCATCGCCCGGACCGCGGCTCGAACGCCCCAGACGGCCCGAACGCCCAGGGCGACCGCAGGTCACGGGCAGGAGCTAACGGGCTCCGCTCTTCCTTTTTTCAATGGGTTTAGGCGCTGATTGGCCGAGCGGCCGCAGCAGCTGCGCCTCTCATTGGTTTCTTTCCGTCGGGGGCGGGACGGGCAGCGGCATCTTGGCTGTGATTGGCTGTTGGGGAGCGGAAGGCGGGAGCGCCGTTCCGCGTCCGAAGGAGGAAGGGTTTGTTTGGCGCCTTGGTCTCGTGCCTGTGCCCCGCCCGCGCTGCCGCTCTCTGATTGGTGCGCTCGGGACGGGCCCCGCCCCCCGCACGAGGCTCCACCCCCGGGGCGCTCCCGGTGCCGCGGGCGGGGACACGCCGGGGACACTTACGGGGACACCTATGGGGGTTCGTCCACGGACAGAAGTGTCCTGCCAGGAGAGCGGCCACAGACCGCCACCGAGCCGCACGCCATGCGGCTTGCACTGCGCCTGGGAGGAGATCCAGGCTGCGCATCCATCTCCAGCGCCGCGAGACAAGGCGGGGAGGCTGAAAAAATCGCAATGGGAGTAACTTTTTCAAAATCTACACTAAACCCTGTGCCTTCCCAGGGTTTACTTCCCAGGGTTCTCAGCCGGCTATGCAAGATTCCCTCTGTGCCTGGACTTCCCCCAGAAAAGGCATCCCGATTGGAATCCCATGTCCTGCACCATCACCTGGCAAGCATTCTGGACAAAACCTCGGACTAGGCAACCTGAAGAACCAGACCTGCCAGCTTAGAGAATGCCAGTACTGCTATCTGTAATATTCTGTGTGAATTCGCATTATTAGTCTGTTAAAATTAGCAATATGAAAAAATTACTTTAGCAGTTCAAAGCAGGCACTGCACAGATTCGAGATATTCCCTATATGTATGTCTTGGGGTGTTTATTGGAGGTTTTGTTTAGCATTTTTCCTAGGAGTGGAGATGACCAAAGCCACTGTTTTCCTGATGTTTTCCTTGGATTCAGAAACACCAGGAGACCAGGAGACAAATGACTCAAATGAAAAGGTGTGACCCACTCCACCTCTCTTCTCACACCCTACCTTAGGCTGGCCTAGGGAAACAGAAACAGAAAGTAACAGTAACACAGAACTGGAAACACAGGACAAAATAAGAAAGTGGTTTTTTAACGCCTAAATATCTGAGTCTGCACCCCCACTCCCTTTCATCATGCCCATCCCTCAGTCTCTGTTTTTCAAAAGCTTTGAGCCATGTGATTTCTGATCTCTTAAACTCACTCTTAAAGGTATAAAACACTGGCTGCCATCACAACGTGCACCTTGCTTCTTCCTTGCTTGAGCCCCTCCTACACAAATTCTGCCTTCAGCTGCAAGGTCTCTGCCCCAGGGACCACCTATGACTATTACATTTGTAAAGAACCTTCCTGGAGTGGATCCCACTGTTTGACAACAAGCTTCTAGACCTAAGCACAACACTACAATAAATCCATGTTGACGCTGGGGGTAATTTCCTTGAGCAACAAATGAAGAACAGTTTCACTTGCTGTCGTATAGATTTGCTGGAAAAGACAGTAGTGTATATATGAAGTATGCCATAAATAAAGTGTTTCATGCCCAGTGTTATCCAGGAATTCCTGAAATATTTTTATAACAAATTGAAGGAGCAGATAAAATTGAAGTTCTATAAACATTTGCTTTGTCTTTCAAGTTTAATACTTTAACTGTGGGAAATGGCAATAGACATAGAGGCATTTCTAAGATTAAGTCACCTGGAGTCAAAAAGAGTTTCTAAAAGACAACCAAGGAGTTGGATACAGAGGAGTTTTGACAGAACATCCAATTCCAGCATTGGTGATGGCAAGGTGAAGCTGTTTATCATGGGAAGTAAGGATGGATTTCTGAAGTGGCAGAGGACTGTGAAACTCTCCTGTAACTGTAAGTACAAGAATAAAAGCAAATACAGGCAGTGAGACTGCTCACTCAAAAGGAAGATTTTGCTAAGGAACCACAGCAAATGGCAGGTAAGAGAAAGACTGTTATAAGTTATCCCCTTGAGATTAAGTGTTGTAAATTACTTTTTCTCTGATACAGGACCAAGTCTGTGTGAAAACAGATGAAACAATATCTATTAGCATACCTTTTATTAAGTTGTTGTAGTCAACTTAGTAATAGCAGATCATTATCTAGACAGTAAATTCAGTTATTCTATCAAGATTCACACACATTCACCACCACTCATCATCATCCAGTAGGGAAGGAAAAGCTGACCACTGTGGTTTTCTCAGATAGACACTGATGTGCCACTATGCTCAGAAAGAAAATGTTTAAAGATTTTCACTGTTTTTCCTGGGAGAACACAGATACTGAAAAAAGTTGGGAACTGATGGAAGGGATAAAGCCCAGTCTCTTGTGGAAGTGTTCTGATATGGGTAGCCATGGTTCTTTGTGTTGCACATGTAAAGGGGACTGCTGAGCACTATGTAGGTAGGGGGGTTTGAAGCAGAAAAACACTTATTTTGAAACCAGAATAATGTTTTCTTTAGACTTAGGCTGGTTTCCTCTGACTGAATCATATACCTGAGCTCAAAGTCAGAAGCATGGCAACACCTCACACGAACGTGTCTGAGCCAAGCCTGTGTAAACTCATCAGGCTCATTTACTCTTCCAGGCACTTCCACGCTCAGATTCCTGGCTGGGGTTGCCTCAGCTGCTCTTTATTCCCTTCATCACCAATTTGCCATGTGGTTTCGGCACAGCCACAAATTACAGTAGAGCTCAGATACAGACATTTCTTGGTATTCCTGGTTTCCTTTCCTTCCATCCTTCTGGAGAATCTCTCCCTTTCTCACTAATTCCCAGATGTTATCAGATCAGATACTCCCTGCTGTGCTGTGCAGGAACCAATTTACACCTCCTTTACCAAGCAGACACTGATACCTTGACATACAGCTCATGGAACAGAAGACTAAACATTCCTTTAGGTAAACATCTGGAGAGAATATTTATGGTACCGCTTCCAATTGCAATTAACAGTTTAATCAGCAGAGAGGGTTTTTATCTCAAGGTTGTGAAGTATTTGTGTTTTTCAGAGCCTGCTTTACCCAGGGAATTGTAATGTAGAACTCAACTAACACACCAGTTCCTTTTTTTTGACTGGACAAAAAGCTGGCAGCACTGCATTGATATGTCAAGGGGACACAGTGTGTAGAAAATATCTGTCTGTACGTAATAATTCTACTACATTAATATACACTTACTAATCAGTACATAGTTTGCTCACTTTAACTAACACTAATGATTCTCCTGGCATGCATACCCATTCCCACAACCATTTTCATGGAAAACTTCAAATCAGTTCTATGTCAGTTAAATTCCACCTATTCTATTCCCTACCTTTTATTTATTCAAGTATTTCCAACTAGTGAATTCCAGGTCTCTCAATATGTTGGCAATAGCCATGTAACCACACACACGAAATTCCTTTGTCATGACTGCAAGGAAAAGTCTGGTTTATAGCTTAAGTAAATTAAAAATGGAAATGGTCTTCACCTGTGGCTTCTTCAGCAGACATCCATGATGTTAACGTTCAGCAAAGCTAATTCCTGTCCTTGATGCCCCCTTTCTGTGGAGGCTGTCTCTAGGTAAACTTCCTGTTAAAAGCTGATTGTTTCTGTAAAGATTAATCATTCTTTACACAAAGGTCGAACACAAAAAGATGAGGGACAACTTGCTGCTAGCTGGCAATGAAAAGGGCTTTCCTTCAGCAGCTTATTACTGTTTCCTGGCTTTTTCTCCACAACGTGAACACGTTGCTTTCTGCATAAGCAACAAAAATTTTAGTTGGTAGGTTCAGTTAGCTAATCCAGCTGCCAGACCTCTCTCATCTTCTTCCACTTACATGTTATGCTGTGACCAAGCTCTTTCAAAGATATTTCTTCTGCAAAGATTGAGGGAATTCCTGAATCAGCCTTAAATATTTTAATTCTTTCACAATCAGAGTTCTGATGAAACTAGGGACTGTTCAGCCTTCAGAATAATTAACAGGGAAATGCCTGCTGGGACAGGGAAATAAGAGTCACAGCCTCCATCAGAGGTAAGCAGACAGGACATGTGACATCTGGCCAAAATGAGGAAACACTGTTATATTTCAAAAGCTAGACAGGCAATCACTCAGTAAAACCCCTTACACTGACTTTCTACTATTTTTAATCTAAGTTCCATGTCTGTGAGTGAACAAATGGAAGACTATCTATCAAAAGTGGCATGCACTAGCAAATCTTCTGTAAAAGGTTTTTTTATTTAGTAACCAGGTAAGTCTGCAGGACTAGAAGCCAGGGAGCCACACAGCTGTCACTTCAGTGAGGAAATGGCATCATCACAGCTTGGTGAGAGTGGAACAGACTTTGTAAAAGCAGAAGAGTTAGATGTTAATAGGAAAAGTTGTTGCCACCTTGTCCAAGACTTATGGAGGAAGAAACAAGATTCTTAGGGAGACAAATTGTCTGCAATAACTTGGACTTCTTTAGTAAATTACATTCTAAAAATTGGTTCATACCAGCTCAAAAACTAGATCTAGCATCATCGAAAGGAACCCAAAAAGTGGAACAAGGATTTGAAAGCCAGCATCACACCCTTAGTGTTATGCAAGCAGTCCTCACAGATTTTGACATGTGTCTTGGAATCCACAAGCATGAGGGTATGAAAACGTGAATAAAACATATGACAATGAGTGAGGAAAATAAGTTCTCTTTAAACTGAACTTCCCTTTTCATTAAGATTCATGTTGCATCTTGTTGCATTAGTTGTTTTACAGCAGCAAATGCAGCACACATCTAATCTTCCCAGAGCCTTGAATGCTTTAGTACACCCTCCCCATCTAGCACTCCAGCCAGAACCCCACCCTGGGCCATATCAGAGAGCAGAGATGAATTGTAGGCTCTTCCTTAGATATCTAAAGCCAAATCACTGCTAGAAACACACAAAACTGGACAGCACAGGGTGTTGGCCAGAACCATTTCCATTTAAAAAAAGATCAAGTATTGCTACAGCACATCACTAATTGTTGTCCCCTGAATTCCCTTGGGAAATTCACAGCTTTCCTGAAGAACAAAGTGTTCCCACAGGAGCCCCACTACAGCAGAAATATCTATCCCCATACCCAGAGGATAAACCTGTGCTCACACAGGAGGATGAGGGGGTTCCCCCCTCACATACAGTTCTGATTTGACATGCCCTGCAGATCATTTCTGGCAGAGCTGTTGCTGAACAGTCACTCTCCATCTGACAGTCTTGCAGTGCATTGTATTAACTCACTGCAATTCTTTGTGCCATTCATCAATGCATTCCTGAGACTATTCCTCAAGATAACTTTTAACCCTGACTCTGTTTTCCATCCCTCCCAAATTCACAACCCTTTAACAAACATACTCCACAAATGTCATTTTAGGCCACTCTGTGGACTCTAGATGAAACATTTGAATGCCCTTGAACACTGGACAGGCTCCTGGAAAAAATTAGGCAATGCATCCTGCTCTTCTGGCAAAGCACCCTCAGTAACACACCTTAAGTACAAGTGAGCACAGGAGAGGTAGAAATGGCCAGGAACTGGTGCAATTTAGGTGCAAAAATGTCTCACATCAATTTTGCAGGCTATGAGTCAAGACAGGCACCTAAATGTACCTGGCACATACACAAATAGGCAAATATACCTCACCAAATTCTGTTCCACTGGGCCACACTGTTAGGGATTTCTGAGCTTGTAGCTTGAAAGTGGTTTCAGGTGTACTTATGCCAGCTGGAGTCGCACTTCATAGTGATTATGTGTAAATACACTGTGGTGACCAAGTCACAGAGTAATTAGGCAGCAAAATGCAGTACACAGCATTCAAAGAAATAAACCTGCTTTTTGCAAATGTTGGATTAGCAGGGCATAGTGACAACTAAGTTAAATTGATAAATCAAATAGTAGAAGAACATAAGCACACTTAATTCTCAAGTGACACCTGTCAGAGAGAAAATCGAGAATAAATACAGAGGCAACACTCTTTATGCCAATAATTCCCCCTCTATTGAATATTATCTCTAGATGTATATACATTCAGTATATATTATGTATATACTTTCAGCTTGGCTAAAAAGGCGAGATGGTTCCCCCCATGCTCTACTTCAAGTTTTCATCACTCTGAGCATTACTAAAACAAGCCTCAAGTACAGCTTCCTGCTTCCAACCAAACTTTCCAGTGTGACACTGCCGAGCAACCCTGGGACACCCTTAGGCCTTTTTCTCAGTGTCTTACTTGTCACTTAATGATGAACTGTTGACTCTGGCATCTACATAAACACCCTGTGATGATCCAGAGGTCAAACCCTGAGCTAAGACAAACTGGCACACTTTTAAAATAAGCATTGGGAAATATGAATGACCTTCCAAAACACCCATTGGCATTTTAATCCTTAGAAACTTCATTGATAGGTACAAGGTCAGTATTTGCAACAGGTTAGCTGAGTCTGATTATCTGAATATCATCTCTGATAAAGAAATGGTTTGGAGCTCAGCTATGCCTTTAATTTTATACTGTGTGACACCCACAGTTTATAATTAACTTGTAATTATTAACATTTATTTATCCCGTTTATAAAAAAATCCTCTTTAAAATTTGTTTTCACATAATTGCCTAGAGGAAATTGAGATTTTTTTTTTAAATACACAAAACATGATGGAGCACGAACTCATCTAGAAAGCATTCCTTCTGTTAAAACTATGAAATGGTAGAATTGAGTCACACAAAGCCTGAACCATTTACAGCTTCATTAAATGAGCCACAAAAATGTAAATGTAATAACTTGGCACGTATCCTTACACTTCCCTCAAATGTGCCAAAGGAATTCCCTTTAATTCCTTCTTAGAGAAGAGTTTAACTTGTAACAAGAAGACTACAATCAATCCAATCAATTAGTTTCATCCATGTTCCTTATCAGTCACAGCTTTGCAAGACAGCTCATTCCTCTCTGCCCTCTGCTAAAGGTCACCAATTCCTCAGCTCTCCTTCCTGGTACTGTGAGCACACCTTCCACACTTCCATCAGAGTAGTTTTTCCTGGTACTGTGAGCACACCTTCCACACTTCCATCAGAGTAGTTTTTCCTGGTTTATTAAATAGATTTTTTTTTGCTAATCCATATTGTTTTGACTGAAATGAGCATGTGTGGGTAGAAACAAAATCTTCCTGCATTTTCCCACCAATAGCTCCAGCTCATATGTGCTTTCAATTAACGGAGTTCCTGTAAGTTAATACACATTTGTCTTAACTGGGTTGATTCTGCAAGAAACATTTATCTCAAATGGTCTGTCCATGTTCCCTCTTCCTATCAGCCAAACCTTCAAGAGGATCAGGGTGGACATTTGCAGGATATGTTTGCTCTTCCTATATTTCTGCCCTCAGTATGAGCAGCTGTGGTTTTTCAAAGGCAAGGAAACAAAACCATCTTCTTGACAAGCAAAGAAAGCATTTTTCACTTTCATATACTCAAAAACGCTTGATTGGTTCATTATCATCTGTAACTGCTCTGTTATTGTTTCTTATGCAGCCCTGCACGCAAAGCTGGTTGTGCTTGGCACTGGTCAAAAACAGTGGCCTTTTGCTTTTCTTTTAATTTGGGGACTGGAAAAGCCTCCCTGAGCAAAAGTCTGTGGTGGCAGTTTGGTCCCTGAAAGTGGGCTCTGCTGCAAAAACATCTCACCTGAAAACCTTCCTGGATGTTAGCCTCCTCTTCACCATGCTGGGCTCAGCACCACACCAGCAGACATTTTTACAGCCCTGTGGTGAGCAGACTGAAAACTCCAAATAACCTCAAGGCAACAAAAGCTTTGTGTATTTCAGGAAAACCAGCTCCCTGCTGCATTACAGGGTGTGAGGCAGAAGGCATAAGCCAGCTAAGAGGGAAGGATGGGATTTGCTTTTTCTGCAGCAGCAATAGCACTAAACCCCAGCCTTCTACAAAACCAAGACAAATTGAAGAGATTTAATTACCATATCCCTCATTCCAAAAAGAAAGCAGGTACTGTTCTAGAGGGCACTTTGATTTATTTCCTGATATCTATAACAGGAACTAATGTTTAGCATCAGAAACCAGACAGACTGAAATGAAAAATAAGAAACAGGAAAAGAGTGGCAGTGGTTAACTAGTAGAACAAATTATCAGGGGAAATGTTGGTTTTCTCATTTCCCAATGTCTTCAGATCTGTCTTTTTTGGAAAAAATATGTACTTTAGTTCAGCATAAATCAGTGGGCTGATGTCAAGAGAAACAGGAAGAAATTGCAAGGCCTGTGAAAGATGGGAGGTCACTCAATGGGGTCTAATGGTCTCTGGCTGTTCTGCAGAGCTGAACTCCAGAACAGGAAATAGAGGATTTCTTTTGCATCCACATGCACACACATCCTGCACCCGCAGGGTTCCCACAGGCAGCTGGTGTTTAGTCCCACACGGGGTGTTCCCTGCTGATCACTGCACCCACACTGCTGCTTGTTCAGAGCCACATGCCAGCTCCTGTCACATGCAATTCCCAGCCCTTCTGTTTTTCTCATTCCAGGCCATGAAACAAATTCAGGTCCTCCTCCCTTCTGCTCCACTCAAGCAAGCATTCTAGACAAAACAGATCCTGGGTGTCCTACACACATTATCTGTCTTTACTATCCCATTATCCCTTTAAGGACAATACAAGTTTTATGTAATTTCTTCTATACTTTAACAGTGAGATTAGACAAAAAACCTACAAGTACCTGTCACTTTTTGGGGCCCCACTTAGATCACCACACCAAGAATGTTTTATTCAGCAGAAAAATACTGTCTTTGCCTCTTGTTTCCCACTAGAATCAGTAAAGTGTTTTTACAAAGCAAATCCTGACTAGTAACTCCCATACCCCTCTGGCTATTCTCTGATCACTCTGCTGTTGGGACGAGGTAACCAACAGGCAGCACAGCACACAGAGGCAACTTGGGAAAGGTCTGAACTGCCTTTTGACAAACCTGTGTTTTGTTTTTTGAATTCCAGCGTGCCTAACATCCATATTCCTCTACAGCCCCACACATTGATCTTTCCAGCTCAGGTTAAGCTTCCATTATACTTGACTGTTATCAGTCTCTTTGGGATCACAGTATTTTTCAAGATATCTTAGCAAAATACCCTCATCACAAAAAATGTTAGAACTTCATCCACTTCAATTCTTGCATACAAATTTAGGCAATAATTCTGAGCTTTTACCTAGAAAAATCAAATGCCTTCTGTACTAAAGGACAATTGTGTCTCATATCACTCTTACTACCTTTATATCTACTAGATCATCTCCCAGAAATTTTGGCATTGGGAAGGGGTTTGTGTTTTCAATATCATTGCACACCTTCTGCCCACCAACACCAGTATTGCCAAGTAAATATGGTCACCACGTCATAGGAAAACAGAGATCAAGTACTTCTATAAAGCCACATCACAATTAATCTACTAACCAGTAAAAGAATACCAGTCTTAAATATCTCCCACCTGACCCAGCTATGTTCTCCCTGGACTCTCCCAGCAGGAGCAACTGGAGCAGGTTGATTTTTACCTGATCTCCCAAGCAAGTGCTGACTTTTTCCTTCCCTATTTTTACACTTTATCAGTGCTCTGAGCAATGCCTGCAGACATTCCCTCATCCCCACATATTCCTGCAGTTCTTTCTTCACACTCCATTTATATCAGACTTCTGGAGACAAAAGCAGTGATTTTTTTTCCTTTCCCTCCCAACTTGGTGGTTATTACAAGGTAGGATGAGGCAGGTCTCAGCCTGATGAGCTCATATGGAGACCATCTCTGACAAGTGCCTTCCTTCTACACAGTTTTCACCTTTGAGGACAGGGGTTTTACTTTATCCACCTCTGTCAGTGTGGGATGCACCTGCAGAGTGCATCAGTTCATGCTGTCCCTGCTGTATACTTGAGGATAACCTCTGTCTCTCACAAAGGACCTGAATATTTATCCTCATGCTGTTTACAAAACACATAAATTATACATGTTCTTTTTCCGGTTAAGTATAGGTGGCCCATTCACTTTAGTCAAAACCAGTGGTTTATGCCTCAGATTCCTGTTACAGGTGTCACACCATGCTTAAGAACCCTTAGCATCCCTACATCCCACCAGCCCCTAATGGAACCTGGCTTGTGATCTCCAATGCACCTGGAGCACAGCATTTAACACAGCATGGGGCAGGACTTCTCTAGCTAGCCCACAATTTATGATATGTTTCAAGTATTAAATAGAAGGTGTTACAGTAAAAAATATTAAATAGAAGCAGGATGTTACAGTGCTATGCAACTTGATAACAACTGCATGTGATCATTCTCTCAAAGGTCCTGTGAGGCACAGGCAGCTTTACAGGGGGTAACAAGTCCTCAACAACTCTTCCACAGCGGGATTTCAATTCCCCTTCTGCATGCAATTCAATGGCAGCAAAAGGTTTCCCATTCCAGGTCCCGCCCCTTCTTTTTCACTGGGCTCTTATATAATACTTTTTTTTATTGTCATTTATCTGTTTCATATTTTTTTATGGAATGTATTCCCCAACCAACTTGTTTAAGTTTTTTCTCCCCTCATACTGCTCATCCAAACTTTCCTCCTTGGTTCAGCATTGCCAACATGCTCCTTGTGCAGATCTTTATTTGGGGTGGAAGGGAGCGATCTGCTAATATTCCTGACAACTGGTGGGCCATCTATTTTTGTTGTTGCAGGCTGATTAAAATTTTGAATCCTTTTCCACATACCTCACAAATCCATCCTTCAGCAGGAATCCTTTCTGAATCCCTTTATGCCATGGGACATGTCAGCCAATTCTGTCAATGTTTTGCCTTTGTCTTTCCACATTTGGCACACGAACACAAACTTTCTCTTCCTGTGCTAACTCTTGAGATGTTCAGTCAGTCCCAGGATCCATCCTGTCTGCTTCCCACAACATGGACATGATGGATTTTTGTCCAGGGTCATTACCACCAGTGTGTCCTCCAGTGGGAGGTCAGTGGTGTCACAAGGGTTGGTGACACAGGCAGTGAAGGAATGAGCACCACGTTCCCCAGAGTCAAGAGCCTCTTACCATCATTTCCTCTCTCTTTTCCAGGCTGATGCTGATGCCCCTGATGACTCTGGAGTTAGGTGTCTGGTACACCTGTGGATACCTGGCCAGATCTTCCCATCAGGGGGAAGGATGGTAACCATCTCTGTCTACCACCATGCTGGGTGGAGGGGGCCACAGCTGGCCCCAAAGCAGCAGAGATTTCCTGCAGGGCAACAAAACAGCCAGAAACAGGTAAGAAAAATAAAGCACTGGACATAAGGGGTCACAAAAACACTGCTCCAAAATTACTTTAGATGACTCAGAGTAAGAGTACCTTCATTTTACACCTTTCCAGTGCTGCCAGGTTCCCTAGAAATCCATGCTAGGAGGGAACCCAGTGGACCACCCAGACCTGAGGCAGGATCAGCCATGCCTGCTCCATCCCCAGCCAGTCCTTACCTACACTAAACCCGAGGACCCCACTGCTTCTGCAAAGGACACAGCTTTCCTGGGAATAAGGGCTGTGCTGGG
This sequence comes from Trochalopteron elliotii, assembly GCA_024734555.1. Lineage (NCBI taxonomy): Eukaryota > Metazoa > Chordata > Aves > Passeriformes > Leiothrichidae > Trochalopteron > Trochalopteron elliotii. Next base: position 1,018,260 of record JANPWX010000599.1, on the reverse strand, counting down.
GACGCTTTCAGGGGCTAAGGGAACTGGACAAGCTCATCACACACCCCCCAGCGTCAAGCCCATGCACTACTTACTTCTTTTCACCTTCTAAGTTTGCCCTGCCAGCAGCAGAGCTTGGGGAAAGCACAGCTGAAATGAAGAAAAATCACTACCTTGGCCACGCAGTGGCAAACTGCCGTTCTTCAAAGTTATTTTCATCTCTCCCGGGTCACTGAGGCTGTCAGAAGTTAATCAGCATTTCCAGACCAGGCTGTGCCTTGAGAGAGAGAGACGCCTCTGACAGAAAGGACGGGAGTGTGCAGCCCTCTAGTGCCCGCCACGGTACTGCCACAGTGGCCGTGTCCCTGCAGAGCTGCACACTGTCGTGTGTGTGTGTGTGTGTGTGTGTGTGTGTGTGTGTGTGTGTGTGTGTGTGTGTGTGTGTGTGTGTGTGTGTGTGTGTGTGTGCTCCTCACCTCGTGTGTGCTTCCCACCTCTGCCGTGAGCTCCTGTCACTCCGGAATCCGCTCCTGACAGGCAGCACGCCACAGGATTTGCACCCTGAGACCCGGGGCACATTTAAATAAATAAAATAAATAAAAGAATAAATAAATAAATAAGAAGAGAGAGAGACAGAGAAAGATAAAACCAACTAACCTTTTGTCTTTCAGCTGCCTTCAAGTACAGGGTCAGCCCAGAAGCTCTCTTCTGCTGTACCTTCTGCTGTTCCAGCTCCTTCCAGCCACAAGCTTTCCCTCAGCATGCAGGGCTGGCACATTTGCATTTGTACTGAAGGGTAACATTCTCTTCAGGCCACATTTTTTTCTGATCCCCCTAACTTAGCCATGACTGCAGAACATTTCCCCTTGGACTGGGGCATCAGCTCTGACTTGGGATGCAAACCCACATTTCCTCGGGGTCTCTGCTACAGTGTCACAGCTACTGCACTTGAACACCTTGCACATGATCCAGCTGCCCTGTCCCCTCTGGCACTAAATCTTCTCTAACCCCAAAGGAGCCCAAAGCTGGGCTGGCAGCAAAGGTGGCATCATGGCTGCAGCCCCTGTGCCAGGTCATCCCTCCTCCACCCACATGGAAGCTGTGTCCACCCCTCCTTAGGGTCCCTGCTGGCTTTTAGGGGTCTTCTCCCCTCATATCCCTGCTCTACCTCTACCTTCTGTGCCTGGCAACTGTCTGAAGACCCCAGAGTACACCTCTGGGAGACACCCAGCTACTCCTCAGAACCACACCAAGCTGATGGGTTTGCCTGCTGTGACCTTTATTTGCTGACAGTTCCCCTCAGTCTGCTCTTACCATCTCCCAGTGCTGTGTCCTAATGATGCCAAGACCCCATCCCAAAGGGTCTCCAGGTGCTAACTGAATCCTTCTTCCCTTTCTGCTGCAGACCTGGGGGCACAGCACGGGGCAGCTTGGCTTAAAGGCCACATTCCTGGGGACAGTGTTTGCTCCAGCTGCCACAGCTCTGAAGATAACACAGCTCTGAAGATAACACAGCTCTTGGCAGACACAAAAATCTTCCCTCACCTCATTTATTTCACACAGAAGTAACTTTTTTGTCTGTGTGTGTGATGCTGAGGGCTTGGTTTAGCTACCTGAGCATCTACCCCATGCCAGAGGACACCTGAGAGAGCCCAAGGGGTTGGCAGAGATATCAGAGGACCTGATCCTCTGTGATCAGGACCTGATCCACAAGCCTGTGTCCTGCAAGCCAGGTGGAGCACCCCAGGGCATCTCCAAGGGCTCTGGTCCCTTTGTTCAGGCAGATGTAGTAACTCCATCCTTGCTATAGCAAACCCAGTTCCAGATCAACGTTCTCCTACTTTCATGTCTAGAGAAAATCATTTGTTTTCAAGTCCTCACCTGGCAGGACATCTCCCTGGAAAACTCACTTTGGAGTCCCCTTGGGCTGGCCTGTGGGTTGGGAGACAGAACACAGCTGCTGCCAGCTGTGATGGGTTTAGCCACCCACATTTAATGGGCTGGGGTAGAAACAGGTGCCCTGTCCCAGGATACAGACCCCTCCAGAGCCAGCCCTGGCATCTGTTCCCAGGACACTGAGCCTGCTCCCAGTCAGGTGCTCTCCCAGCAGCTTTCATTTGCCCGGAAAGCTTAAAAAGGCCCAAGTTTGTTGTGTTTTCCTTCCCCGCACAGATGATTCACTGCACTCTTCTCTGTAAACAGTGGGTGGATCCCAGCTGGATTTCCGGGAGGAACACAGCACCGATTCCGGGCTCAGGGAGCAGCAGCAGCAGCTCCACACCTCCTTCTCGACATCGTCTCTATCCGTCCTACAGCAAAGCACAAGTGCAGGAGCAAACCCCTGGTTCACGAACACCTGCAGAACGCTTATGGAGTGTGGAGGGGAAAGGGAGCTCCAGCGTGCCCCGAACCGGGTCACTGGATGTGGGGGAGCTGCTGGGCACCGGGCACCCCTCGCCGCCCACTCAGCGCCTGCAGGCTCCTGTCCCCCCGAGCAGCCCCGCGGGCAGTCCCATCACAGCCGCCTCGGGAAAGCTGTCTGAGGAAAGCTTGATGCTAAGGGTTAACTGGCTCTCGCCTCCCACTGTGCCCTAGTTAGGAGGCGAGACCAGCGTTCGCGAGGAGAAGTGCTGGCAAAGCTCAAAATCTTTATTTATTTTTTTTTTCCCAGAGACTAATTGCAAGGCCAACTGAAAGGAATTACTTAGGGAAGAGCTGACATTTCCCTTGGTATTCCTCGTCGTGCATCTGTGGGTATGGAGCAGTGTGGGAACCAGCATGATGCTTGAAAGCTTCCCAAGTAACACCGTCCCTAATCCAAAAACCCCCTGCAAAACTCCGTCTCCTCTCAGATGAGACCTGGGGCAGGCAGGAGCATCCCTGTCAGGAGGGCTGGTAGGGACTGGGGCCACCTCCCCGTTGTCCCAGCACAGGGGAAACTCCCTTCCTCCCTGTGCCGCAGCCCCGGGTGCTGCCGGGGGCTCTGGGAGCCCCAGGAAATATCGGGATTTTAACCGCTAGAGGGAGAAAAGGGAGACTGGACATCACCGAGATGGTGCACAGAGCTCCAGCACTGTGCAATGAATCTCAGATCTGGACACAGACACTGAGATCTCACCCTGAAGTACCTCCCTGGGCTGGGACCTATCCCAGGACTCGTCCTGCTCTAGCTACACACAGCACTTGCCCCTGGCAAAGGTCTTTCCCAGCAGGAACATGACTTTGCACATCAGGGGAATTTAAACCTTGATAAAACATCAATCTGGGTGCAAAGCATAGGGAGAAGCTCCGCCAAGATGAGTCTGAAGAGAAATAAACCCCACGTTCTTAGACACGTTTTTGTGGCCCTTTCATTCCTTCAGAAGCTTTTTCCACCCTGTGACTTTCTGGGTGAATCCTCTGCCCCTGCCAGCTCCCACCACCAGTGGGTAACTCCAGCCCTGTAGCCTTTCCCCCAGCCCCTCTTTCACCCCTGCCAAAAATTCAAGCTTCTGCAGGTGCTGGGTCAGCATTTGGGATGCTCCTAATCCTCCATCCTTCTTGATGCTGCTCCTCTCCTAGTCTAAATCCCTGGAACAGACTGTCATCCCAAATCCTGACCATTTGCTAATGGAAAGCTTGGATGGGGGACCAACCCCAGTCTGACTCTTTCAGGAGATGCTGAAAGGCAACACTCCACTTTGCTGTTTCTGGGAAGAGGCTCAGCTTCCTTGCAGCCTCACTTGCCTTCACTCTCGTTTCTGCTTCACCAGCAGAGCTTTCCCCCCCGGGGAAGCCTTCCTGCCTTCTGATGGAAACCTGCCAAAGTCGGCAGTGAATGCTGCCAGTTTCTGGCTGAGTGTGACTGGCCGGGGAGGCTCCATCCCAGGGGGAAAGGATGTGGCCATTCCTGTAAGCCGCCCCTGACACTCCACACAGAGGTAGTGGGAAGGGGGTTTGGCTGGAATTTGTCCAGATACAAATGCCTTCCAAGGAGTGACTCAACTCTGTGGTTTTCCTCCCTTCCTTGCCAGCAAATTTGATTCCCAAATTGCTTCAGGGCTGCTGGAAGGCCGGGCTGCCATGACAGCAGCAGGTCGAGGGGGCACCCCTGCCTCCCCACACCCTCCTCTCATCTGCCTTCCTCCATCTCCCAGACTTCTTCAGTCCCAGCCTCTCATTTTGCTCCTTCTGCAAAGCTACATGGAAAAGAGGAAGGCTGCCAGCATCCACGGGCAAGGGCTGGAGGGAAACAGGAACCTTGAGGGGAAAAACATCCCAAGAAACTCCCTTTCCCCCTGGCCATGCTTCTGCTGGGGCTGCCAGCACTGAGGGGACTGGTTTGTGCTGGCAGATCACACTTAGTAGGGAGCTGCATGGGGTGTATGCTGCTTTCAGCATCTCTTTGGGAGCAGAAGGAATTGCTCCAGAGAGGTAAATGCCATCTCTGGTGGTCACACCAGCTGAACTTCTGTACATTTCCCCTGTTAATTTCCATTCATGAAAACTCACCAGATTTCTATCCAGGTGGCCAGAGGGCAGGAGGTCTCAAAGGATGCAAAAATATGACACAGGCTAAAAAAAGGAAGGCAGGTGGAGGGGGAGCCCGAGCTCAGAGCAACACAGCCTGAGCAAAACTCTGGCTGTGTACAAAAAGCCCTGCTGGGGAGAGAGGCAGAGCAAGTCCCCTTGGCAGGAAAATACCCACTGCTGGCTAGGCCTTTGTACAGTTTCTTGCAGAGCATCATTGATGGTTATAACCATGCCTGAACTCCTCTGCAGCCATGCAAATGCTCAGTGCAGGGTGTGGAGGGCAGAAGTCCACATCAGCATCCATCCCCCAGGCTGTGAGGTCAGAGTGCATCTGCAAGCACTGCAGGAGCAGCCCATCCCACAGGACACTTGGTGTGATGGAGGCAGCACCTCAGCCCCTCCAGGCTCTCTGTGTGCAGTTGGGGCTGGCATCACAAACCAAGGGGTTGAGAATAGGCTGAGCACCAGCCAAGCTGCCTGTCCTGCCACCCGAGCTCTGATGCCACTGGTGTGGCCTCTCAAACCTGGTTTTGAGGATCAGGCTCTGTGGACAAACCAAGGCTGCTCAGCTCTTTCAGCAAGGGCATCTCTGTCTTCATGCTGTCAGGAGAAAAAGCACCTGCTGAGCCCAAGTTGTCCCTTAACACCACATCCTTCATCCCAAGGGTAAGTTTCCCTCATGGATGACATTTTTCAGAGGAGGAACAGGGACTTGCAGGCAGTTTGCTGGCTTAGGGGAAAGGGGAAAGGAAAGACACACAAGGGCCACTAAATCTCACAAAGCCTGATGTTTGTAAGTTCAAGTCTGGAGATGGACTGAGCCTCAGCTAAGGCTGAAGTGTGGGATTAGCTCTGTGTTAGACGTGTGTGAGTCTACACTTGAGAGGAACTGCCTGGGGAGGGGCAGCAGGTGATGGCTGGCATGACCCTGGATCTGGGCACTACTGTGGGCTTCTCTACTAAAAACAGTCACTGTTGCCAAACAGTCTCTGTTGCCTCCCAGCACCTCCAGCCGAAGCCTTCTTGCTGTGCACAGCCTGGGGCTGCAGCCTAGAGCAGCCTCCCGAAGAGACTGAATCTCCCAGTAGGAGACCACCTCAGATGACCACGAAAGCCCTTGTCCCACTCCAGCCCCAGAGGCAGTGGCTGCCACTGGGACACCCCCGGGGGCTGCAAACATTTCACTGATCCTCTTTCCAGTGTCCTGCCCCGGGGCAAGGAGCAGCTGCATCAGCTTTCATCCAAAAGCCCCACAGTGCTGTGGGGCTCAGGCACTCAGAAAGCACACATCAGCCCTTCCCTAAGGCTACTTTCTGCTTTCAGCAGTAAGACTTGAGGTGCTCTAATTGCTGGCTTATTTCTGAGCACTAAACCACACCCTGGTCCTGCTGCCTGGCTTTTTCTGCAGTCATAGGAGATCAAAGGTAGGGGATTTAACTGAATTTCTTTGGGTGGGTAGGAAAAACCAGCTGCTCTCTCTTCCTTTGCCCTCTCCCCAGAGCTGGAAGGTGGATTTTCTCACCCCGGGGTGAAATCCCAGCCTTACAGGGGCAGTTCCCCTGTCCCTTCCCCCACAGTGCCTAGCCGTGCTCCCAGCACGGTGAGGCTGCAGAAAGCTCCCCCTTCCTCCCCGATAAATGCCAAGCCACTGTCCTTCCACAGGGGGCTGGGCCAGGCTGCTCCTCACTCACACCTGCTGCCTTTGGCTGAAGGAGACTGGGGGAATCTGGAGAAATGGGGACTAGGAACAGCATCAGGTCACAGCTGTGCCAGTGGCAGGGGGAAGGGATGGGTCCTGCAGTGTGACCCCAGAGACTGCTTCTGCTCATTCACCTCTGCCCACCAGACATATAAAAACTGGGATTCAGACAGTCACTCCAACTCCAAGCACACTCTTCCTCCTCTTCTTCCCACAACCTGCATTGTGAGAGCTGGCAAAGGTGTTCACCAGCAAATTCTCTTCCTCCTACCCATGCAGGGTCTGAGCTGCCCTGACGCCCATCCCCTTGGCATCAGGCCTGCAGTGACTTCCCTGTTTGCCCTAATGGTGCCTCTCTCTTGCCTGCTTCTTCCCCTGTTCCCCAGTGGTTTTCCAGCTCAGGAGCTCACCAGACCCTTCCCAGCAGGCAGACACATACGGAGCATGTGGGGGACCCATGAACCAAGGAGAGGGGTGCAAAGAAGTGGCCAAGCCAGCCATGGTACTGGGAAGAGGGATAACCCTTCTGGGGGCAAGATTTGTCCTGGGGAAGGTATCAGGAGCAGTAGCCAGAGGGATGTCCAAGGTCTGACCCCAGCAAGGACAAGCAATGCAGCCAGTGCTAGGGAGGTATTTGACCAGACCCCGCCCCCAATGGGGACATCAGCGTCACAGCCCTGATGCTGCAGTGCTGCCTTGAAAAGCTGAGAAGGCAGCAAGGAAGGAGCAGGGAGACCTCCAGCTCTCCAGTGTGGCACTGAGAGCTGCCAAAAGTGATGGCTGTGGGGAGGGAGTGCTAGTTGCTCCTAAGCTGTGTCACGTTTGGGTGGGACTGCAGCAGGTGAGCAGGAGGGCAGCCCCGCCTTGAGAAATCAGAGATATTTCAGGTCACAGGTCCAAATGCCAAAGTTCCTGTCCAACCCCTTGATGGAGCTAAGGGGCAGAGAGTGTCAATCATGCAAAGTTGAGGTGTGCAGCCAAACCACGCCTGACCACCTGAAAATACACTGAATTGCTGATGTTGCCTGCTTTGGGGACTTTGCATTGATCAAATTGTGGCTCCACCTTGGACACCTCCATGACAGAGCCTTCCAGGTGCTTCCCACTCCAGAAACACCATGGCAGCTTCCAAAAGACAAAACCACTCTGTAAATTTTATCTGAGCCTGCAGGGCAGCTGTTGAGCCCAGGCAGAGTGGTGCAGGCAGCCAAGCACGTCAGGCATCTTGCCTCCCCCCATCAACTGATTTGCCAGTTTATTTCTGGGTTTGTTCACCGTGGCACAGAAGGAGCAGTGGTGCTCGCCCCACCATCAGCTCAGTGCCACAGCCAGTGCTGTGATTTTCATTTTCAGACTGCTGGCAGAGGGGAACCCCGGGGGACCTGACGTCACTTCTGAGCAAAGACAATCGTTGTGCTTTTAGTGACACTGACAGAATGCTGGAGAATGGGACTTCAAGAAAAAGGAGTCTCACCACCAGACACGTGTGCTCACCCACCAGAGCTGGCAGCAGCCAGTAGGGGCTACCTGCTTGGCCATAATGTCCCAGGGAACATCATCTATCAGTGTCCCCAGGGAGGGCATGCTCCGTGTGGTGCCAATGGGCATGCCACTGGATGAAACACTGGCTGCCAAATGGAATGCTGGCTGGCACATTCCCAGGCCCTCGGCAGCACCTGCTACTGGCAGGGCTCTGTGGGCTGAGGATGGACACAGCTCATCACTGGTGCCAGTGATGTGTATGTGACCCCGACTCTAGCACTGTCCTCACTTGCAGAGGCACTACGTTAAAGGAGGAACTGATTGGGCTTTGGTGGGGTGAGGCCAAGGTACCTGTGAGTCCCGGGGGGATTTTCACTCCCAAAGGAGGAGGCTGAGCTGGTCAGGCAGCCACCCTCGAGCTTGTGCCAGGCAGGCAGCACTCAGGTGCCCCTTCCACTCGGCTGGGGAGGAAATTTTACCTAACCCGAGAGGATCGTGGAGTGCTGGAGCACGAGCACAAGGCACTGCCAGCCACGCCGCAGTTTCCAGGGAAAGCGGTCCCCTCTGGCATCCGCCCCTTCCCGGGAAGGAGAGGCTGCTGGGGGCCGTGGCCCTGGCACGGGGATGCCGGTTGCTCCCTCCCACGGCTTCCCCTTTTCTCAGAAAGCCTGGAAACCAAAGGTGAAAGAAGTGGGTGGAAACTCTGCGCTGCCGTCCAGGAAGAGAAGTGAGTAAGTCGGCTGCAATATTTAACTGTGCCTCCGGCCCCGCCGCCCGCAGACCCGCCTCGACGGGAGCCGGAGCTGCCGGGTGAGTGCCGGGGTCAAGGGAGGGTCTGCGCCGGAGCGGGGGGACCGATGTGGCTGCAATGAGGGGATTTCTGGGCTGCTGCTCTCGGCAAGGAGCCGCAGCCCGGGCGCTGCAGAGGGCGGCTCTGCCCGTGCCGAGCAGGGGGGACGCGGTGATGTCTCTGGGTCGATGGCAGCGCACCCGCTCCCGGCTGCGGGGAGCGGGACGGGAGCTGTCAGACACCGTGTGCGGGCACGAGCATCTTCACTTCTATCCCTGGCTTTTTTCGTAACCTGCAGAAGCGGACTCGTGCTTCTCATACTTTAAACGGCGCGGGGAGGGGCATGTTCCTGCAAACTTCCCGGGGAGACAAAGTGAAACTCCCTGGAATAATGCTCCAGCCACCATGTAAGCGCCGTGTCGGTGGCTGTGCAGCACCCACAGGACGCCGCTGCTTGGGCCTAGGCACGTCCTAGCTAATCAGTAACTCCCGGCATAATTAGGTGAAAATGCCTAAAGGAGGGCGCTGCTGCTTTTTTTAAGACATAAAGAAATAAATCATTAACCTCTGTGTGCTGGAGCTGCCTGGGAGTCACGTCCCCTCTGCAGCAGTGGCTTGTGCTTTGTCTCCCCCAGGAGCGAGGGAGAGGGCAGCGCCCCAGCCTGCCCCGTGTACCCACAGGAGGGAGGGAGCGGAGAGAGAAAGGCAGAAAGAGCTCAATGGCTCAGGCAGCTCAGGGCTGAGCTGGTGCGGCACACCTCTCCAGCAGCAGGGCTGGCCATGAGTGAGCTTTTGCTTCTCTGTGTCCTCCCATCGCCTCCAGCAGGGCTTGCCATGGGGAAATCTGCTCATGTGGCCATTTCAGCTGTGCTCCACAGAGAAAGCCCCGCAGCAGCAGTATCCTCCTGGACACCTGATTGTCTGCAGGGTCTCTGGACTCACCACCATTTGGGCTGAGGTCAGGAGCCTTGAGGAGCTCTCAACCTTTCAGCGAAGGGCTCCTGCTCCAGGGTCAGTGGAGGCATGTTGCAGTGGGGCTATGAAACTCCCACCTGCAAAGGTGGCAGCTGGCCTGATGCAAATTCCCCCAGGCCTGCACTGGGGCAATGGTCACCACACGATGCAGTGCTGCAGCCTGACCCTGACACAGCCTCCAGAAAACACAGGGTCAGGCCAGGGCAGGGCACCTTCACACCAGCAAAATACACATCACTGAGGTGGCTCCCACATCTCCATTCATCCCTGCCCTCCCAAGTATTACCTGGCACCCCACTCCAGTGCAGACCCCCTAAGGGCAAGGGATAATCCCAAAATACACAGGGCCAAATCCAGCCCTGGCCCTGCCTGAGTGAAGCAACACAGGACAGAACTGTATCAGGTAAATCAAGGAGCAAAGGCAGAGCATCTAGGATGCTGTGGATGCCATGCCATGAGGACATTGCTTGCAGGAGCAGTCAGAAATGAAATCAGAATTGGAGCTTGTCTGAGTTTGGATTTGAATTGTTTCTTTCCCAGCTCATCCCCCATGGGCTTTCCATTGCACTTGGATCAAACTGTTTCTGGTGCATTTTGGCAATGGGGTGCCCCAGTCCCAGCATCCACAGGAGGGATTCCAAAAGTAACATGCTGGAGCTGTACCTGCCCCACCTTAGAAAGGGTGGGGTGCAGGGCATGGGGGAATTCATGCCAGACAGTTGCTGGGCTGTCCCACTCAGCCCCAGCACCCACATCACCTCCCTGGGCCACAGAGCAAGGGAAGGAGGACCATCAGGGAAGGCTTGTTGGTGTTAACCCCCATCCTTCTCACCTGCCTGTCTGCTTGAAATCCTTCCCCTTTCTTTGCAAATCAGCCCATGGAGGAAGATGAGGAGGAAGGCTTTTCCTTGGACTCCACCTTTCAGTTTCTGAAAGCAGTGGCTGCTTAGAGCAGCAGAGGGATGAAGGCAGATGGATGGCACTTTAAACACCAGACATCCATCAATAATGTGAGGTAAATGCCTCAGAGGAGTTTTATGGCTTAAAAAATTAAATACAAAGATGTTCCATGCACTCAAACAGCCAGGGACTGCAGGGTAACCACCCCATGGGTATGAGATGAACAACAAGCAACCCCAAAGCATCCCAACCCTACCAACCATTTCAGGCTGGCAGGGGCTTCCATGTGGCTGCAATGTCTCTGGCAGGCTGCCTTCCTGCCTACTCAATTGCACAGGTGGCTGCTTGCAGAGCAGGGGGAGGAGGAGAAGGAGGAGGGAGATCAGAGTTTGAGGAACTCAGAACTATTGAAAATTCCCTGCCAAGTCACAGTGGTCTGAAAACGGGCACAGTACACAGCTGGGGCCCTGAGCTGCCTCTCTGACCCTGCCCACCTGCTGTAGGGTGGGGACCCTGGTGTCAGCTCTGCTTTACCCCATCTCCCTGCACTGCTGCCCCTCCAGGCAGCCCCTGTGGTACTGCTGCACATGGTCCCTGGGATACACCAGAGCTGGCACTTTCAGCCTGGGATTCCTCAGCTTTTGCAACAGGATTTGGCTCCTTCACTACGTGCATCAGGATGGTGAGTTCATGCTGCCCTAACTGAACTGTGATTCCCAGCGGAGGGATTAAAATAGAGCCCCGGGCCAGCAGTTGAGCAATCGTGGAGTTCACTGCTCGTGCGACAGTTGCTCAGTGCTTCCCCCATTGAAATCTTTGCCCGTGCTCCAAAGTGGTGTGTGTCATTTCCCGTCTCTTCTGCTGACCCGAGGGCAGCTTTTCTGCACTGCTGGCATACAGGCAAAGGGCTGGAATCTGCTCCCAGTGCTTACTCCTGCCTGAGCCACTGTCATCACAACTGTGCCAAATTATTGCTGAGCCAAGGAAAAGCTTTTCAGCCATTAGCTCAGTCCCCAGGTTTGAAAGTGAATGTCTACTGAGAGGTGAGGCTGCCTAAAGCTGCTAGCAGCATCAGCATCTCTGCGGGTGCTCAGGGGGATACCCCACGTGCCCCTCCATGCACGTGAGATTTGCACCCCAAGCCAGAGGGTGGAGGCAGTGGGCAGCAAAGGGCACATAGAGTTATGGGATGCACCAGCAAGCCCCAGGTTAACCCAGATGGAGACCAGTCCCTCCCTGAATCTATTCACTGAGCTATCTGGAAAAGGCTTTTCATTCTTCATTTTATATAGAATTACTCTGTGTCCCTTCCCACTTCAAATGGCAGAAAGCCCCTGCACCTCATGGTCCACCCATGGTAGCACCTGCTGCACAAACCATTCCCCTCAGCTGGCACCTCCCAGTTCAAGAGGTTCCTATGGGCATTGGTTTCAGTATGAATGGAGCAGAGCAACAATGCCTGGGAGTGCTGGGCTGCTCCTGCAGGACTGAGCATCCCCCTGGCACAGCTTGCCCCTTTTCAGACACACACACTGAAAAAGAGCAGTTTAGACCAAGGGATATGTGACACCTGCAAACAGAGCAAATACATAGGGGTATACTCAACACACCTGCCAATATCAGCCCCAGATGGCAGAAATGGTGTTTCTCTTACAGCTCTAAGCAGGTTTGCAGAGCTTAGGGCTGACCTGCAGCTTTGCAGTGACTCCAAACTGCAGGATACATTGAAGAAAAAAAAAAAAAAAAAAAAAGCCAGCCAGCTTGAGCAAAGTTCCCAAAGAAAGCTGTGTCTGTCTGTGCCACTTCTGGGGTGAGAGGTGCCAGAGTTTTCTCTCCTTGGGGCAGCTCCCAGATGCAAAAATCTGTGTCAGCTCAGTGCCTGCCCTGTGTCAAAGACATGACAAGCTCTTTGCTATTTTTTCCCCTTTGCAGATGGAGACACAGCTGGCTGGAGCCAGGGGAAGCTGACTCGCACTGGCTGCTTGGCTCTGAGAACTGAATTCCATAGGCGTTAAAGCCTCCAAAATGCCCTATGGATTCAGTTCTGCAGCTGGGCAGCAACTGAGCCTCAAACCTCCAGGAACAGAAGGCAACTGTGAGCTCTTCCTACAAGGGAAATGCAAATCTTTGCTCCTGCACAGAGATCAGATTAGGGATGGAGGGGAGTTACAGCCACCACAGAAGTATCTGCTATCAGAGAGCTACTAGAGGTTTGCGGCACATCTTCCCCCAAGGGAAAAAAAGAACCCAACTATAGAATGTTTTCTTCCCTCTGGAAGTGAAATGGCACTTGAGAAAATAAATACATTGCTACCTCCTGATGTACTGCATGCAATTGTGAGCTTCTGCTAAAAATACACATTGTCAGAACAACAGCCTGGGTGTGCCCAGCCATGTCCTGTTCAGAGTCCAGGCAGCAAAACCAAACAAAACTTTGGAGAAGATAAACAGGACAGGATGGGTAAAGTTAAGGGTTATGCCCTCTGTCTCCCTGTGGGCCCTGGAGATGACCCTAGCAGAGACACATGTTTAGAGGAAGTATTTGTGTAGGCAACAGGCTCTGTTTTCATCCATCCATCACATATCTCTGGGAGAGCCTGCTTGTGCCCCATGAGTTTTGGGGATATTTCCACTATAACACAGTGTCATGCTGCCACAAAGAACCTAATGGCTGGAGGAATGACATTTAGGATAAGTTATTGTGCAAGTCCCTGTAGTTTATGTAGCATTTCAACATCACTGTATGGCAAACCCTATGCTCCTTCTCACCTTGCCTAGAAAAGCTGGTTTGCACCTCCTCCAGGATCTCACCTAAAGCAGCCCCTGCCCACAGCAGGCATCATCCAGCTCTGACAGCTCAGCTGTGTCCCACAACAGCCCCAGGGGATGGGGAAGAAACTCCTTCCCACACCCCACTGAGGTGCTGCACCACTGCAAGGATCTAATGCATGAACTTTGGGTCCACTGCCCAAAGGAGCTGCTGCTGCTGGAAGGACGGGGACTGCACCACCAATGCAAGGGTAATGCAGGCATTTAACTGCACATCCCTAACCAGGCAGGGGAGCCTGGTCTGCCAAGGAAGAGATGAAAAATACCTTCACAAACAACCAATCCAGCAGGAACTGCTGCCTTTTTCCTATACTGGGTAACCAAAGGCATAACTGATTAGCCAGCAGGATTATGGAGGCCTCTTCTAGCCCATTCAGCAAGTCCCACTGCCACTGTTTGCAAAACAGCCAAGAAGCATCAGTTTGGTCCAAGGTTTCTACAGCAGTTTTTCTGGCTCAGCCCTCTTGCAGCTTTGTCTGGCAGCAGAGTTAACATATTTCCAAGAAGCTAAATGGGGAAGGAGAAATGCAGACAGTTGCAGAGACATTTTGGCAATTGGTTAAATAAAACCTGTTGCACTAACAAAAAAAATTAAAGAAAATCCTCTTGCTTTCACTTTATCACAGTTCAGAACAACCAAGGGCCTCCAAGTTGACCCTCAGTGTCTCCTTCACTATGCAGATTGGTAACATCCCATTGCCTCCCATGTGGGAGGTCAGGGGAAGACTAGGAGACTACAGGGGGACAGATAAGGTCCCCTATTTCTCCTGTATGCTTATAAAGTTCCTGCTGGTCCTTGGAGAAGCTGACAGAAAACAAACTAGGGCAAGGTGCTGCCAAGCAGGACAAGCCACCATGGCTGGGTATGAACCATGGCAGAAGCCATCCCTAACTTCACAAAAAGGTGCCTGATTTGATTGCAAGTTGTTCACAAATGAGACTGATGTTAAGTAGTTAAGAACCAGAAATATAAGCATTTGCATTTGGGGTTTTTTTTAATTGTTTATAGTCATTTAAAAGGTACAGAAGTTTGGAAGTAAGTCAGACCCAGCCCCTCACAGTCCTCCAGGTTTGACACAGCTCTTCCAGTACAACCACCAGCTATGGAAGTGCTGTGGTTCACACAACTCCAGTAACCTCAGTGGAGAGCCAGCACCTCCAACCAGGAGGTCAGCCAGGTCAGACCCAGAGCAAGGCCTCAACAGCAGTTTCAATAAGGACATGTAGCCAGGAGTACCAAGCACCACATTATCAAGTGTAACAGGATGGGGACACCAGAGTGTAGGGAAGTGCTGCATATAGGCCTCACATGGTGATAAAGCACAAGGATATGGTCATAACAGCAGTGACAAGACATGCAGACAATTGCTCTTTAAGTGTTAAAGAGCCCCTGTGTTCTCTGGGACCTGCAGTGCCCTCAGTCTGAAGGAAATTCAGCTTTTATCTCTCCAGGAAGAAAACCAGCTTACAGGCCCTTCCTCTGGACAAGGTAGGAAGAGGCCCATCTTCTCTGATCAAGGGCTGCAGTTTGGAGATCCCCCACCAGCCTGTGACTAGTCAACCAAACCAGTGGAAACCAAATGTTCATTTCAAAACCAGGACCAATGAGCTGATCCAACACTCAAGTGTCATGTGTTTTCTTCACAGGATGGGCATTGTGCATCAAAAAGGGTAAATCTGCCATAAGATTGTGGAGAACAGGGAGCAATTAAAAGAAATCAACAGGAATGGTGGCATCCATTGCTTGTGCAACTTGCCAACCACACCAAAACCAGCTGCCAACTGGCTCCCATGAGGGTACTAGAGCATCAGTCCATTGGGTATCTGACTACTTCAATGTCTCAGTTTCTTCTTCTTCTTACGGTTCCGGTCCTCACTGCTGTCATCTGCCTCACTGGCACTGGGGGTCACAGCCCGCTGGACAACCTTTTTCTCCACTGCATATTCCTGGTCTTCTGTCTTGGGGTCTCCCTTGACCAAGAACTCTCCTTTCCGGTAGGATATGGAAACATTGGTCCGGGGGTAGGTGCCATAAACCCTCCGGAGATCATCCTTCACAAATTCTGGGAGGTCTTTCCTTGGCCCAAACACCTTTCCAAGCTTCCCCCATTGAAGCTCCCCTCTCATTGTGAAGCCTTCTGGCCATGTGTCTCGATACTGATCTGACCTCTGGCAGGCAGCATAGGGATGGTAGTTTGCATAGGGGCTGTAGAGAGGGATAGGGACCATGGGAGGGAGGTGCCAGGTGTGGTATGGATGGATATAAGGATTGGAGGCACTATAGAGATGATGATACTCCACCTGAGCTCCTGCATAGTCAGGGTAGCTGTTCCGGTCCACCACAAAGGTGATGGGTCTGCTGTAGAAGCTGTGCATGTGGATGGGAGGGAACATCACAGAGCTGGACACATCTTCTGCTCTCCCAGGCCGCAGAGGTGGGTAGGTGTAGGCAGAAGGTGGGATCATGGCTGGGTAATATTCCCGTGGCACAAAGCTGGACTGGTACATTGTACAGGAGCCTGGGGTTTTACACAGGGGGCACCTCTCTGGAGCAGCTGCTGAGTCTCAAAAGCTGTGAGGACAGAAAGGGAAGAGAAACAATTTACATTGGTTATATACATTTCAGGCTGAATAAGGAGATGTAACTAGCAGTGTAAGCATACCAGCTAATTAATAATTAATACAAGGAGCTCCCCACAGCTTGCAGAGGCAGTAACCTATCAAGAACAAGTGGGCCACATGGCCTGTTAGCTGCTCTGCAAGAAATCAGTTTACCCACACATCTCAGAATTGCAAAGATGAGAGCAAGCTGGCGTAAAGACCAGTGAGGGCAGAAGATTAAACCTCATATCCTCATGACTTGTGTCTGCAGTGCTGGCAGGCAGCAAGACACTGCAAGAAGCTGAAGGCCCTTGAGCAGGCATGAAAATGGGGAAGGCAGGCACAAGGGAAAGAAACAAAGCAAGCAGGCAAAGAAAGGAAAGAGACAACAGCCCAACCCTGCTGCAGTCATGTCAACTGCTGTCCTGCCCAGACAAGGACATCTTAAATAAAAAGATCTTCAACTGTCCTTGACTCTCTCCCTATCCTCCCAAAGCTCTGCTTTAGCTCTGATAAGCAAATAAGAGCTTACTATTTATTTCTACAGCAAAATCCAGGCACATCTACATTCCCCCTGACAAGTTGTCATGTACAGGTTTCTCCTTCTGGTCTCACTAGTTGCCATTCGCATTTAAGTGTGCATTTACCTTGAGCAACTCTGACCTACAGCTGAATTTGCTCCTAGCCCGCCCTTGGCCAGATATGCAAGCACCCTCCAGGGCATGAAGCAATGTCCTCCCAGGACTCATTATCCTCTCCCCTAGGGCAGGAAAGGAAGCTGTATGTAGCATAGGGTTGCTTTTTTTTAAAAAAAAGTTTGCTATCACAGACAGGAAAAGACCATGCACAGGTCTTGCAACTAAAGGCAGAAAACTGGATATTTTTTTCATGGAATTCAGATCCTGTGAGCTTTTCTTGCTTCAGCCTTAAGTAGAGTTGCATCTCCCATAGGTGTTGACCAAGAAAGATAGCTGAAAGTTCAGCTGTCCCCCAAGAGCTGCCTGACACAAACAATGCTGGGTACTGCAAAATGAAAGCTTTTCTTTTTAACCAGCACAAGTTCCTCCTGTTCCTAGAGGTTTATAATGCACACTAACTAGCTCAAGCCTACTTTTGCCATGGGTTCAGGGCTAGAAGCCTTCACCCCACACATGGAACAGCAGAACAGCACTGGAGTAGTCAGTCAAGACCAGGCAGCACCAAAGACTTGCAGCCTTGGAGACAAAACCCATCATAATCACCACCCCCCTCAGATAGGAGGAAATGAAACGAAGTTCACAACCTATTTGCCTAACTTGCTTAGAACCACCACAAAAATCCAAAGGGGCGTTGTATGTCAATGCCACCATGAGATGGGCACGTGGAATAAATGGTCTTATCCTGAAAACCAGTCTCAGCACCTCTTTAAATAGCTTATCCATGACTCCCCATTGAGATCCACACGTCTGTGAAGCACTTGTATTTCAGAGCAAGTAGTCTGCACAGAGAGTGTGCAGCTATTGCATCCATTGTATGAAACAAAGCAAGCCAAACTTACGCCCCTTCTGCTGGGTCAGTGTGCTGCTCCATGCCAGTTAAGGACAACTCTGGAGAACCTGTTTGCATCTAGTTGATGACAGCTCTTACTCAAAAGCTTCTGTAGCACTCTGCATTTTGGCTGTCAGCATCATTGCTTCCAGGTCTTCCTGGCAGGCCATCTAAATCACTGGGGGTTTATCACAAGGCAGCCTTAGCACAGCTACTAATTGCTTTGATTTTACACTGAAAGAAGATAAGGGGAACAAGCTGGTGGCTCAGCCTGGCAGGATGACCCACAAGAGGAAGCAAACTGAAGAGATAAGTAGGGGGAACAAGATGAGGATTAAGCAGGGCTAGAAGCGCTTCAGGGCAGCATTGTCACATGCCCCACCACAGAAGCAAATACATTTCCCTGGAAGCAGATCACTCAGGAGGAATGTGTTGACATCCTACACAAGACTTCACAGCCCCGGAGGAAGTTTGCAAACCTGCCAGGGCAAGCCTTGACTGGGTGGCCTCTGCCAGGCTCCGCTGCAGCTCTCCCCGGCACTGCCCTGTCCCTGCCTGCTCCCGAGCACAGAGCTCTCAGACTGCCCAGACACAGCCTTACCTGCACAGGCACAAAGCACCAAGCCCCAGCTCCTGGCTTGCAGGGCCCAGCACTGCTCTGAATGCTCAGGTGTGTTGCAACAAGGTTTTGGAGTGCAGGAGGCACAATGCTCCTGCCCTGCCCCTGCAGAGCTACACCCTGGTGTTCCCAGGGGCTGACAATGCAGTTTACCCCACCATTACACAATTGCCTGTTGTTCATACTGAGCTACAGCATGACAAATCCATGTGTACAGGAAAAGAGGGCTTTGAGAACACCAGTACCAGCTTGCCTGATCCTGTACCACTTTACTTATCAGGATTTGTCAGGCCATCTGATGGCTGGAAGGCATCAAAAGATGCTTAAGAAAACCAACTCCAAATACCAACATCAAGTGGTACCACTTGAGGAAGGAGTCCAATCCCCAATTTCTTCTCCCCTTCTTCTTCTCAAGGAGGCCTTATAGCACCTTCCAGTACCTAAAGGGGGTCTCCAAGAAGGCTGGCAAGGGAATTTTCACAAGGGCAAGGGCATAGTTGATAAGGGGGAATGATTTTAAGCTCATGGCAAGTGAATTCAAATTGAATATTAGAAATTAAAATTCTTTATGTGAGAGTGCTGAGGCACAGGAGCAGGCTGCCCAGAGAAGCTGTGGATGCCCCATCCGTGGAAGTATTCCAGGTGAGGCTTGATGGGAATCTGAGAACTCTGGTCTAGTGGAAGACGCCTCTGCCCATGGCAGAGAAGCTGGAACTGGATGATCTTTAAGTCCCTTCCAACTAAAACCACACTATGATCCACATGCTCCTACTTTCTTGTTTCTCCAGTACCAGCAGCCAGAGGCTGGCCTGGTCTTAGAAATAAATTATCTGACAGCCTCCAACTCTTCAGGAGCAACTATGGGACCAGAAAAGGAGAGGGGATCCTAGCTGATCTGTCTCTTCAGACTACTATCCTCCTTCGCTCCACTTTCAAGCTCTGTTATACCTTGGGGAAAAAAAAAATAAAAATCACCACATCTGTTGCCCAGCACTTGAATGTCCTAAGCAGGAACAGTCAAAGCAGTCCTTAAAGCCTGAGCTGAACTCTGCTAAATGCTTGCCTACTTCTGAGAGCCACTAACATCCATCAATACATGCCAGGTATTGGTGGCACAGATAAAAAGCCTGGATGGGCAGACAACAGGCTGTGCCTGGGAGCCAAGCCTCTCCAAGCCAGGGCACTGGAAACAGTGGTTGGCAGCAGGGAGCAACAAGGGACCAATGCAGGAAGAAAGGCCACAGCAAGACACAAGGCAGCCTCTCCTTTTGAGCCTTTCCAGCAGTTTTGACTTTGCTGAAAAAGGGTTCAAATCCCACTTGGCTGGAGCTGAATGAGACACCAGGCACAATGAAAAGGAGAGAAATTTCCAAAGACAGTCACAGAAAACTAACATAAGACCATCATCTCTGCTTGATGAGAACATGATACTGCAGATTATTTACCCAGGCTTGCCAGAGCTGACTCCAGCAATTCCCTTACCCACTGCCCCAGTCATCTGGCAGGGCCTTTACCTCCTCAAACATCTTGGTGCAGGTCAAGGGGACTGACACCACAGTTCCCAAAAAAGGCCTGCCAAGCAAAGGCCTTCACACCAGCTGCCCCACACAGAGTTGCTATGGAGCAATCAAGTAATGTTTGCAATACAAAACTAGAGAGGACATTTGATAAGAGAAGCTTTTGTTTCAGCCCTCTCAGTTACTACAGGTGATGAATCCACCACTAGTTAAAACAGAAATGCCCAAGCCTGATAGGGCTTTCCTAGTATCTAAAGCAGCAGAAATCACCTGCTAAAAATATAGAACACCATGGTTTTTCTGAACCTCTCAGGGCAGTAGAGCTTTATTATCACTTGGACTAGCTTTGAATTTGGTGAGCTTCCTTTTTAGTATTTGTGGAACACAAGAGGCCACTGTGAGCTACAGAAAACAGAGGACAGAGTAAATATTCAATTCCATGCCAGACTACACATCCTGTAGGAGGGATATTAAAATGAGCCTGACTGTATCATGGGCAGTACCAACATACAGGTGTGCCACAACACCCAACATGTGAAACTGCATACAAGTATCTCACATTGGAGAGGCTGGTTTCACAAAGTCTTCTGTCCAGCTGAAGCAGGGTCCCCAGATCAGGCTGGCAGTTTGGATGGGCTTAGATACTTCCTCAGGGAACATGCTGCTAGCCAGCACAACCATGGAGACACTGGGCCCATGGGAGAGGACATGGCCATCTAATTTACTGTAACTCTCAACTGAAACTATTCTTGCCTCATTCCATAGCCCTGTGATCTGCTCACAAATGAAGATCCCATTAAGTTACCCTTTCCTTTCCTCTGTTCCAGCACTCAAGTTTTCAGATTATTCTTTCTAGCTTTTTTCATGACCTCTTTCTCTCCCCACCCCATCAGAAACCACAGATCTCCTGCAATTGCTGTGTAACAACACCCAAGGGTATGGGGATGAATACTGCAAAAGCACCAGTTTCCCCCAGCCAAGAGGATGAAGAAGTAATGAGTTATTTCCAGTTAGTCCCCCCATTTTGAGCAGAATCTGCAAAACTGTTGCCACATGACAAAGCTTTGGCAAAGACTTTTTTTTTTAACCCAAAACTTCAAGGACTGCTTAAAAGGAGATGTTAAAACTGAATGTTTTTATTCAGCCAAGGTTTGTCTTCCATCACTCTGGTGTCAGTCCCACGCACTTATCCAGCATCCTGGTAGCTGGAGATAGTGCGTGGGAGAAGATCATGATAAAGCAGTTTCATATTTTTCCTTGTCACTTCTATCTCTTTATTGCCAACTTAAGGTCATGCTTGGTTTGAAGTCTTTTCAGTAAAACTCATCCAGGAGAAGATTCCCAAGTACTTCTTGGGGAGGTGGGAGAGCAGTACAAAAAGCCACACAACACAGTAACTTTGATTCTCCACCACCAATACTGATCCTTAGGATGCAAGCACTTGGCTGCCTTCCTAAACAGGATGCTTTCTCTTTGCCAGACATGCCTGGCAGCAACACAGGAATTCAAGGAAAATGCAATAGCTCATTAAAAGCTGGGCCTTTTTAGGCCTTAGTTTTTATCTAGAGGACCAGATTCCCATGCTAGCGCTGCTTAATAATGGAAAAACTTGAATTTTGAACACAAATCCACTCACCCCCCAACCATAAAATAGCACCACATTTTGCTACACTCTCCAAGAAAAAAACCAGCCCATGCTGCCCCAGCAAAGTACACCAAGAAGTGTTACATACTTGTACAAGGGGTTACTGCATCATGCCTAATTCAAGGTACCAGTAGACAATAGTGATTAACAGCAATACAAATCAACACTGTAGAGAACAGGCCTGCCCACATCACTAACCCAGTCTGGGGAACTTCCCCAGCAATTCTGGAGCTCTGACCCTGTTTCCCCTCACCCCACAAGAGGGATATTTCTATCAGGAATTACTTCACTGCCCAAATTCTTAGAGCAGCCCAAGCCAACTGGAAAGATACTGCACACACAGTTGATATAAGAGCTCCATGGACAATCCCTTCAGCTCAGCCAAAAGGGAAAATTTAACTTCTGAAGCCAGAAGACACCAGTCTCACCCTGCTGTTACTAGTGCACCACGAAGAAAAGAGCTCCAGCTGTCACTGGTAACAGTGGAAATAGTAGCTAATGCATATTACTGTCAGTCACCCCTTATAGAGGCCCTTTGAAGAGGGAGTAGAGCCATTTCAGCTATTCAAAGCAACATTCCCAGAAAGCACTGAAGTCTAGTGTGGGTCTGGCATTTGTTTCTGAGGTCTGCACAAAGTCCAGACTCAGTATGAAATCAAAACACTAGGAAAAGACCAAGTCATTGCAGAGCAAGTCTTTACTTGACAGTAGCTATCCAGAAACCACCCCCCTGCATAACTCTGCTTGAATAGCTGTCAAAGGGCAGCTCACTGGTGACAGAGAGGTTTGGAGCAGCCACTCCAATTCTGACTGCAGCTGCTGGATAACACAGCAGCTCTGGAACAGCTGTGCCACCAAGAATAAACATGATGAGTGTTACCATAGGGTGACTGCATCAGCAGGCAAGGCTATAGAAAACACACCTGCCTGCTGCCAAGGTGATCCCAACACTGTCACCTATTCAGCCTCTCCCTGGGTATGTGTCTGCTGCAGCAGAGTGTACATTTTGGATGTACACCACAGCTTCTCTTTTCCTAACATGTTCTCCTTTCAGCTTAGCCTAACTTTGTGTTATTAAAGCTTCCACCACCACCATTCTCATCTTCCCAGTAACCACTGCAGGCATCCTTTGCATCAGATGCCTTCCTCACCTGAGGTTCAACTCAGTGTCCCATGTCTCAGTATCCCAGCCATCATGTTTTTTTTCTCATTTAAACTTTCCCAGACACAAGTCTTTTTTCTTTAGTTGAGCATATTTTAATGTGTATTTCGTAATGCTCAGTCCTAAGGATCCCCTCCATGTTAACACACAGCCTGCAGAGACCTGCTCCTCCTCTCACTCAAGAGTTCATCTGATATACATCATCTCCATCCACACATGCTCTTCTTCAAAGAAAATATGTCAGTATCAGTTAGTGCAAGGTTCCAAATTAGGAGGTCCTGGATGAGCCTCCAGCTGAGACCTCTGTCCAGCTATTCCTCTTCACATTACAGTGTAGAGAGAACACACTCAGGGCACTAACTTATATCAAGCACACCAATAAGTCAACTAAGTGACCAATAACCTCATTAATGCACCAGTAGCATCTCATGGCTATTTATATCACTTTGCACACAGCTATGAAGCTACTAATCAAGTCTTATGAACCACACATGATGCTATTGAGTCACCCTTCTCTCCCACACCACTTAGCACTAGGATGCACATGTACCCTACTTTGCTCTGCCCTCCCAAAACAATTCTATCCAACATAGACCTGATGTAGAGTCCAGCAGATTGTTCAAGGAGCATCACTTCAGTATTCCTGTGGGCTTGGGTCCTCAGGCTTCACTGTCATCCACAGACACCTGCAGTCCTTCAGTCAGCTGATCTCACCTTTGTCTCATTTTATAGACTCTTCTCTTACTTCAGGATGTGCTTTTTCTGCCACATTTATGCTTCCCTTGCCCCAGTCTCCTCCCAAGCAGCCAATCCACTCAGATTATTTCTTCCTCAGTTTGCCACATCCATAATTAAGCCTGACAATGCCGATATCGTTACCTTGGCAATCTCAGCCTTACATGGTATTACTGATATGGTGCAGGTGGCCTTGGAAGATTTTACCCTGTAAGAGCTGCTTCAGACATTCCACAATTATCTGGTTCCTCCTGGTTATACATTGTTTACTTTACACACTCTAAGACAAATAATTCAATTCCAGGCTTAATTCCCATGCACAGCTCCAGTTACCTACCAGCACTTTCTTATCTTACACACAGTTTGCATAGCAGAGCAACATGTTTTGTACTTCCACACCATCCTGGTCTCTCACCTGCTTAATTACAAGTCTTTGTCCTTGAAGTACTCTCGGGAGAGTCTCCTGATATGCTGCAAAGGAGTAACAGATCACACAGCCTGGCTCTCTAGAAGGAGTTTCTAGAGACCACAGGGTTTCCTCTGTTAACAAACACCAGTGTCACAGAAAACTATTTGCATTTTAACTCTTTGTTCTTTAAATACACTTAGATCCCATTCCCACATATCCTGCATCAAGGATGGATATGCAGAAGTACAGAAGGCATAATCTTATGCACTTGCACTCAGTCTTCCCAGGGGATCAACACCCTAAACAGTAGGACAGGGCAGGAAAGATTATCCAGTCTTTGGGGTTGTATTACATACAGCATACCCCTCTGGTATATAAGGGGGTTTTCTGTTACAACAGCAACACACACTGCATGTCTAGTGCAAGTTCAAACATCTAAGCTAGAGTTACCCACAGGAATACTACTCTTATTGCATCCCCGAGGCAGACAACAGCAACATCTACTGATCTACAACTTTGTTATAACTTCAAAAAAACCCAACAACTCCCTTTTGTTATGGTCTTTAGATAATACAAAATTATGCTCACAAATAACATTATTGATTTTTTTAAATGGGAATTAAAAGAAAATTTTATGTTTCCATGAATACAATCACTCAAAGGCCTTTCTGTGTCCTTTTTTCCAAATTAAAGTGTCTAAAGATTCTCACCACACAACAATTACAGTTTACATTAGTATCTTTCACAAGCAGGTGGTGCTAGGAATATTACAGAGTGGAGCACAAGCATAAATCAATACTACAACCAAGTTATGCTAGTCTACGTGGACTTACACCCACTTGATCAAACAGCAGATGTGAAAGGGATGCCACCTCAAGAAACCCATATTTTTAAATAGCCAGGCAAAATACAGAACATCTCTGTTGTATGCTTCTCTACTACTGCAAACATTTAAGGTACTGTATAACTGCAGAAACATTGCAAAATAGCCCAGTCTACAAGTGCAGAACACAGAGAGACATTTGCTTGGCATACACGTATTCACATGCAGAGAAAAGACAACCAAGAGAATGCCTTCACTTAACCAAGGAACAGTAGGATACACAACTAGATCTTAAGAAAGTAGGTTACTTTCTACTGCCTCTTTTTCACTCAAGTGTCTTAAGGATACACAAGCAGTAAGGAGATACCCTAAGATATCACACTACACCTTATGGAAGTTTTTCCTGTGGTAACCAGGACTGCAAAACTTGCCTGAACATGCCCTTATATTTAGAGACAGTAACAGGAAGCTCATTCTTCCAGCAATCACATTACATGCTCAGACAGGACATAGGTAGAGAAGTAGCTAAAATCAGCACATAAAGGCAGCATAGAAAAACCTCAAAAGCACTCACCAAAACTTCAGGATCTTTCTCAAGTCAGCAAAACACTATCAGCAAAATTTAAAGCTATAACCTTTACAGCAACAGACTAACTAGCATAGAAAAAAAAGTTAAATACTACAGAAATAAACCCTCCTGTTTTCTCTCACTTTTACTTTCCCCAAGCTTTTTACACATACTCAGCTACAACTAAGCTGGTATTTGTACTCACAGCTCATCCAGCTCGTAATTAAGTAAGAAGCCATATCAGTGGCTCCCATCAGCACTACCTTATTGTAAGCACGTGCACTGTGGTCGACCTTTTCAAACAGAAATCTCCACAGGAGTTTTAAATGGGTGATTCCGTCTGCAAGGTCAGCTTATCATCACCAAGCACAACAACAGCAGCAGTGCAGCTCCTTTGGGATGCTTAGTGATTCCGTGATCTTAGAGGTCTTTTCCAAACTAAATGATTCTTTGATTAGTGCCTTATGCCTTGCTCTGCTGCAGGTGATCTCAATAGCTGAAGCTAAATACCTACAAATCACTCATTAATTACAAACCATGTTTATTACAGTTAGTTGTCTGGCTTCTAGGAATTTATAAAAATGACCTGCTTAAAAAGCTGCTAGTCAGTCTAATGTACAAAAACATTGAAAAGTAATAGGGTGCAATAATACCTTTCTGTACATAGCAATTGGCTTTTGCCTCAATTTTTCGTGGTGAAATTTCCCCTGGTGAACTGTGAGAACAGCTGAATGGAAGCAACTGTTGCAGTGAGAAAGAGAAGGTGATGCATATGTTGAACATAGGAATTGCTTCTTTGAGAGAAAGGGTCACAGAGAGATACTAAATGATAATGGACAATGATAGTCCCTATTTTCGGAAATACACAGGATGAATAGAAATTAATCGTGGGAGAGAAATGTAAGTCTCTGATCACTGAGACCAGAGACAGGATATTTGCTGGATTACTGCTCCACCTGCCCAAGCAGCCACGTGTATGGTGTTTTTTCCACTATGTCATTCTGCAGCTTGGCACACGCTCTTTGGAGAAGAGGGGATGTCATCACTCTTTACAAACCCTTATAAGAGAGAGATTGTGATGAGGCAGAGGTTGGTCTCTTCTACCGTGCCCACAGTGAGAGGGACCGAGGAAATGGCCTCAAGCTGGGACAGTGGAGATTCAGATTAAATATCATTTTTTTTTCCCACTGTTCGAATGATCAGGCATTGGAATTGGTTGCCCAGGTGGTGGAGTTGCCATCGCTGGAGGTTTTCAAGTGGCCTCTGGATCTGACACTGGGTGATACGCTTCAGTGGCCTAGGGGTAACAGTGGTGGAGCTGGGCTGCCGGGTGGACTGGATAAACTTGAAGATCTTGTGCACTATTGATGATTTCACGATGATTCCACGATTCCCTGACTCCAAGCGCTGGCGTCCCCGGCCAGGCCGCGTTTCCATGGCGACGGGCGGACGGACCATAGAGGTGGCGCCGGACCAGACGGGCTCGCGGGGCTGGGGGCGGGGATATGCAAATAAGGGGCCGGGTGACCTCACACGCGATGGCTGCCGGGAGGTGCCGGTAGCTTCACTTGCCAGGACGCAAAATGGCCGCGGGGCGGGGCTGGGAGGGCGCGTATGCGCGGCCGCGCCGTGCGACGGCGGAGCGGCGGGGGATCGCCGGGACCGGACGGAGGTAGGAGGTGCCGAGGCGGCGGGCGGGCGTTTCTCCCGCCTCATCGCTTGCTCTGGTTTGTCTCCCTGCCTGTACTGTGGTGGGGTGATGGACCCCTCGTCCGCTCAGTAAGGTGCTTCGGGTAGGGTGGGAGAGGCGCTACCCCCCAGTAGGGGTGCCTTTGCGTGGTAGGGGGTTCCCCGTTCCATATAGTGGTAGAGCCCTGGTGGATACCTCTCTCTGTTATTGTGGATGATCCCATTTTGGGCCGGGGGGTGCTGTCGCTCCCTGGCGTCACTAGTGTCCCTGGTGTCTGTGGGCAGAGGGTTCAGTCCTGGAGCCGGTGGGTATCTGCCTCCCGACAAGGAGAGGTGGCTCTGGTATTGCCCTCTTCTCCCGGAATGTGTCGCGGGTCTCTGGTGTCCCTGTTACGCCTTCCCCTCACCTGGCAGGCTTCAACCCACTGCCACGGAGCCCGCGGGAGAGCCTACCAGGGAAGGATGGCAATGCCTCTAGAGAACCCGTTATGGAAAGATAACAGTGCCTCCGGCCTCCCCTTCCTCTGCCAGGGCTGCCAGGCCTCCCCTCAGTGTGGGGGTTCCCTGCGGATGGGCGCAGGGGATGGCAGCGCTACTCGAGCATGTCCCAAGTCGCGGTGTCCTCATCTCCAGCCTGACTCCGTAGGCATCGCCGGGCTCCCTGTGCTCCTGTCCTGCACGTGGGACATCAGCAGCTGCAGCTGGTGACAGTGGCGTGTGGTCTTGTGGCGGCAGCTGGGGCCCTGCGGAGGGACGATGCCTTTGGGAGGTTTGCATAGCTGAAGAGATTCCCTGTTCCCGGGAAGATGTGTAGCAGAAACTCCTGGTGGCTGCACTTGGCAGAGTGGTAAAAGTTGCTTCTCACCTGGAGTTTCCTGTTAAGTCTTAACAAAGAACAGGGAGTATGTGTGTAGTAATCCCTTCTTGTAGCTCCTTTGAACCAACTCTTGGAGCTTGTTTTCAATTACGATTTCAAATTTACTTGTAGTTTTGTAATTTGAGGCCAGAGTTACCTGACAATGGTTCCCATCCTAGTGCTGTGAGGTCCACTACAGGATTCACGCTTATATTGACAGCAAATGATCAGGAACAAGTTTTTTAGTACATCTAACACACTTTCTTTACACTGTAAAACAATGAGTTCTTTAGACACGGGATGTTGTGTTTTGTTAAAGTAAAAGCCTTGCCAAGCACCAAGGCTATGAGATCTGCCCAGTTATCTCTATATTGACAAACCTTGTGTTCTTGTTAGGGAATGAGATCCGATTGAACAAGATTGCTCAGCTGGAGCACAGCTCCATGGAAGCTACCAGCTGGTTCAAGGTGTTAATTGTCTGTGTGGCAGCTGTGTTTGCCTGTATGAGCTCAGCAGGAGTGATGGAAGCACATGATTGTTGTAATAAGAAGGGTATTACTTAAACTCCTGAAGCACAGTGGTCAGCGATTGTTGAATTGGTAAACAGTACTGGAAAACGCCCTCATAACCTCTTCCAGTCATGTTTCCATACCTGATTCAGGTGACTTCAAAGGTTTCATTGCTTCACCCATCAGATACCAGGCTGCTGGGAACCTGTTGTTGGGGTGTTTGCTCATACTTCACACAGGACTGTGTTTAGTGTTCCCTCAAGAGTCCTTGTTACTAAGGGACTATCTGAGGGTGTTAGGAGGGTTTCAGGAGAAGTATGGAGTGGAGAAACTGAGAGCCTTGGAGCTATATTCATCTCTAAAAGGATGCACAAGATCAAAGTTTAGTCAGAGGAGCCTAAATTTTGTGAAGTGTATATCTAGGAAGGAGCTTTCCTGGGATAGAACTAGGATTTTGAGAGGGTTTTTTTGTTGTTGTTTAAATGGGGGCTCTTTTGGTGTCATTCATTCAAATAGCTCTGTGGAGGGATTTCTCATTTTACTGACAGAGTTCTGCCAGAACCCAGGTAGCATTGTGGGGTGAGGACCCTCTGAGATGTCTTTGTGTTGTGGAGATGTCCTGGGGTACCATGTGTGGGAGGGAAGGAGAGTGCAGAACCTGGTCTGTGCTCCCAAAATGGGCTCATCACTGATGCATAACCCTGACCAAACAAAGACTTCCAGGACTGTCACTTGCAGGCTCTGGGAGGAATTGATGTGCCCAGCACAGGGAACAGGTCACAGGGCATCAGCTCTTTCACAGGTGCAGCTCCAGCTCATCTTCCCTGTGAATGGGGCTGGACCACCAGCAGCCCAGTCCTGTCTGGCTGTGACAAATGTCTATAAATTGGTTTCCTCTTAAGTGGTTTTTCCAGCTGCTGGGTGGATTTATTGTGTAGCAGGTGTAGAGGTACAGAGCTGGTGTATTTGGTCCTCTGTTAGTAAGCCCCTCAAAATCCAGAATACACAGCAGAGGCAGTGTAGTGGCAGCTCAAGCCAGCAGAGACATATCCTGAAGTATTATTTGGGATCTTCCAGCCTGCATTACCCACACAGGGGAGAATGAATACGAGAGTCATTCTGATACTGCGGTCAGGTCTGCAGATGGCTGTTTAAGTTGCTGAGTGGCAACTTCAGCACATAAAAATCATCTGGCCCTGCTTAAAAGGCTGGCTTGAGCCAAGATTCACATGTATGGCTCTGCTCCTGGCTCAGTACAAGTGGCTTCAGCTGTGGAAGGCTGGAGCTCAGCCTTGTTGGAAGGGCAGAGCATTGCCGAATCACCATGGGACACGAGGACTTGTGAATCCAGCTGTGAGCTGGCTAGGAAGTTAGAGCAGATGTGTGAGCCCCAAGCTGTGGTGTGTTCCAGACACAGCTGTATGCCAGGACTCTCAAACAAAAACAGTCCTTTCCGGGTAGCCAGTGTTCCAACATCCTCCTCAGGATGATAAGATCTGTGGACGTCACTGGCAGGAGCCAGATGTCAAATGCAAAGGAGGAAGTTTCTCAAATAAAGACTCATTGCTTTTTAATTTATGAACTTGTTGCTTTATGATTGTGTTAAAGGTTCAGCATGAATGAATGATAGCTATTCCCTCCTGGAGCTCCTTTTCCCATCACTTCTTACAGCCTCATGTCAAAAAGTTCTGGCATACTCCATGAGTAATTCTCCATCCCAAGGAAAAGGTTATGAAAATACCACTGTGACAATGACATAGTGCTTTGGGTGTAGAAGTAAAATCTGCTTTTTACAGACAACTGTGATTTGTTTCTTTTTAACTGCACATTTGCAGATGAGGAGGGAAAAAATATCTGTCAAATGACCTAATGGCTATCCTAGCAAAAGTGACATCACTTGCAAATATCAGCTGGCTGGAGAGATTGCACATCTGTGAGGGAGCAGAAAGAAAGGAAGTGGAACTTTACCCGCTTTGAACAGAGCTGTAGCCTTTATGTGACAAAATGAGGTGTCTCTGGAAACTTCAACAGCTGTGGTTTGTGCAACGTGCTCAGTGAAGCACTTTTTGGATGGGAACAGCATGAAGTGCAGCACTAAGACCAAGGCTTGAGTGGGCTCTGCTTCCACGCAGGTTTTGGATAGCAAAGGCAAGCCCAGGATAAGAATCATCCTAGTGGGTCACACTGTTGGTCTGTCTCTCCCCATGTCCTGTCCCACAGTGGCAGCAGGAGATGCTGTTTAGGGGGAGAGCACATGAGTCTGGGCACCGTTTGTGGTCTTTCCACTTGTGCACTCCCAGCCTGCACAGCTGGCTTGGGGCGGCTAGAGGGGATTTCC
Organism: Trochalopteron elliotii; assembly: GCA_024734555.1. Lineage (NCBI taxonomy): Eukaryota > Metazoa > Chordata > Aves > Passeriformes > Leiothrichidae > Trochalopteron > Trochalopteron elliotii. The sequence continues at coordinate 988,096 of JANPWX010000599.1, read as the reverse complement.
CTGCCTTGTTCCCTTTAGTAGTTGTTTGTGTACAGCTGTTTTCCATGAATTTGTCTAATCCTTTGAACCTGCTGCCCAGCTCTCTAATGTCCTTTGGTAGTGAATGTCAGGTGTTTACTACCTGCCAAGTAAAGAAATATTTTTGTGTGCTTTAAGTTGACTTCCTGCTAGTTACAGTGAGTGTTCCCAGTTCCTGTGTCCTGACAGTTCCATGAGGGAGCCCAGCACTCTGGTGTCTTCATTTACTCTTTAGTTAGCCTTCCACAGGAGGCTTTTGGTGAGACACAGAGGACTTACCTCTGGGACAATTGTCTTAACTCTCCCTTCTTCTTAACCTTTGTCTTTACGCATCATGATTCGTTTCCAATTCTTGACCATACAAAATGAAATTTCCCCTTGAGGCTTGTCTGTCTTTAATTATGTCCATAAAGGTTCATTGTCTGGCTGAATTCCCTTCCAAGCAGTGTCTTCCTTTTTTCTGGCCATGGGTTTTGGCCTGGTAGGGATGTGGAATGGTGTCTGAGCTCCACAAGGGCTCTGCAGTTGGATCCAGTTGAGGTCTAGTGCTTTGGCTGGGAGTGGAACTGAGGTGCAGTTTCAATCTAGTGATGTAATTGATTGGAACAAATGCTGTTCCTGCTTCTTCTGAACTAGTTATGAGGAATTCCTTGGCCTAGGTGGAGCAGATGGTTATTTTTGCTTTTTGCTTTTCTGATCTTGCCTAGAAGTGGTGAGACTCATGGCTTCAGGGAAATGCTGAATGGGACTGGCATTTCATCAGGTTTCATACCCAGACGTTTATTCTTCTTCTTGATTTCCTGCTTGGCCTTGCTGCAGCTGCTTTTGCAAGCCCAAGAGGCTGATGTGGTGCATACGTTCCTATTTCTTATGTGTTCAGTCTTATCCCACATTGCAAAGCCTCCATGATGTGTCTGAGTTGGGTGAGTGCAGACCCTGGACAGCTGAAGCAGGAGTGACACACAGCCCTTTATCTTGCTTTTGACAGTCCCATGATAACAACCTTATTGCCACCCTTCTTGTGTGTGTGCTGTGAATAGGGCTTCTCATGATGGCATGGGCTGGAGGAGCTGACTTGTACTGATTTAAGAAACCTGTATGTCTCAACATACGTGCCTTGGGTCTGTGCAATGTTAATGTGAGAGAGCTCAGCCTGAAAAGCACAAGAGAATGTTTCTGGCCCCACCTCCTGGCCATGAGCTCCATCAGTGCAGGTGTGAGGAGTTTTCCTCTCACACTCAGCCCCTTGTGAACATATAGTGGCTTGTTCTGGTCTAAGATTGCTGTGTCCACATGTTTTATTTCTGTGTATATTGCTGTCCAGCCAAAGCATCTTTATTTCAGACTATGGTCCTAAGATTTAGGCCATTCCAAGACAAGCTGGACAACTGCTAAGGGACTTCTGGTCACTTCTTTGCATGATGGCAGTGTGCCTGCTGCAGTCTTGTTCTGGTTATGTCTCTTCATGCCACAAAGCAGCAGCACTGCTCACCATAAATAACTCCTGTCTGAGCCAGCCCAGGTGCTGTCAGCTGTGTGCTGCCTGGGGAAAGCACTGTGCACATGTGAGATTACATCACAGCTGTTGTCATTTTTATTTGGGTAAAAATTTACATTAGTACCTAAAAATACCAGTGACTAGGTGTGTTTTCTGAAGGTTGCTTTGTTGTTTGCAGCTATCTAGCTTGATTCCTCCTGTGACCTTGCCTTTAAAGAGCTGGATTAATCGTCTACTTGCTGGATAACAAAGAACATTATAGGGTAAAGGACAGGGCAGGCTGCTCAGGAGGAGACAGTCGTACCCCCAGGAGCCCACAGCCTGGCTTCAGCTTAATGAAACAGCTTCAGTGCAGCAGACAGCTTCTAGTCTCTTAAATCCCCTCCAATCCACTTTGTAGCAGCTCCTCAAAACAATATGAATTCTGATCTCTGCAGACAAAGATTTACCAATTAACTTGACTTACCTTTTATTTCATTTAAGAAAATGAATCTGTTTTCATTCTATTTTATTTATTTTTTCTCTCCTGCAGGAGCAATAATGGATTGGCCCCAACAAAGATGTAGTAGGTGTTGGGAGAAGACATCTCACCTGAAATGGAGGTGATTGAAGGAGCTGAACACTGACTGCACCAACATGGGGCTGCGACTGCTGGCTTGTCTTTTCCATTTGCCCACTGCAGTGATCTACGGGTCTCTGTCGCTCTTTGTTTCCATTTTGCACAACGTGTTCCTGCTGTACTATGTGGACACCTTTGTCTCTGTTTACAAGATTGATAAACTGTCCTTTTGGATAGGAGAGGTTAGTTTTTTTCCATCAGCTTCTGTGCTCTTTAAGTGGGAAACTCTGAAACCAAGACTGCTCCTTGCTATAAATGTGAAAACTGTTAGTTATAACAGCAATGTTCCCTTTTGGAGAGGGAGCAAGGGAGCCTTCCAAGTGCTAACTTAGGCTTTTCAGTTTTTCCCACTTATATAAAAATAGAACAAGCTGGGACAGAAAATGCAGAGACTTAGTTCTTAAGACTGCCTTTCCTCTGGGGATGTCGGGGTGTTTCACAAGCAGTGAAAACCACCAGCCTTACTGCCAGTTGCCCCAAACAGGGGCATCATACAGCAGCATGGGGCAGGGGAGGTGTGCTGGGACAGTTCCTGCTGGTGGCTCATCATGCTAGCTCAGCACTGCTTGCTTTGGTGACAGAACCGAGCTGTCCTGTGGTTTGTTTCACTGTCCTGTTTTCTTTCCTAGACAGTGTTTCTGATCTGGAACAGCCTCAATGACCCTCTGTTTGGCTGGCTGAGTGACCGAGTGTTCCTTAGCACACAGCAGTAAGTGAAGTTCTGCTTCCAGAAGAGTCTGGGAAGTTGTTTAGTCTCTGGGGAAGATGATGTCAAATTGGCAGCTTTAAATGATGGCATGGGAATGGCTTATTGAGCATAGAACTCTTAAATACCTCCTTTTCATGGCATCTTTGAAGTTTAGTGCTCATAAATGTTGTTTCAGTACTTGACTGTAGAGAAAAAATCACACACACCTATTGGGTGGATGCGACCCTAACCCTTAGCAGTTGTGAGTGATGCAGAACCTAAAAATACAAGCCCCTGCTCTATGAGCAAGCCTCTTAATGGGGTGTTAGAGAGTGTCTGTACATGGTTGGGGAGGCACAAGGGGGAAAAGTACAGTTATTTCTACATGGAATGCCTCAGACCAGTTGTTCTCAAACTCTATAGGATGGGAGCTGAGGCAAGACAGCTCTGTATTGTTTGCCATTAGCATTTCTTGTACTTACGTCAACGTTTTAATGAGAATTGTGGTGTGGCTTCCTGCAACTAGTAAAAACTCATGAAAATAATTTTTATTGTGCAAAGTGCAGACAGTACAGCACTGTCAGGGAGGAAATGCTCTGGAGAAAAAAAAATCCCTTTTCTTTTTGGCCTTCTTAAACCCATATTGTCAGTGTATTTGCTATTAGCTGAGGCAGTATCTGATGTGGGTGGTTGTTACTTAAGCAAAAGCTGTATTTGTGTCTGTGCCACTTATATAACTTCCTTGGAGAGGAAGTATACGTGATCACACAGGATTTTGTCCAGGTACCTAAAATATTTTTTTTCCTTCTGTTGCAGGGCAGGAGCAGAGATTTCCTCCCCTGAAGTAGTTCTGAAGAGGCTCAGAGCGCTAAGCCACAATGGCCCCCTCTTTGCCATTTCTTTCCTGGCTTTCTGGGTTGCTTGGGCTCATCCTGGTTTGCAGTTCCTCCTTTGCCTTTGTATGTATGACAGCTTTCTCACCATGGTTGACCTCCATCACAATGCCTTGCTTGCAGACCTGGCTGTTTCAGCAAAAGACAGAACTAGCCTCAACTTCTACTGCTCCCTCTTCAGTGCCATAGGCTCCCTGTCTGTCTTCATGTCCTATGCAGTATGGAACAAGGAGGACTTCTTTTCCTTTCGCATCTTTTGTGTCCTGCTGGCCCTTTGCTCCGTTGTTGGTTTCACCCTGTCCACGCAGCTGCTCCGCCAGCGGTTTCAGGCTGATGGGAAAGCGAAATGGGACCAGGAATCAACCCTGAAAGAGTAAGGGTCACGAATTCTCAGCAGGGACAAAGGCCTGGCATAGAAGTGCAGCAAACTAAATGTGTGAGAAGATCCAGGATGAGGCAAAATTTGTTAGTTACCTCTGGTTCTTGTCTGTTGATGCAGTTTTCAGGATCAGCTGTCACACTGACTCCTCTGAAAATAGAACAAAACTGTCTTGTGTCAGCCCTAGTCCAAACTGGAGACAGAGGCCTAACCTGCTATATGGCCATCTAGTGTTTGGAACATGAAATGAGTTCAGTCTAGAGCACCCAGTGAGGTCTGTGAGTGGTAAAATGTCAGAAGCAGCTTATGAAAGCATTCCTGCATGAGACCACATTGCTGCCCATGCCCTACAGAGTTGCACAAGTGAATGTCTCTCCCTGTTACTCAGTTCAGCTGCCTGATAGTGGCTGGGCTGTTGGTCGGCCGCACCAAGCTGATTTTCCCTGTTCAGCTCCTTCCTCCGGCTGCCTCACTTGTCTTCCCTTGTTATGAGCTGCCAGCATTATGTTGTAGTAGCAGCAGCTCCTGATGAGATCTGCCAGGTGAGCTAACTGCAGGGACCTGGAAGACGAACGTATGTGTAGTGGAATGGCTGATAAGAGGACCATCACATTTTCTGGACAGAAATGTGAATTTTTCTGTTAAGAAGACATATTCTTTGGGTGTCCTGTTGCCTGTCCTTCTTGCTACCAATAAGCAATCGTTGTAGACTTTGTTGTTTTAACTGGTCCAGGAAGACAAAAGGTTGGGATGGGAGCTGAGAGACAGCTCTGCATCTACATGGGGAGAGCTGAGGACTCTGTCTTGGTGTGAGGGATTTATGGTTGCTTTTTATCCCTCCTTTTCCTTTAGGCTGTACATTGAGAAACTCTCCGTCCCCCAGGAGAGGAGGATCACCCTGGCAGAGTATCTCCAGCAGCTCTCCCGGCATCGCAACTTCCTCTGGTTTGTCTGCATGAATCTCATCCAGGTAGGCACAGAAGTGACATGCTGCAATTTGGAGGATGAATGCTGGCTCTGGCTTTTTGAGATGGGTGATTCAGCAGTATGTGAGTTCTCTAGGAAGGGCAGAGATGTTTCCAGCACCCACTTGCTCTTGGAGCCTCATGCACATGCTGGCTGATTCAGCAGCTGGTAGCCATTCTCCCTGCTTGTGACTGAGGATACTTCCTGAGCAAGCGGTGGGGTGCTCCTTCCTCTCTCTGCAGCGTAGGCTGGGTTATGGGGACTGACTGAGCTCTGTGCAGCCCATATGGGGTGCAGAAGCACAGGGCCTGGCTCACAGGGGGGATGAGTTCACGAGTGCTGTTTGCTGGTGTGGCTGTCAGCACAGTCTCCTTTCCCTTTCCGTTTTCCTGAGGCTCACATCACTGTTTTCACTGTCCAGCTGGATCCATCTCCCAGCTGGCTTTTACCACTTCTGTTCTTCATCCTCCTCAGTGATGACTACCAAATGTCGGCAGCCTGCCCAGCTTTGTGTGCTGCAGTCATGGCTCCCTGGGGATCCCTCAGTTCCCTTCAGGCAGGCTCTTGATGCTGGTCTGCATCTTTGTGTTCAAGCCTCACTGCCTTACCAATGTCCGCCTGTCCGCTGCCTCCTCCCTCCTGCCATGCTGCTGTCTCCCCCAGAGCCTCTTGGTCACTGCTGTCACCTGCTGGCCCTGTCTACCCCAGCAGCACTGTGCTGTACAGCCAGGCAGTGGGGCTGACTTTGGGCACACAGTGGGCATGGCTGATGGAATTGCAGCTCTGCAATCTCAGCCAGCAGTGTTGGAAATGCCACAGCCAAGGTCTTGCTGTGCTGAAGTACTCCAGGCCTATCTTGCATGATCCTTTGGCATGGGGCTCCTAGGACAACAGAGCTCAGAGAGCTGTTAGCTTCTTCTGTTCTTTCTAACTGCTGTTCCTGCTGACCAGCTTGTCTGCATGCTGCCTTCACAGGTTTTTCACTGCCATTTTAACAGCAACTTCTTCCCTCTGTTCCTGGAGCACCTGCTGTCAGACCAGATCTCTGTCTCTACTGGATCCTTTCTGCTTGGTGAGTTTCAGGTGGGACTGGAGGGAGCAGCTGAGTTACATAGGACCTGGCCCAAGTCTGGGTTTGCTCTTCCCAAACTCCATCTGGGGAGACATGTGCTCACATACAGGACTCTGGGCTGTAAGATTCACACATGCACACACACCCCACGTTTCCCTGGGACCTCTAAGTTGTCCTTCCTGGGCACAGAAGTAACTTGGAGCCTTTTCTAGCAAGGATAAGCCTGGTGTGCTGGACGACAGACTCCAGAGAGGTTTTGCTCTGAGCACTAGAGGCTGTGCTAGGATGCTCTGGGCACTAGGATGCAGCAGAGAACACAGCCCTGAATTTTGTTCCTTTCCTTCTGCAGCACATGGACTATTTCCATGCTGCCACAGATATGTGGGCATTGGTCCTAGAGTTACCCTGGGAGGGTTCTGTGCAGGCCAGGTTTGGTCAGGCAGTCCTGTCTCTCTGATTTCTGCTCCAGGGCTTTGTTGCAGGCTGAGTTGCAGCCTCTGCATTACACTGGGCAAGTCTTTTCTTTCTTTGTGTCCATAAGGTTGATGGAAGAAGGTCTCCCTCTGTAGGAAAGTGTGTGCTGTGCCACAAAGCCATGGAATAAATCTGCTGCAGCCTTCTGGATATGTGGGGTGGCTACTCTGTATTGTCCTGTTGGCAATAGCCAACCTTGCTGTCTCTCTCAGTATCATGTCTGATCTATCACCAGGGAATGGTGAAAAGTGAAACTCCATCAAGCTGTTTGTGCCTCTGTCTCTGCTCAGGTGTTTCCTACATTGCCCCCCATCTCAACAACCTCTACTTCCTGTCACTCTGCCGCCGCTGTGGGGTTTACGCTGTGGTGCGAGGACTCTTCTTCCTGAAGCTGGCTCTGAGTGTTGTCATGCTCCTGGCAGGACCTGATCAGGTGTATCTGCTCTGCATCTTCATTGCCAGGTAGGCAAGCAGCAGTCATTTCCCCTGCCCTCTGCCTCCTGGGAAGCAAAATGAATTGTCCCTGTTTTAAGAAGAGTGGAAGGCAGGGAACAGGGGGCAGGATCATACATTAGCTATGTGGTTTCCAGCTCTGACAGCACATGGGACAGGTCACTGCAGAATCCACAGGCTGTCCTGCTGCAGAGTGAGGGAGGCAGTGACGTTCAGGAGGTCACAGACCAGCAGGGCTGGTGGCAGCCTGCACCTGCCTTTGCCAGCTGCTGAGAGCTGCTATCCTCCTCCGCAGGCTTCGGTGTGTGCTGCAGGTGCCTGTGAGCCACAGGCCTGCTGTGTCCTGTCTCCAGGCCTGTCTGTGTGGCAGGTCAGGACTGATCTGATGTGTCACTGCATGGTACAAAGTCTTGTTGATGGTGGTGTTCCTCTCCTGTAACCAGGGCTTCTGAAATTCTTATTTCAAGTGTGGAGAAACCTTTTTCACCCTTGCCATTTTTTCTGATCTGTCACATTTTCCTGTCATTTCTTGACAGCCCTATTAATTGCTTTGCCTGTTGTTCTGCAGCAACCGAGTGTTCACAGAAGGGACCTGTAAGTTACTCAACCTGGTGGTCACTGACCTGGTGGACGAGGACCTAGTCCTGAACCGTAGGAAGCAGGCAGCCTCAGCCCTGCTCTTTGGGATGGTGGCTCTGGTCACCAAGCCGGGCCAGACCTTTGCCCCTCTGATCGGCACCTGGCTGCTCTGTGCATACACAGGTAAGGCTGCTCCTGGGGAAAGCGCTGGAGCAGGACAGGGCAGACCTGTGAGTTCAGTGTCTGGCACCTTGTCCTGTGCCCTGGGTGGGTGCAGAGGGCTCTTCAGTTGCTAACCTGTGCCTGGTCTCAGCATCTCCATGGCTGGTCACCCAAAGAGAATGGACTAAAGTCTGTCCCCACTGCCCCATTCTCACAAACTCTTCTCTGACACCAGGCTATGACATCTTCCAGCGCAGTCCCCTGAGCAACGTGGTGAGTGCCCAGCCGAAGCTGGAGTCTGCTGCGGCCTTGGAGCCAACTCTTCGCCAGGGCTGCTTTTACCTCCTTGTCTTTGTGCCCATCACATGTGCCCTGCTGCAGCTCTTCAGCTGGTCACAGTTCAGCCTGCATGGGAAGCGGCTGCAGATGGTGAAGGCTCAGCGGCAGAGCTTGACACAAGGCCAAGCACCAGAGGTCAAAACAATCTAAGGGTGCCTGAACCCCCAGAACGCTGCTGGTTCCAGGCTGGTGCCGGAGGGCAGGCAAAGCAAAGGGCAGGGATGGTGGGCTGAGAGAGCCTGATGTTCACGGTTCAGCTGTGAAACTCTGCAATGCCAATGTTTACTCATTCCAGGTGGTGGTCACTGGGGAAGGCAGAGAGGTTCAGCATGTGAGGGGCCTGAGATTGCTTCACATCTGGAGCAAGAACATTTTATCTCAGCCTGTCCCAGACAGTAGAGAGCTGCTCATTCCAGCAAAGGCGTGCTGGGTTGCAGGTATTTGCAACAAACACATCCCCAATGCCCTTCTCAGTGCTGGGCATGGCTCTGAGCCATGCTGAGCAGGAGGAGACTGCACAGGGAATCCTCTCACTAGAGCCTTGCAGTCTCGGGGCGTGGAGTGGGAAGCTCCTGAAGGACCAAGTGACCAAGGGAATGATTGCCAAACAGAAGCAGGGATGAGAGGACCTTGAAGGCCTTTCCCAGTAACTGGTACAACCCTCCCACTTGCACTGCTGTGGTTCTTGGACCAAATCCACTCTTAAGCATTTGTAGTTCCCAGGACAATATCCTGCACAGCCAGGATCCTCTGGGTGTGCTGTTTTATGCTGAGGTTCCCTCCTCTGTGGCCTTGTAGAGGGAGTTGTTGCTGGCCTGGGAGAGGTGTTGGGCTTGAATTGAGTTCAGAGCCTTGAGCTGTGTCATTTCACTGGGCATTTCACTGCATGTGTTTATCCCTCCTCTCCACAGCCCCTTTGACTCAGTGCTGTCACACAGCTGTACCGTGAGCCCCCTCCCATTCTGGGCAAGGTCAGGGAACCAACCCCTAATCCAGACACTGGAAGTGCCTCCCAGGTGACCTGGTGAGGCAGCCTGGCACCCTCCCCTCTTGCAGGAGAGCACAGCCTGGAGGAGACACCAGGTCTTGCTTTTGTGCCTTCATTTCCTCTTTGGAGCCTGATGCAGGACTGGGCAGTCATAGGGTTGGGATTTTACCCCTGTGGGGAGGAGCAGACACCTCAGCTTCTCTGCATTTGAAACAGTGCCCGAGTCAGATCATTTCACCTGGCTGCTGAGCCAGGGATCCAAGGAGAGCAGGTGCTTTGGTCTCCCTGGTATTGGCTGGAAGCAGATGGACAGGTAATCACCAAAGGGGTCCCTGAGGCAAGGGAGTGACTCCTCAATCCCTGTGATGTGTTTGGGGACAGGCAGAAGGATGTGCCAAAGCCTGTGCCTACCTGCTGCAGGAGGGGGGCTTGGCAGGCAGTGTTTGGAAGCTGTTGTACGTTGAGGGATGTTCTTTGTTTAGTGCCAGGTTCCCTCTGGGGTCTCAGCCCACCAACCTGCCATCTTGTCTCAGGACATGGCTGCCTTCTGTCTTGGACCAAGATATTCCTGCCATGAGGCTGCTGTAGTTCTTAATAATTCAATCATAAGTTATTTGTGGAACTTCTAACCAAGTTTGAGAATGATTTGCCATTTCATAAATTAAAGATGATCTTTTTCTGAATTGCTTGATGATTTTGTTCTACCCAGTGGCTCCAACCTGGCCAGATGCAGGTAGTGCTGTGGGGACACAGCTGCAGCTGGGTGGGGACAAGGGGACAGCTCCTTCTCCACAAAACTGCACTGAGGCTTGGCTGTTTCTGCAGGGAGCAGAGGGGATCACATGCCTTTGAAGGGAGGTGTCACTTACCCTGCTGCTTTGCAAGGCCCCAGAGTTAGGTCTGTCCTGTTCCTACACCAGTGGCTGCTGGGGCCAATATGGAACAGTCATAGCACTGGGCACTGTGCCACCTTCCCAGGGCCCACCTGGTGAGCACAGCTGTACTCACTGCTCTCTGCAAACACCTGGGCTGGCACCAGCTCTTCTCACAACAGCAGTGGCATCACCACCCTTGCTCAGTCCAGGCTCTCCTGTTCCAGCCTTTCATCTGTCTGTAGTGACAGAAGTCTCAGGGATAACACATATAAAGCAGAGTACATTTGGACACCATGGCTACAGCCCAGGAATCTCCTCCCACAAAAGCCAGGCCAGGAATGCAATCCTGGACCAAAGATGGTGTCTCCTTGCAGAGTCTGGCCAGCAACAATTCTGCACAGGCAAGAGAACCCAAGTTACCTCCTTAAAACTGCAAATGTGGGAAGAGGAGGCTAGGAGGCTTGAGTGTTGTATATGAATGACTTTATTTAAGTATGCTGGGCACCACCAGGCAACATGGTTTGGACAGTGTGCGAGGGAACAGTCAGGCAGACCAAACGAACGCTAGATTGAAGACAGCACCATCCTGCCCAGTCACTGCAGGTCACAAAATTGAGCACTGCTGCTGCAAGGCCAGTGGAGGGGCTGGGGGAATGGAGAGCACTGCCTGGGGCATGCAGTATGGAACCGAGAGGAATTTGCTGGAACTCCCCTCTGCAGCAAACCAGCAAGAACAGAACCAGTTTCCCAGCATAAGGCTGAGCACTGATGGCTCTTTTCTGACAGGTTCTTGCTTAAAAAACAGTCTCCTCTTATGAGGGGAGGGGAACAAGCAGCCTGGCCTCAGCTGGGAGAGACCACCCCACCCACCTGCCTACAGCCTCTCCAAACCCATGGGTGAGCCCCAAGAACGTGGTTCCTGCAGTGGCAACTGGCTGCTGCCTACATTCATCTCAGCTGGGGCAGTGCACTGGCCTTTCCCTCACCTCTGTGGCAATCCTCCAGCTCTTACCCCATCTCTGCACCTGAGAGTGACCCCAAGGTGATGTGTGGCAATGAACAGAAAGAAGAGAAACAGGGAGGAACTGCCACCAAGCAACTCCAGCTCCATTGCTACTGCCATGTTCTGCAGAAAACTAATGGGAAAAAAAGAGAGCACCGAATAATGCACAAGTAAAACCAGAACAGTGGCATGCCCCAACACAAGCAGGTCTGCAGGCTGCCCAGGGCTGTTAGAGCAGTACAAGCAAAGCAGCCACGAGGTGAGCAGAAAGGCACTGCAGTGCAGCAGAACATAGCTAGCAGGACAGCCTTCCTGCTCACAAACCTGCCACTCACACCGACCTCCCGGTGTGCTTTAGTGTCCTCTCTCCTGGTGCATTCCCAGCGCCCAGCAGAGCCCCACGGAGCAGGGACAGGGTGGTGCTGCAGGGCTGGCCTTTCCACTAAGCATGGGTGCTGTGCGCAGTGCAAACATTGAGCAGCGGGCAGCTGGGCAACAGATGTTCAAAGAAGACCCAAAGCGTAATTCCCAGGTGCTGTGGTCAGTATTTGAGAGATCCTCAGACATTTCAATAAATAAAACAATTCTTACATTACAATGCACCTTCCCAATTATTATTTTGCCCCAGAATGGATAAAGTACACAAGAGTTAGGCCTGGCTGTGAATACATGCTACCTTTGCCCTGACGTGGCAGGAAGGAGGGAAACAGCCTCGACTCTTACAAAGAACACGAGAAGTCAGCACTGTAAATCTTGGCAGGTTGAGGGGGAACACACAAGTGCCTTCACGCCCATTCCGGGGTACTTGCTTCCAGAGGAGAAAAGGTATTTAAAACAAGGTACGAGAGAATAACCGTCTAGTACAATGATAGCTGATTAGATTTGCTTTGTTCTACTCCATGCAATACAAACTAAGTCTTATCACCAACTTCTCCAGCTGTGGTGCAGACCCCACATCAGGCTAAGAAGTTACACACTCATACGCACACTCATACACCAAAACAGTGGGGGAAAATGGACTTAACGGTTGAGAATGTGCTTTCTCTTAATAAAAAATATATTAAAAACAACTTCAAAAACCTACTGATGGTGAAGACACCGCTGAAGAAAGAAGTAGCTATGGGGCCTCAGCTTTGTGTTTCCAGACAATCCAGGCATTGCAGTCAGGCTGACTAAAGCCTGCACGAGCAGTCTGCAGTGGTTGGCTCCCTTCTGGCTTGCCAGGCAGTTTCTATAAGCTGTTCCCTTTGTTTTTGCTTATTTGTTTTACAATGACAGATGTGACTGTGATACAGAAAATAAGGGACTGCAATGAAAAAGGAATGGGCCATTCCGGAGAAATTTAGATTGGTATTTTCTCCTTTCCATTAAAAAAAAAAAACAAACCAAAACAAAAAGAAGTTAGTAGTACTAATACAACCCTCCTGCTGCTGTCGTCTTTGCTCAGTGACATCGGGGCATGCTGGCGCACACACACACACACAGGCAGCTCTCAGACACTCGGACTCAGAAAAGCGAGTTTAAGTGAGTCTTCGGAGGAGATTGAGGACAGGTCCCAGGGCTAGAAGGTTTTTCGGTGGATGGCACGAGCTCCATCTTCTTCATATTCCTTTTTCGAAACCCACATTTTCTTAAAGGTGTCCAGAGAGGCCAGGATAGAGCCACTATGGAGAGACAGGCATGTTATGGGTTAAAAGAAAATGCTGGGGGCACTCTCAGAGTATCTCTGCAGAGATGGGCTGTTTCTATCCTGACACTTCCCCATGACAGAAAGGTGCCTAGGCTCAGTTACCCACGACAGACACACTCTCTGGACAGCCACTCCCACTATCCTCAAATGTGCCAGTGTTACAGAGCCTAGCACTACCTGCCCCCTCCCACATGACCTGGTCACTGCTGCTTCAAGAACATGCCAAGCATCACCCAGCTGAGCAACACAACCCCCCTGACACACAGCACAATGTGAGAGCTGCTGGGCTGTGCCTCCCCAGCCCAATCCCACAGCAAAATGTGTTGCTGTGCAGTACATACCCAATCCACGTGGAATACAATCTCTCCTGAGGAGCCGATATCTGGGACAAAGAGAGAATCAGTCAGTACCTTCCCAAGCTCCAGTCTGCTCCTCCTAGCACACTGCCCACACTTCACTCCAGCTAACACCTGACAAACACAGATGTGATCTCTCCCAACAGAAAGACACCTGGCAGTCCCCACAAAACAGCAACTCTGGTCCAGAGTTCTGGAAAGAGGTCATGTCAGAGGAGCCACATTCTCAGTAATGAAACCAAACTGATTTTCATCACAACAGCAAATGCTGTTGGGCATCTGAGTGTCTCAGGAAATGCATTTCTAATTTGAAGTAAATGGCAGCTGCAGTCTGAGCAAGGTTCTTTCAAGGTCACAGAACAACACACTTGGTAAGTGCCAAACACAAGAGATGACTCCTACCCTTATTTTGACGTCCTTCGGAGCTAGTTTCTTCACTTCGCTCAACAGCCTGTCACCAAAGCCTACACAGGACAGAAAATGTGTAGTGTGAGCACCTCAGCAAAATCCCAAGTTCCATCCACTAACAATGTGAACATGTCCTGTGTAGCCCTATTCAAATACCCCATTCCACATCTTACAGAGAGTCCAGTCTGGGGAGGCACAGAACAAAGACAGTGACATAACACGACTTTGTCTCACTGAGACCTCAAACTGGCACAAATGGGCTCTATTCCTCAGCAGCAACCTGAGTCAAGAAAACAAGGTTTTTAGCTAGGATCTCCTCCTTCCTTAGGCATTCCTCCTGTGTCCAGCCCATTTGTACAGGGGGCTGAATGGGAAGACCAGGATCTATTTGGAGATGTCAACCAGTGGATAACAGACTAATAGGTTCTGGCAGAGGGTGTCTTTAGGTCAATGGATACCAACTGAGCCCTGAGGGGACGGACTGAAACCTTTGTGCACACAAATAGCTGACACTCATGCAGGACTAGGACCACTGAACTCTCACAAATCAGAGACCTAAAGCAACTTTAGAAGATGGAAGAGTCCTTTTTGGTATCTAGTCTCAGATATTGTGAGATACAGCCAGCAGGAATGAACACATTCAGTCCTTCCACAGGCATTGATTGGAGGAAAACAGTAAAAACCCTCCACGCGCAGAAAGTGCTGTATGAGGGAAGGTGTCTTGCATACCCAGCAAGATATGACTAGGACTCAGAAAATTAGGAAGTAAATACCCTGAGAGAGCAGAATTTACACAGCCCTCAGCCCAGAGGACAAGTTGGGTGATCTGGGTTATCTTCCCAGTTTCACATGAGAAAGAAGCAAGAGATCAGGTATGTCACAGCACACTGAAAGAGGAGAGGCAGGAACCTTTGAAAAGTGTGGAGCCTCCAGACAGCACGATGTTGGAGAACAGCGTTCGCCTCAGATCCATGTCTGACTTCTGAATGGCAAAAACGAGCACTTCATGCAGTCCTTCACATTCCTCCCCTATCAGGTCCGGCCGGAACAGGAGCTCTGGGGCTCGGAAACGGGCAGGGCCAATCTGCAGGAGCAGAAGTTAGGACAGAGGGAAGAGAACAGTGTGGTTTTGTTCACTAGCTACAGATGGGCCTGCATTTCTAAGGTGAAGCTTAGAGTAATGAAGCTTCCTGGACATTCGTGCTGCATCACTAGATCACAAGTGAATGCCGGTTTGGACTACAGCTCCTACAAAGGGCACCATTTCCAGTTTGCAAATGAAAGAGATGAAGAAACTTGCTCAGCCCCATACAGCAGGTCTGGCATAAAGGGAGCAAATCCAGCGCTGGTACTGGAAGTAAAACCTGTATTTCCTCTCTTTCAAGCATTCTATAGTGGGCTTAGTGTTCTACGGAGTATTCCTAACTCTTCAAATCAACTGCTAATGCACAGGAGACAATTCTAGGCAGGACAAAAGGCACATATAAAACCACTGATGGATTTAGTGAGCTGACACCTACCCACATTCCATACCTGATCTGCATAGTTTGTTAGATCAGAGCCTGCTCTCAAACAGCTCAGAGGCCCCATTGTCATGCTGCATCCTTACCAAGGACTTCTAGCAGAAGTTGTGAAGTTTCTAGTAAAGTTTTCTTTCCTTAAAAATTCTAATGCCCAGTCAACAGCCTAGGATGAGTCTTTTAAAATTATCCTTTCCCATCTAACACCGTACGAAATTTCCTGTCACTGGGGAGCTTTTCTGGAAACCCTGTGCCTCACATGAGGAATTCTCTGAGGGTGGTCCTTACAAACCTCAATAGTGCTTCCATCTGGCAGGTAGTACTGAGCCTTCTCAGTCTCCAGAGTCTCATCCTTCTGAGGGTTTATTGACAGGTAGCAGGCACGCTGGGGAGGAAACAGTCAGGGAGATGAGAAGGGTAAACCCAAATGCCTCTAATAAAATGTTTTTCTCACTAATAATCAAAATCCATGTATCCATTTTGGGAGGCTGATTTCAACAGGATTATGTGCTGGCAAAAAGACCTTCAAAGCTCACAGAAGGTGAACTACATTGCAATATCCCACTTGTGATCCCTAGCTGCCATGGATTTTTACTCTATGAAGGGTAAACAAACACTAGTGAAAGGTATCATCAGGCCCTGAAAAACTGCAGCACAGGTAAATGCAAAACCGATTCCGAACCGCCAGCCCATCTTCACCTCCACGTTAACAGCCTCTCGACAGGGATTAATGTGATTTTGACTATAACTTTCCCAGAATATGGGACAGCTGAGGTTGCAAATGACCTCTGGAGGTCATCTTGTCCACATGGGGTCCCCTAAAGCAGGCTGTCCAGGACCATATCCAGGTGATATTACCAAGGATGGAGACTCCACAACTCTCTAGACAAACTGTGCCAGCACTTGGTCACCTTCATGCTAAAGAAAGTTTATGTTCAGACAACCTCCTGTGCTTCAGTTTGTGCATCTTGTCCTGTCACTGGACATCACTGAAATGAGTCTGCCTCTGTTTTCTCTGCACCCTCCCTGCAGACATTTATACATCAATGAGACTCTCCCCAAACATTTCTTGTGGCTCAACCGTCCAAGCTCTCCCTGCCTTTCCACATATAAGAGTCCTCTAATCATCTTAGTGGCCCTAGACTCCCTCACATGTATAATGGATTTAGGTGCAGAGCTAAGTAGGCTGGAACTTCCCACCAGATTTCACAAGCCACAGCTTTCCTTGAGGAGAAATTCCCTCTAGGACAAACATAGAAACAAGGCAGGGCATCACCTCCTTGATGGTCTTGACAATCTCAAACTCGGAGGTTGTGTGGAAGTCATAGCCTTCCTTCCGGAGATAGAGACGCAGGAAGCGGGAGACATCCCGGCCAGCGATGTCAATCCGCATGATGGAGTGAGGCATGGCAAAGCCTTCGTAGATGGGAACCGCGTGGGTGACACCGTCCCCAGAGTCCAGCACCACTCCCGTGGTCCTGCCGGTCGCGTAGCTACCAAAGGGACAAAGGCTCAAGTCAGAACAAACACCTCAAAGTCAGCCCAGGCAAGCAGCACATCCATGCTCAACTCAGGAAGCAGAGATTTCACACAAACAGGGCCTAGCAAGTTCTGTTTGCAGTTCAGCAAATTTCCTGTAAACTCTTTATTACACAAATTGAGTTTCAGTTCTTGCATGAAAAGGGGTAAGTCAGACATCAGTGAGGTCTTCCACAACATTCCACAAACACAAATTGAAGACAAAAGACACTTACAGGCTAAGCACAGCTTGCATGGAGATGAACAGTGCTGGCACATTGAAGGTCTCAAAAAACACCTCAGCAGCACGCTCTCTGTTCTTGCGCGGGTTTAGGGGTGCTTCTGTCAGCAGCACAGGATGCTGGGAAAGAGAAGAAGGAGCTGTGCTGCAGTAACCAGGAGGCAGTAGGAAGGGTGTTCCTGAAAGTTTCTGCTTATTTATTCACTTGAGGAACCACTGGTGCAAGAGGACAGTTACAAAGGAGTAATTTCACCTGAGCTGTATTAGATGTGAATAATCTCTATTAGGTTGAAAGACCAGCAGGTCTAGTTATGAAGTTAGGAAATGTACTCTGTGAGTAACTCTGACCCATGAAGGACAAGTAGGATAACTCTCAGTGACAAAAAATCAGCCAGATTAGCCAAAATACACAGATCCTAAGAAAGGGTGAAGGCATATGGTCTTAACATAAGCAGACAGAAATATTCCTACTCAACAACTTAGATTGCTCTCAGACATTTAATAATTTTTTGGTCAGATCCTTCCAGACCACAGGACTGTGGTTTTCTCCTTCCTCACTTCAAATCATGTCATTGCTGAGTGGATATGCCTGATGTGCAGGCAGAACAAGAAAAGTCAGAGACACTTGGCCTAGAGTAGAATCATTAGAGAAAGTGTGAAGAGCAAATGTGAAAGGCAGATTTTCAGTCAGGCCAGACCATCAGATCTGGAGAGGAATTCTGCTTGGACACTTCTTGCGCAGTATCTCCTGAGAGGTGAAAGAACCTAATTTAGCAACAGACACACATTCAGAAAGAAGGGCAAAGGAAAAGTCCCAAATCTTTCCCAGAGTTCCAAGGCTCCTGGTGTTACACACGCACTGAATGACGCCTGTGCCTTTACATAAAGTGGTCTCTCACCTCTTCTGAGAATGTCTGGAGCTGGTCTTTAGAATACACGTACTGCCAGATGCGCTCCATGTCGTTCCAGTCCTTCACTATGCCATGCTCCATCGGGTATCGGATCGCAAGAAGACCTCTGTGCTCCTGAGCAAACAGGAAGGACCAAAGAGCAACAGCAATCACACTTCTGAGCACTGTGACTGTGCCGCACTGTCAGACTCAATTTGAGTTTTGATTCCACTAAAATGTAACTTATTTAAAGCATACATGGCAAAACCTGAACACTCATCACAAACATCTCTTCCAGAGAAGCAAGACTAGACAAGGCCTTTTCATACCAAGTAGGAATGTCTATGTCTGACATTTGCAGAGCATATTCCATCCTAACACTTTTAAAGTCAACACACAGACATCTGTCATATGGTATCTCTGTACTACCAACTCAGTCATGATATAAAACAGAATAAGATGTTACTGGAGAATGCACTTTGAAGGGCTCACAAGAAATGTCACCACACAACATGCTGACAGAAGCAGGACTGTGGAGAGAAGCTTCCTGCCCATGGCAGGGAGATATACAGCAATTGAGTAGGGTCCTTTTCTAAAGTTCCCAGTCAAAAGCATGTAACCATATGGAGCTAGAAGTAGCTTAAAAAGAAAAGAGAGATATCAAAGGCCCTGGGAAATACATCTGTGGTCAGCAGATTGGCACAAGAATTTCATGAAGCTTCCCACCTTGGACACGCATACAAGTGACAATCTGTTCTACTCTTCAGATGTACATGATACCAAAGAACCACAGTCCAGCTAACACATCCCCCCCTTACAGAAGGAGGGGGGAACTGAGACATATGGACAAGTGCAGTGTACAGGTGTTCTTACCTCTGCCTTTGGACCAATGAAAATGTCCCCTTCTAAAGCACCAGCCATAACACGAACGTGCTTTGGTCTGCCCACACTAGAACAGAATCAAGAGAGTAAATGCTTCTACAAAGAGCTCAGATGCACCCAAGGATTGCCTACTTTGTGTTTCTCTCTGTCGTAACCAGAACCTTTTCAATGGGTGAGTCTGGGGGTGCTACCAGGTGCAGACAGACCCAGGTTTGCTCTGAGCTAATCTCAGAAATCAGAGATGAAGGGGACAGATAGTTCTGAACTGGCTGGACATAAATCAGCTGAGTCTGGACATATTTTCACTGAATATTCAGGACTCACCTGTTTCAACAGTGCCTGGGATGAACATGGCTAGACTGAGCAATTGTCTGAGGTGTTGGATCCACATGTACTGCCTTGACCTCAGGCAGACTTCTCAGATGAGACATTTGTGTCCCATACCCCACCATCCCACACAGAACATATTGCTCAAAACACAAACCTACTCACTAAAAACCCACCATGTTGAAAATAAAAGCCAGTGACTATTCAGAGTTCCTGTTCCAGCAGTCTTCATCGTGGCAAAACTCTCAGAAAACTTAGAAAGAGGTCTGGCAGGAATCAAGACATCATACCACACACCAAAAAAAATACAGAGGTCTTCACACTTCTTATCCCAAATTTTACTTTATCTACTTTATCCAGGTCCTTTTCCTTATGTATGCAGATCAAAGGATCCTACAGCTTTGGTTGTGTGTTGAGCCTGAAAAAGTGATGTCATCTTTTATGATGTGTGTGTGTCCCCAAAAATCTCAAAATATTTAACAGCAGAGCTCTCATCTCCCTGATGCTTCTTTGCAGCAGGGAAAAAAGAGTAACTCATTTTTCCATTCATAAAACTGGGGAATTCTTCCCCGCTACACATCAAAGGATTGGTACACAGTACTAAGAAGTTACCAAGACCAGCAGGATACTTACTAGTTAGGAAAGCAGTATTTTGGTATTTGATCGCCAGCAAAACCTGCTTTAATCACACCCGAGCCCTGTGGAAGCAACAGACAAATACGTGAGCTGATCACTCATTCCATCATCTTCACAAGTTTTAGAGGAGTAGCACAGTACATCAGCACTGCCAGATCCTCTCCTTTCTACTAGGAATAAAGCTCCCAAGGACTGACTCTCCAGGCTGGTTGGGGATGGAAGTGCCAGTTTGGCTATTGGCGGGTGTGACTGGCACCCTCTCTGGCAGTGACACATCCCACAGGGCACAACCATGCCTGGTACTGCTCTGCACACACCCAAACACTGCCCTGTGCAGATGAGCATTGTTCTAGCCAGGCTACAGTGAGGGGTGCAGGAGGCTAAATCCACACTCCACAGGTGTCCATTGATATTAGATAACCTCTGGGGGGAACAGAACACTCCAGAAAGCCCAGCAAGAGCAACTGAACTCTGCCAGCTTCAGGAGGCACTGAAGAATGAAGGCTACAAGGCCTCTCAGAAGGAGCTTTTGAAAGGATGGCGGGAGGGCAGATAAAGTCAGAGAAGGAAGCAGCAAAGAACTGTGGGAAACAGCCTGGAGAAGAAACTAGGGAAAATATGATCAAGAGGTGGATGATTTAGCTAACACTAAGGAGGCAGAAGTGTGGAGAGAAAAGACACTGGAAACCAACCCAGACTGTGGTCTGGAAAGGATAAAGGTGCTGGTTACACTGCAAGGGGAAAGGCTGGGGGCAGGAAGCACAGCTGATAGGATAGAGCTCATTCAGAAGAGACAAAAGAGATGAGAGATGGCAGTCAGGAAGGCACAGATCCAAAGAGCCTTCTGCAACATTCAAAGCAGCAAACGCAGAGCGGGTAAAACCAGCCACAGCAAGGTCCTGGCAGGGAGTCAGTGCCAGGCATCTGGCCCCACAGCTCTCATCCCTGTCCGGAAGCATCCTGGGAACACCATCATCAACTTGGATCAGTGCTGACTCCTTCCCCTCCTCCATTTCCTCTCCCTGCACAAGGGAATGACATCTTGAAACAATGAGCAGCTTGCAGGAACACCCAAGTTTTGCTAAGGAGCGGATTTTCATAGGATCTCCTCAGATAAGCTGTTTCACTGGTAATCCCAGACTACCATGGGCACAAGCCCTTCTGCAGAAAGAGGAGCAGTTCTGCTTAGCCCCATGGTGGGAGCAAAGTGTGTGCAAGCTTGCACTGAAAGCTATGACCTGTGAAGTGCCTGTTCACTATCAAGGGCTCTGCAGTAGAAATGCTCTAGTCTTGAGGCCAACAAGACATTTTGGCTACCCCACAGCATTTTAAAATGAGTAGCAACAGAGCTCTTCCATAGCTTTCCACTTCTCACCACCTCTGCATGGGTCAGCATCACCACTTTCACTTTGCAGCTGGGGCCAGATGAGTTGCTCAGGGCTCTGCCAGGCAAGCCCTGGCTGCAGTGGTTTCTGATGCTGCCTTCCCAGTGCCAGAGGTTACCAGCCAGAGCAAGCTCAGCAGAAAGGAATGCAGGGTGGCCCCAGCTTCTCCTGTTCACAGTCCAGCGTTTTACTGCCAAGCTACTTCCATCAGCAGTTTCAGCCGGGCTGTCAGGCTCTGCACAGAGCATGTGTGTATCACCAGAGCTGGGATACTCCTGCCTCTAAACCACCAGAGTCAGATTTGCCAGGACACATCTGTAGGAGATGAGTGTCAGGAATACTCTGCAAACCAGACATAGCTATTTATAAAGCATATGAAAGGTAGATTGCTTGAATCCTTGTCTCCTGATAAACACCTGCAGCCAGGCTGGCTCCAGGAGCACACCCAAGCTGCCAACTGGGCAGGACTAACTACTTCCTTTCTGCACGAGAGACTCAGCTCCAGTTGCAGCCCAAGGTCTGCACTAACTGATATCAGTGTGACAAAGTGGCCTGTGAGGTGTTAAAAAGACTTCCCCTGAGACAGAATCTCTTCTGGCTATTCTGTTCAAAGTGAAACAAGGACTAAACTAAAATCACTATTTTGATTTTTCTTATCATAGCTTATAAACAACTCTCTGTCTGGGAAAGAATACCATCTTGTAGCAAGTCTTGCAGAAAAGTAATTGAATGAAATGCAGTAACATAATGTAACCACATTAGAACATTGCACTTAGTGAATATTTTTTTCAGGATAATGACTGATCTTGTTGCTGGCACATTCTTCTGTGGGGAACTGGTTTCAGGAGAACAATGATGCTCCTATTCTAACTTAGAGATTGAAACTTCCTTATGTCAGGCCAAAAATTACCCAGTGTGTCCTGGTGAGATTCCCAGCCAGTTATGTATTTTCAGATTTACATGCTGAAGTTCAAAGTTAACCAAATCTGTTGGGAGTTCAGCACTCCAACTTGGAGTCAAAGACAAATGACTGCTTTGAATGTGCCAGTGGGATGGGACTTCAACAGAGTTGTGCTTCCAAGTGCTTGGGAATAAACCAAGAACAGCTGTTTGATATCTCCACACTACAAAGACCTGACTGCACTTTCTGACCTATTCAATTTTTCCTGAAAACATTTTACTTTTTTGAAGATATGTGCACACTGAATAGATCTGTTTATTATAGACCAGTTTGAGACTCCTGTGCAATGAGAGGAAAATGTTTACATTTTGAAATAACTCTGATTCAGAAGGTTTAATGACCTGGTTTTTCATCTTTGTTCCAAATAAGCAAAAATACATGCATCTTCTCTTCTGTTATAAACTCTGATTTATTAAAACTTTTAAAAAAAATAAAAATTTATATACTTCCACCAGTAACTATCCTGGCTGGGCTTTAATTCCATTTTGTTTGGCAGGGCTTTATTATTTATATTTTTATTTTAATCTGAGCAAATGAATAAAAGAAGGAAAACTACATGTAAAATGTAAATGTCAAGGAAGATAAATTCATAAAAAATTCTTCTGAGTGTCTTGAAGGAACTGAAAATACCTCATCCCTGAACATACCTCATCTACTAGCTCTGTAGCTAGTTGGTTACAGATTCATTCATCTTGATGCATTTAGGACTCAAATTTAAATGGAAATCACCAATCAATCTTCTGTGTAGCACTTCCTATGGAGAGTGCACATTTCATACTGTTGTAAAACTGTTTTATTTGATACAGAATTTAGAAGATCAAGAACAAACCAAAGACACAATAGCCCTTGTTGACAGCTCAGCTGCATAAAATGCCACCACTTAGACTACAAAGCAAACGAGAGATAATTCCATGTTCCATGGAGGTCAAGAAATTTGCACTGACTTAGGCCACAGCTGGACTATTGACATGTGCATATGTTCAGCAGGGCTCCCAAACCATTCAGAGAGAGCTTGTTGGACTGCAGATAGGAATATTACTCTAAAAAATTAGACAACGAAGAGTATGAAGTTGTGCTGAGGTACCTCTCCAACCTCCCATGGTATATTACAAAGCTCTCCCTGCTGAAAACATACAGCCAAGAGCAATGTGTGGCAAGAGAAAAAAAAAACCTCTCTGGTAATTTTTTAGCTACAGAACTTCATGTCTGTTTGGAACATACTGAGATACTAGAGCAGGGCTGGGACTGGGGGGGTCTGGCTCTCAGCAGCTCAGTATCTCACTTCGCCCTTCCCACCTTCCCACACACAGGCACACGTGAGACAGGGTAACATTCAACCTTCAAAAGGTGCCTGCAGGTCTCTGAGGAAAAGCAGTAATGGAACAGCAGTGGGAAGAGTGGTACCTGCTCTGTGCAGCTCCACTTCCTGTCCTGCCTGAACTCCAAAGAGCAGCAAAAATGCAGTGTCACCA
>JANPWX010000599.1:860808-959834 GCA_024734555.1 Trochalopteron elliotii | reverse complement strand
GGGTTGCAGCCCGGAGAGAGGGACTGGGGTTTTCGTCCTGAGTTAGGGGAAGAGTTTTGGGGATATGCAGCGAATCTGGGGATGGAGGCATTGAGGGTGCAATTGATTGCCTAGGGCGTGTGTTTGGGGGGGCTTCTGGGGAGAATGTGCTGGCAATAAGAGGAGGATCTAGGGAGGTGTAGACAGGAGAGTGTATTGGGGTTTCTGGGGTGGTTTGGAGGGTCCTTAAGTGAGGGGTGGCTGATGAAGGATCTGGCTGGGGCAGGTCTTATGAAAAGGGAATGCGTGTTACTCAAGGGAGGTGTTGCCACAGAAGGTGAGGGTCTGGAGTTTCCCCCTGGACAGGAGGCAGGAGCTCGTTCTTCTGGCCAGGAGCCTGGGGTTCCAGTGTGGTGGCACTGACCGGAATGAACCCGTTGTTGCAGCCTCCAGGCCGGACACATGCCGTGTGTACCCATAAAGCCCGCGGGGCAGTGCCAGCTTCTCTTGGCCTTACGTAGCTATGTGTTATCACAGACTGTGAATCTGCTGTTCAGTGTCTCTGCTGACACAGTGTCTGACACCAGGAACAGCAGTTGTTTATGTGGGAGAGTGGCATGAAGGAAGTTCTTGGATGTTTAGCTATCAAGATAAGTGTCTAGCAATTAATCCCGTGTGAAGAGGAGTTCCTTTTGCTTTTTGCTAATGCTTAGCTCCTCTTCTGGGGCTAAGGAACGTGATCAAGTCACCCACAAATGTTTGCTTTATGTGACATTGGCCAGTCCCTACCCCAGCACTTGAAAAAAAATTAGAAGATTCTCAACTTCTTTATTTACAGCTCATTTCAACCTGTATGTCTTTATGTAATTAGAGTCCTGAGCAACAGCTGAATAACATCCTCCCTGTGTGCTCTGATAGACAAAGCTATTGCTGTTGTTGTCCACAGAATTGTTGTTTTTTAAGTGATTCTAGCAAGAAGTTTGTCTGTTAGCCCTTATTGCCTAGGGGAGTATTGTATTAAAATGACACAGTGAGCGATAAGATGTTGCAAATCTGAGACCTCAAAATATAAATAATTTCATAGTCATCTGTGCACGTCAGTACTTTGGTGGTGATCTGATCAGTCTGTTTTTACACTTATGTCTAATCTTAGATACTCATGAAGTGTTTCCAGTCACATTAGCACTTCTTTTCTACCAGCAATTTAAAACATACTGACTATGTTGATGTAAGATTTATGGAGGTTGAGGGAAATTTAGGTCTATAGTGAAGAATGGCAAAGACCCATGTTTGGTGAGAGACCTTGTTGCTGAAGGGATTGATTAGGGTTTTGCTGCGATTGGAACTCAAACACTAAAAGAATTACTGCTGGCAGTGATTGCAGGTTGCAAGTAAGAAGTGATGTGAAGGCCTGTTTATCCTGGCGTTTTTAACTCAGTGGTTCCTCCAGCTGTTAGCTCAGCCAGCAGTGAGAGCTGAGAGCTTCTGTTGTAGAGGTGAGCTTCCTACTGCTGTCCTGTGCAGGAAGTGCTTGTGCGAGGTAAAGCCTGCATGGATGCCAAAAGTTCTTTCTCTTCTGTTGTTGGGTGAAACTTGGAGCTTGGTTTTATTAAGTCTGGTAGAATAACTCCTGCCACAACTCTCTCTGTTAATCTGTTTTACTCTGCCTGGGCTGCCACCTATTAGCTGGTTTAGATTAGAAAATTGCTGAACGAAGTTCCCTGCATTAGGAGAAATATTGTAACACTAATCAGCTTTTAATTATATGTATCAGTTTCTCTACAGTTAACAGCGATTTGTTTTTGTTTTTTTTTTGTTCAGGGAGCTGAAATTGTAGTCTTTGGCTTGCAGATCAGAGCAGATCCTAACTGTGTAAGGTTGGAGAATGTGCAGAACTCCATGCCTATTACACAAAGGGGTTTAGCCATATGGATTATTTAATGGAACTAGTCTTTAAAAATGCTATTTGCATATCTTGGGAGAGAGCTTGGGATTCAGTTAGAATCCCAGCTTTTCTTGGAAGAGTTTCTGTCTGTTTTTGTGAAGGCCATGCACCAAGATGGAGTTTCTCTCTTGATATCCAGTGTCCACTTTTATTATGAAATGTAGTAGAGTATCTCAAATTGAAATATCTTGTTGCATAGAATTGCTGGTGAAAAAAATGAAATTTGTTCTTTTTTTTTTTTGTGGTAGGTTTTGAAATAGGCCTAATTTGGGCTCAACTACTGGGTTTTTATCACCTGTCTTAATTTTAGGCCATACTCTCAAAAACCTGTGCAGTGAGTTGTGGTCTGCAGCCTTTTGGGAATCACAGACTACTTCTGAAGGGTTGTTGAAAGGTAACTGTGAAAAGCAGTCCTGTTGTCAGCTGCTGGGAAGTGACTACAAACAGTACACTAAGGACATTTCAGGGTGAATGAATTAGGAGTTTTCCAATTTCTTTCCATTGTGGGTCTCTTTCCTCTCTGTGTTTCACATTTCTCCTTCCACAGAAACTTCAGAGCGCTCTTAACATCAGTCAAAAGAAGACTCTTGGTGCAGATGCAAATGCAGGGTTTCCCCTGAGGCAGCCCTTCCTGCTCCTGAATGAGCTCCATGAATAGAGAATGTAACAAATTTGTACTGTACCTCTGGCTTTGAAGTTGGGCTCTTCCTAATAAAATCCTCCAACGCTTCCAGCTCTTTGTGTGAGTGCATGTACTGATATGTAGATTGTGATACAAGGTCGAGCCCGGCCGTGGGCGGGAGGATGTACCACAGCAGACTGTAGAGCAGTGAAACCTGCCACCGAAACTGGATGAATATCTGTGCTGACTAACCTTTGGTGAGCGTTATTGCCGTGGCTGTATTGTTATGTGAGGCAGGTAGCTGGCTGAAAGCTCATGCTGGATGCTTGTGCAGTTGCAGTGGTTTGGGGATGGGTGTGTGGCTTGGATATGTGTTCTTCAAAATTGAGTTAGTCAGTGCTGCAGGATTTTAGTCTACGTCTCTTCCAAGCCTACTACATTTCTCAGCGAGTAAAGATGGTGTGACTGGATCATTGAGCAACATGTGAACCAGCTGATAGTGAACTCTGGGAAAGACTGAGCTCAGCTCCACCAGGCCACCTGGTGCCCCATTGCTGTGGCCATCTCTTGGGTAGTGCGGTGCTGTTGGTCTCCAGACAAATTTGGCCTTTGGAAACAAGCACAGGAATGCAGGCAGGAGTGAGGGAGAGGTGTCTGTCTTGCCTGGTGCTGTCCTAGGCAGGACTTGCCATCTGCATCAGACCTGACAAGTATGTTTGAGTAGCCCTAGGGAAAAGCATGTTCTCATGGAACAGTCCCTGTCCTGAAAAGAGCAGCATAGAGGTTTGTCTTGTGTGTTGTCAGTGTCAGAGTGCCTGTGTCAGCAGTGTTCCAGCGTTGATTGTTTGGCTTCTCATGTGTTATTAAACCCAGTTTGGAAGCAGGTTTTCTTCATGTAGGAGATGCTGGTTGTTTAGCAGTGATCTCTTCATTTCAAAGCCCACAAACTGCTCTGACCACTGACTAATCTCTCACACTGGTTGGTGTATGAACCTCCCTCACTCCAGAGTCTTCCCAGTCCAGTAGTAATTATGTGTGGCTGCTGCTGTTCATTGCCACTCCTCAAGGGTAAGTGACCATCCTGGAATTGCTTCCATCTGACTGCCTCCAGCATGGATCCCTGGGAGGCTGAGCACTGAGCAGGTGCCATGCTCTGAACAGAGCCACCTGAATGAGTGTTTCTGATAGAGATCTCAGCCTCCAGTGTGACCTGATGCCAGTGAAAGGGAGCAGGTGAGGAAAGAGTGTCAGAGGAGACTTGTTTTTTCCTGAGTGTTTCAAACTATTGCTAGACTTTGAAAACAGGTTTTCTCAGGTGTCTGCTGAAGATCAGACTCAGCTCCATCTTAAGGTCTGACACACTCCCCATGTTTGCTCACCAATATGCCTTTTATGCCATAAAGATGCCACTTGTCATACAAGAAGGCTGCATTGTTCTGATGTAGCCTTTGACAATGGACACCTGTGCCACTACTGGGGGTGAGATGCTCATCCCCTCTACTGGGATACTGCCCCAGTGTCTTGGGCTGCATCCTTGACTGATCTGCTGGAGAAACTGCAGCTGGTCTCAGTCACCATGGTGGCCTTGTGTGACTTAAGAGAGGGAAGCTGTCCTAGGTAAAGTCAGTCATGTTAGACAGCTGCTCTGGTTTTTTGCCAGCAGCAATAGGAGCAAGGCAGCACAGCACACCTGTGGAGAGGCCTTTTAGTACACCAAGCTGATATGCTGTTTTGTACAGACTTGATAAGGTTGGGCAACAGGAGGAGGGCAGAGGATTTAAAATAGCATCTCGCTGTCACTAGGGCTGGATCCATCTTCCAGCCATGGAGACTGAGTATGATGATACACAAACCCCCAGGACAAGTGAAGGAAGCACAGCCATGCCCTGCAACCTGCAGATGATTGTGTCAGGGTCTAAACAGACAATAGACATGAGTGGAATTGAGGTGTAGAATCATTGTTTCCAGTGAATGGGGTCATGTGAGTTCAGATTTTCTTGTTTGGAGCAGCTGAGAGTTTTACTTGAAGACAGTGTGTTATAGGCACCAAATGGTTAAACAGCTGCTCAGCTATGCCATAACTGCTTGTGGTAGGTGTTCTATGATTGACAGGGCAAACAGCAACACAGTCCAACATGTTCTTTCCTTCAGCAGGGAGTTGTCCTGTCTTTGCTCAGACAGAGGTGAGGCGAGTGGCAGGAGGATGTGCTGTGCTCTCTGCTGGCACACGGCCTCAATTCCCTGTGCTTTGTAGCAGGAAGGGTGGCTGCAGTCTGGTGATTGCTGCATAACGTAACCTGCCTGTGCTGCAATTTTGAGTTATGTTCTTTTAAGGAAGCCATTCTAATGCTGATGCAGAGGGTACAGTGGTGCTTTTTACTCATTCTTGGTTAATGCAAGTGGTGTATTTTTAGAAGTTTTGCTGCTAGTTTTACTGAATCAATGTTTTTCTTCTCCACTGTTTGAACTATTTTATCTGTGTTCAGAAGTATGGATTACTCTCCTCCAAACTTAGTAATTTCAAAATCTGCTTGAGTAATAGCATCACTTTTTTTGAGGTATGTGCCTCTGGACTGAATTAAGAGTTTGCAATGCAGATACAGCCATTGCTCTTTTACTAGTAGTTTTTCAATTTTGTGTTTTGTGGAAGCTTTAATATGATTTTCCAGAGGATTTTACGCTTTAATGTTAAAAACATTTTTAGTGTGTTGCACATGTGTACTTTGTCTTCCTGTGCTCGAAGCTTTCTGGACTTAACCTAACCTTTCTCCTCAATCTTCTTTCTTTGTTTTTTAGAGGTAATTTGAATATTTTAATTTTTGTTTTAAACCAGGTCTTTTTATAACCTCTTCTATCACCTGGGGAGACTTGCCATTTGTCTTGAGTAAACTAACTCATGTAAGAATTTTTCTGGTTTTAATGCAGGTTGGGAGGACCTGACCCTCTGGACTATGTTAGCATGTACAGAAACGTGGGAAACCCAGCCCTGAATGTTCCTGAGCACTGGCACTACGTCAGCTTTGGGTTAAGTGACTTGTATGGAGACAACAGAGTCCATGAGTAAGTGTCTTTTAAGTTCTGTAGTTGGGGGTTGTGTTTTGTGTTGCATTTTGGGGGTGTGTAGGTAAAGCCCTGTCCTGCTGCTCATATTATTTGAACAGCTGGTTTTCTGTTGAGAACACCCTAGCCTTGGTCTCATAAAAGATGACGTATGCCTGTTCTTATATGTAGAAGAAATTCTATGTTCCCTTCTGCAGGCTTTGAATGCAATATGTTTCCTTTCTGTGTTGAGTTGAGTTGAGTGGGGTTTTGTTTAATTTTCTTTTAACTGGTTGGGAGATTTTCTTTTAACTGTCTGTCTTGTTGTGTTTTTCAGACTTTGTAATCTGTTATGGTCATACGCTTAAATCCTGACCCCTCCCTGTGCATGTTAAATGCCTTCCTCTGGAAAACTGCTGTAAGGGCATTTTTGCTGTTGCTGGCACAGCAGTGTTACTGTCAGCAGACTGCCATCCCAGTGGCTGCTGTATAAAGTGCAATTTGTGAAACAGAAGCCTAAAACTCTAATTGTTTGACTGTCTTTTCTCCAGTAATTAAATTGCTGTCTTAGGTTGTTGGTATGGATGGTTTCTAGCAGGAACTTTGGATTAGACCAAGCAGGCAGCATGAGCTAACTCTGTTTGGTTAATATAACCCCCTTTCTTTAGCTGACCTTACTCTTTAACTCCAGCTAAAATGAGTAGCAGTAGCCAAGCCATCATGGTTTTGGGGCTGTGAACGTGACCTTTTAACCAGCCAGAAATGGAACAAGGTTTCTGCTGTCGCTGTTTACTGAAACTATCTTTGTGCTGTGTTATAGTTGCAGGATAAATGTCCTTGATGAATGGTGCAGCAAAGGCTCCTGTTTGTTCACATAAGCTTTCCTCCTTTTGTTTGTCTTGGTTAAGATTCAGTCACCAGTTTTTTTCCATCAAAGTGCTTCATTTGCAACAGCAGCAGTTGGGCAGTTTCTTTAACTTCACCCATTCCTCAAGGCAGTTTCTCCTGGATTTTTTCTCCTTGTGTTTGTGATTACAGAACTGTTTTTCAGAAAACAAGTCTGGAGTTTATACAGGACCCTAATGTCACAGAGATCTGCCTGGGACATTTAACCAACAACAAACCCCAGTCATTAGTTGCAGGGGCAGAGGAAAAGTAGAGCAAGCGAAAGAAATTAAGTTTAAGGCCTCCTTCCCTCCCTTCCACAAGAGGTCTTAGTGTGAACGTGTAGGCCTTCACACGCTGCTTTTGTTGATAAATCAGGTGTTTGTTTCCCTTCTCTCTGTGTGGCTGCAACAGCATCCCCAGCTCCACAGCACTGTGTCTCTTGCCCCGAGATGTTCAGCTGTCTGGCAGTCTGTCACCTTTAATTTGGCCTCATTCTTGGAACTACAAAGATTAATAGTGTTTGTCCTGTCAAGCAGATTGGTTCTACCTTGTGTCCAAAAGTCTTAATATACAATTATGCATGTGGTAGAGCTGTCAACACCTATACATCTCCTAAACACTGAACCTGAAATTATCAGTTGGTACATGAGCACTGTAGACTGGCTGAGAGAAGACTTTCAAAGGAGCTGAGCACTCACCAGCAGTTCTCTCTCCCAAGAGCAATTGCTGTTTGCTAAAGCTGCTCTTGAAATTTGATGGCCGTGGGAGCTGCACGTCACCAGCCCAGCCCTGGGTGCACACTGTAGGAATGTGGTAGATTTTCCTGTGCACTCATGAGGTTCTTGTTCTCTGACAGGGAATTTAATAAAGCTTTATTTAAGAAAATGTCTCTTTTTTGCTTGAAGGGCTTTGGGATTCTGCTGTCCCAGGTAAAGTGTGCTGTGGAATGGCTGGCATGAGCATGGGGTAGCAGGGCAGTTGTTTAGATCTTTGGTGTATTTCCTTTATAACCAGTGTGGCACTGAATTCTGCTCAATTGCCCTGGCCTCTGGAGACAGGAAAGGGTTTGTGGGGTTTTTTGGTTTCCCAGCTGTCTACAAAGAGTGCAGAGATGCATCTGCTTGTGACAGTCGGCAAGGTTCCTACAACAGGGATGTGCTTCCACAGCCTTGCTGTCCTTCATACTTTAGAAAGGGAAAGATAGAACACTGCCAAAGGTTTTGTTAATTGCCCAGTTTGGGTAATGTGTAGTTTATTTCTTGTGGACCTCTCATGGTAATACAGTACAGTCTAGAACAATTATAATGCAGTATTAAGGACTTTTTTGTTTTTTTGAGTGAACTAACACTGAATTGGAGGCCCCCGTATTTTTATTTATAATGGAATAGCAAACAGATGTAGCAAATAATGTGAAAATGTTGACTTTAATTTATATTTTTTAATAAGACCCTGAAAAGTCTGAAGTAGAGCTCTCTCGGTGCCTCCTTGTTGACAGATTTATTTTCAGTTAAAGCAGCACTGTTTCCTGCTCTGCTTACGTATCAGCTATGCTCTGCCTACGGAACCAGTCTGGTTTTAAGAATCTGTAGAATAAGATGGAAGAAATCTAAGAATTTCAAACAAGGAAACCTTTTTCATTTTAAACCCCTCAGTGTTGCATGGTATAATGGCAACCATGACACCAGCTGTGCTGGGCTGATAGCTCTAAAAATCCTAAATCATGATGTCATGACAGCATTAGGGAACCACAGGCCTTTCAGTGGGATTTCGTGCCAAGCTGCTTGCATGGAAATAAGTCTCTCCAGTCGAGCATGTTGCACAACTTGAGTGGCAGCAGAAATCCTTCCAGAATGTTTTTGCAAGTTATACTCCAATTTTAGCTTTTTCTATCTTCTTTCAAAACAAATGTGTAACTTCTTGAATCTCTTCAGCAGGGTTAAAGTAGGTCCTTTTTTTTTTGGACTGTTCTTGCACTCTGAAGAGCGGTGTGTGTGTGCAGCCTGCTGGCAGGAAGCACGTGGCCAGTGCAGTTGTGGGAGAGGAGATGCTGAGTCCTGTGCTCTTCTCCACCCTTTGCTGGCAGCAACTGCCCACAGCAATGTCAGCAGCAAGGAATGTGTCTGCACAAAGCCAGTGCCTCACCTGGCAGTTGCAGGTTCGTGCTCTGGTGCCAGGCCATCAGCGAGGTCAAGGGACAGGTGCCTGATCATTCCTGCAGTTTACAAGCGTTATGGTGACCTCTTCCTTGGTGGAGAACAAGTGCATGAGGAAAGCAGCATCAGCAGGTGTAGCTGGACTTGGACTCCATCAGTGGCAATGCCAGCTTCAGCTACTGCTGAGTGCTGCCTTTGCAGCAGCCCTCAGGAGTCTCTGACCCAGGAGGCAACAGAAATTTCTATTTTGATGCACAGAAATTTCTACCTGCAGTTGAGGAAAAACCTAATTATTGTGTTGGGTGACCATGCACTGAAACAAATTGTCCAGAGAGGCTGTGGAGATACTAAAGAACCATCTGGACACACTCCTGTCCCATGTGCTCTGGGATTACCCTGCATGAGCAGGAAGGTTGGACCCGATGACACACTAGGATCCCTTCTCAACTTTACACATTCTGTGATTCTGTGTTACTGTGGTGCCACAGCGTGTGGCAGCCCTGTATTGTTCTGGCACAGGTTTGCAGGGCTGTCCAGGGACTAAGAAGGAAAATGTGCACTTCCCAGACTGGCTTCTGTCTTCAGTTTGCTCTAAGGCCAAGGTTGAATCTCCGCTTAACTGTTCTGTAGTTCAAGTGCTCATCCTTTTTCTTAACAGCTTAAAGAAGTGCATGGAAAGTGAAAACCATGATGGGATAGAATTTCTGAACACCTTGAATAGTCTTATTTGTATTAAAATTACAGGGCTGTAATTCAGAGCTGAAATAGAAAGTAAGGCTTAAATTATGGATAGATTGAGATAAGATTTTTATTTGTGGTCTTCCCACATCCCACAAAGTGACGTGCCAACTGTGTTTTGATGTTTACTACATCAGCTTCATACTGACAAGGGTGGTGGGGTTTGGAGGTTTGGGTTTTGTTTTTTTTTCCTGGCCCCTAGCCAGGAGCCGAAGTGCAGCATCCCATTTGCATAAAACCGGAGAGATTACAGCTGCCTTCATCTCTATTACAGATGCAGGGTACCACCCGCTGAGACAACAGGTTCCAACTTGCTGTGGTCCTTTTGATTTGTGCTGCTTTCCATTTGGATCAGGAGGGAGCGGTGCATGCCGGGATAACGTGTTGTCTCTGTGGGTGGTGCCTCCCTATTAAAGGTAAGGGTAAGCATGAGCCTTTCAAGATCTTCAGTCCAGCTTGTGTTCTGCTTGCTTGTATAGATCCTCTGAATGACCTTAACTTGTAAAAGGGCAAGGATGCTTGTTAGAGCTGGGAGGAAGAAAAAGGGGCGCAAAACTGGATCAGGTAACCAATGCAGGGCTTGCAGAGGGGTGGATGTTTTCTGGAAGGCTTTTTCTGAGTATAAAAGGAGTCTGAAAAGAGTATTTAGAAAATAGCCTGGAAGTTGGAACGAGTGCTCTCTTTCTTTTGAGTACATGCTGGCTTCTCCTTTGAACCTGCATGAATGTAGGATGGAGTGGTGCTGACAGCTGTCACTTTAGTGGCCTCTTATTTCTGTAGCCTTTCATAAATTTAAAAGCTCACTGCCCTCAGCTTGCCAGCCTTTAGCCTTAAATTTTGCTGTTTAATGGGTCCCTAAGTGCTTTATAAACCACTTGCCTAAAGCACTGCTGAAATATTACACCAAACTCCAAGGTAACTGTGAATGCTTTTAAAGCAGTGGAGACTGACTCTGCCCCTCTTTGTTTTCATGATAAAACAGAGGGCCTTTTAGAAGATGGTAAATTAGAGAGAGGTGGTGGATCCATATTTCAGATAAGATTTGTGAAATTCAGCATGTCTGCCTTGAGAGATGAAAGATTGCTGGAGGTGGAGCATCTGCCCCAGCCGAAGGGAATTACATGGAAGAGGGTATCAGTGAGCATCAGTTTAGGAAAGAGGTACAAGAGGTAGGACTTGGAGGAGAGAGGGTCCAAGGTGGGCACCACACTCTGGACTTCTTTTTCCTTCCCAGGTCTTGTTTGCCTGTCAAAGACTGACCCCAAATGTAATGCTTGTTTTTTCATTTGGTCTTCTATCTGAGGCAGAGGGGAGAGGGAAAGGTTCATGGCAGAGTGCAAAGGGAGAGGCCATGGAATTAGGAAGTTCTGTGACCAAAAAAAAAGTTGTCTTTCAATGATAGTTCATTTGAGAATCTGTCAGAGTTGGAAAGAGTAGTTTAGCTGCACAGCACAATAAAATCTGTCTTTTAATGGATTTGTCTTGTGATTAGATTTTTTCATGCCTATAAAGATATGAGTTGGAATGAGCTTTTCTTAAAATGAAGGTACTTTTAACAAGTCTCACCTGTGTGGATTCTCTGGTGTCTAGAAACACAGTTGTGCTTCTACTAAAACTTGCTTAATGGGAATGCCTGTAGATCCTTCTCTTCTGTCTGGCTGTTTGTTTTTGCATACTTTGCAGAAATGTGACTTTTTGGGGACAACTCTTCCTCTGAAGGACTGGATTGAATTTGACCAATGAGTTTAGACATTTTAAAGAAGCATATGCACAAGTGTGCTCATGTAGGGTTCAATTCTCTATTTCCCAGACAAAAAAAACCAAACCCTGTTAAACCAAGTATCTTGCCTATTTATGTGTCCCACTGAGGGTGTCCCTCCAGTGACTGCCATGCACCAGAACCCTCTAAGGCTTGTGTTTCACTGCTGGAGGCAGACCTCCCCTGAAGCTATTGGTCACCACAGGGAAATGTGATTTTCCCTCCTCCAAGGCAGAGTGCACTTGGCTTCCAAATGTCATTTGCTGGAGGTAGTTAGTACCCTTAATGAAATGAAAGATGTAGGCCACCTACGGAGAGCAGCCTGCTTTGTGCTGCGGTCTATCTGTGTTTACATGCAGGGGTTGTGGGACGAGACCACTCTTGAACTGTGCTAGATTTGGAATGTTTTTTGAGGCATTGAAGGAAATTCATTTAACGTTTACAGCACGGTAGTTGAATTTACAAGAAGGACTGTTTTCAATAAAAAAAAAAGGGGGGGGAAAGATTGGAAGAAGGTTTAGTGCTGAGTGTTGAAGGCAAACACCACTTCCTGTTCAGTAGTGTGTCTGCACTCCAGTGCTGCATCCTGGTAGGATGAGCCTCTTGCTGCCATGCAGGGAAAGGGGCATAGTGCTCAAGCTGGATAATTTTATGGGGTTTTTTTTGCCAACAGAACTTCCACATTTATGATCTTGGCACATTGGAGGAGAATTGATCCGAGACATGGCTTCCTTACTCTGATCTCCAAGCTGGGTTAGTGCTGAATGATGTGGGAGAGTCTGCAGGCTCTGTTCTCCCAGTGAGTGCAGCCTGCCAGGAAGAGAAGCGACTGGGGATCAAAACTGGGTCTTCTAGTGAAAGATTGCTTTATGTGATAAAGGTCTGCTTACGATGTTTTAAAAATCAAGAATTGAAAAATAGTCGGCTTTTTTTCAGTGAGACATGAAGGTAAAAGTATTTTTGAGCAGTGCAGCCATTCCAGCTGTGAGATCACTGACATTTTTTAATCCATTTGCTGCCTGGAATAGAGATACTAACAAAATAAATGTTTGAAGAAATAGATCCGAATTGTTATTCATACCTAATCCTCTTTGTTTTTACCTCAATGTGTTTTGAGTGTTGGGAATGTGCCTTCTTGACTAGTACTAGAATAGTGCAAGTTTCTTGATGAGGCAGCAGCTACAATTGGTAACAACAAATTACCACTGATAATAAATTTACCAATTTTATGTGAAATTTGAGCTGTTGGTGTTTCTCTCTTCTAAGCTGGAAACTCCGTGGTGATGACCTAACTCAGCTGCCTCTCTACTGTCATCTCAATTTTGAATCAAGGCCCAATAGGCAGTGACACCAGGCTAACAAAAGAGGGCTGCAAATCTTGGTGGTCTCCCATTCAGATGGTATTGCCTTCCTTGGACAAAGGGGTGAGTAGGGCTCCTGAGTGCCACTCTGCCTCTAGGGATGGTAAACAAGGAACGGATCACTGGTGGGAGGCACTTTTTGATCACTTGACAAAGCTGGGTAGATGGGATACCACCTGACAAAGGGCTGAGGTTTAAAGGAAGATTTTGCAAGGGCTCTTAAGAACAAAAAGAAAAAAAATAGGCCAGAAAACTGTTTTTTTCAGGATGTAAACAGAGTGGGCGGAGGTGAAGGGGGACTCCGCCATTCTTGGGGAGCTGTGATTTAAGCTCAGAGGATACAGACAAGGGAAGGAGGGAAGAGTGCACAGATGGCTCATTGTTTTGTCTAGCTCAGCATTCTTGCACTGCCGAAGTGAAGGGCAATTGTTTTAAAATCCTTTTTGCAAAGAGTGCTCTTTGCTTTCCAGCTATCCCTGGTCCCTGAGATGCAAACTGTAAACCAGAGAGACTGGTCTTAAATGCCCATTTGTTTTTGAGGGTCAGTCCAAGGGGCCCTGGGCAGTTGCTGGGTGGCAAGGCATTGCTTCTATAAGGGAATGAGGGGAAAAGAGTACTCCTGGGAAAAATACACTGCAGCATTTGGGGAGGAGGCGAGAACAAAAGGATGCTCACAGAGGGGCTGATGCAGACCAGTGTCTGGCTTGGGGGCCTTTACCAAAGCTATGAAATGTAGCAGGAAACTGGCGCATACCTTACCTGCAATGATATCTGGTGTACAGTATAGTATTCTTACAGTATTTCACTTTTTTTTTGTAGCAAATAATTCATTAGTAGGAAGAAATACTGCCATTTCTATACTGTTATTCTTCCTACTGCTCCAGTTGCACTGGCACAGCTCCTTCCCCTCCTCCGCTGTAAATTGTTGTGGCCTTTCTGGAGCAGGGGCCTTTTTTGGCATAGTCGACAAAAATAAACCATAAAGGCAGCTGTTGTTATGAATAAGGCTCAACAGGGGAATTTTACCAGTAGAACTACAGCAATATAATTATACTGGTAGACTAGTTACAGTAAATTTCCTCATGAAGACAAGCCTTAAGTTGACATTTCCTAGCTAAGTTGAATCCATATGTATAACCTTATTACGCAAAAATAATGTCTCTGGGCCTTGAATTCCTTTTTTACCCCGAAGAGTAACATTAGGCAGAAAAGCAAAGAACTTAGTGTTCAGAGACAGATGAGGGATTTTCTCTAAGAGAGCTGTTGCGATGAGCTGTATGCTGACCTCTGTGTTTTACTGGGCAGGTTATTCCTCCAAAAGTGATCAGGAACACGAGGAAAGTGTTCCTGCTTACTGCACTAAGCAATACTGAAATAAGCTGTAAGCTGACATCTCTCTCTCAACCTTCCTTCTGTTTGAAAGACAAGCTGAGCCATTTTGTAGTTCCCATAATTGAAGTGCTTTGGCTGAGAGGCAAAACTATTTTGCCACTATTAAAATTTTTAGGGGTAAGCCTGGAGCCACTGAAATGATGGTGAGGGATTGACACTTTCTTTCCTCTTTTGTTTGATTTTTAAGAGGCAAATATTTATTTTATCCTTTTGGACATTGTCTTACAACAAATGGAGTTCATGTAACATTCACAAGCCCTGGAAATTTCAAAGTGCTTCAAATGAAAGGTAGTCTTGCAGGAGAAGCTTAACACTTAAAAGCAGATTAAAAAAAATATCTATAGTAGACTTTTCATTGCAGATGTCTCATGTTTCCCTTTTGGGGCTCTTTCACCAGCAGTCCGGTGCTTCCTTTTCCCTGGAATTACAGCTGAAGCTCCAAGGACCTTTCGCTGCCTGTTTTATTGATTAAGACCTCTCATGGTCCTCATCAATGTATTTTTAAGTGCACCCTTTGCAATGAAATGAGACTATGTAACAGCTCACCAGGGAAGGCAGAATTGTCTGGATTTCTATAGCTGATGAAGTGAAAGATGAAGGATTGAATTCCAGATCGATCAGGATCGTAGAGACATAGATGGGTTTAGGTTGGAAACGACCATAAAGATCTTCTAGCTCCAGTCCCCACTACACCAGTTTGCTCAAAGCCTCATCCAGCCTGGCCTGGAATGCTTCCAGGAATGGGGCATCCACAGCTCTGCTGGACAACCCTGTGCCAGTGCTTCACCACCCTCACAGTAAAGAATTTCTTCCTAATATCCAATCTAAACCTACTCTCTGTCAGTTTAAAGGCATTCACCCTTCTCCTGTCACTTCATGCCATTGTCAAAAGTCTTTCTTCAGCTCTTCAGCCATTTGGGTGCTGGAAGGTGCTCTAAGGTCTCCCTGGAGCCTTCTCCAGGCTGAACAGGCCCAACTCTCTCAGCCTGTCCCCAGTCCTCTGAGCATCTTCATGGCCATCCTCAGGACTCACTGGAGCAGATCCATGTTATTTTTAGGATGGGAGTCCCAGAGCTGGATGCAGCAGTCCAGGTGGGATGTCACAAGAACAGAGTAGAAGAGCAGAACCACTTCCTTCAACCTGCTGGCCACACCTCTGGTGGTGCATCCCAGGACACAGTTGACTTCCTGGGCTGCTGGCTCACACTGAGCATTTTGCCAACCAGCAATATGTAGGTGCCTACAGCCTGCTTGCAAGCTGTTGGAGTTCAAGCTCCTAAAAGCTCCTGAATATCTTTTATGCCCCAAGTTCATTCATTGCACAGCTGAGAACTTAATTGTATGAGAGTCCTAAAGACGTGCTCAAGGATATGCTGAATTTGCTTCTTGCATGATTTTTCTTAATGCATGTTCTTTAGCCAGCAGGAAAATAATGGGAGATACCAGTGTTTATATTCTACGTAACATATTGGAGTCCTGAGCCTCGCCTGAGACCCTTAGGCAATACTGAAAAATACTAACTGTAGCTGTCAGTGGCCTTGAGATTTTTTTCATATTCTTTCCACCCTCCCATACTGCTTTTGAAAGGCTCTTTTGTTATGCGAATAGGTTCCTCCCAGCAGCTGCAGAACTTTCCACAGTAGGAGCTAGGAAGGAGCCAGCAGACACTGCAAGGAAAGTTGGTGCCCTTTCCCCAGCTGCTCACTAAGCACAGCAATACTGCCCTTCCCAGCCACGCTGGCTCAGACTAGCCCTTTGCTAATGTTCTCTTGCCTGGTGAGGTTGCAGCTGAGCCCTTAGGTCAAGTTGTGGAGATGTATTACTGTTCCCTGTCTATCAGAGCAAAGGATTCAGTTCCAAATGAAGTGAGATCCATGTGCAGATGAAAGTTTGTCTTCTCTAGTGCACTGTGTTGTGCAGTGACTGTGTGCTTTGTTGGCAGAATCACCTCCAGCTCAGGCCAAATGAGAGCACTGTTCTTCTGGACCTTGTAGAAATGAAGGATGAGTAGTTCTGAAGTGCAGCAGAAATAGGCAGCTTAAGTAAAATGTTACAGATCTTGATAAGTTTTCTTTTTCATTAGTGCCTTCACTCTTGTTCTGTGAATGCAACAGTAAATCCTTATTGTACCCCTAGCTTTTCTTTCCAGATCCTTTCAGTGGGCATTAAGATGATGCAAGTCTGCTGCAACTTCCCAGGCTTTTGCAGTGAAATTGTTTGCACTTTATTTGCCAAGAAGCACAGCCTCACTTGTGGTGCTGGTTGTGGTGGTTCAGAACCTGCTCTCAACACCTCACCTGGGCTGGGACTGGTTCTGCTGGCCATAAAGTGGGAAGCCAGAGTAGCTCTGTGGAGAAATGTGTGAGCCCTTGAGCTGAAACACATGGTTAGCAGTCCAGTTACTTGATTACACATAGATTTATTTATTTTTAATAAGTTGTTTTGGAAATCATGAAGATAAAATGGTTTGGTCTTGTCAGTTTAGTTATAACTATAATGGGAGAGTAAACCAGCGCCTACTGGTATAGCTACATCCATGAACCATAAAATAGAGAAAATAAAATGTGAACTGCCCTCATGTGAACATCTTTTGCCGAAGTAAGGAGTGACATATCCCATGCAACCTCCTGTTTCGTATTTGCTTGTTTTAGTCATTTCCCATGTTCTGTATTTGTCCATGCTGTGCAGAATGTGGAGTTAATTTCCCAGCTTTTGTGACCTTGATAGATGGAGTATATAAGCATTTCCTATATGAGTGTGTCACGTTAATCTTTGAAGCAGGGAACTATTATTATTTACATCTGAGAATCAAATTCCTAAGTAACTTGTTGAGGAGGATGAGACATTTGTAGCAGGCAGGAGGTTCAAACTTAGGTTATCTGGATGCTGTTTTAGCACTTCCAGAGTATTCTGAAGTTTCCCAACGTAGTGTTAATAACAAGGCAGATTGATCCCTTTGGCACCGATAGGGCCTTTGCAGCCTTTTGCAGGCTCTGTCCCTACAGGTGTGACTGTATGTTGGCACTCTCCAGAATGAGGCAATAATGCTTTAAAGCCTCTACAGCTCAAAGGGATTAACCTCCAGCAGCTAAGCATGATCCTGTCCTTCTTCCAGATGCTGCTGCTTTCATGGCATGGACAGCAGGACCTCAAAGAAGCAACCCCTACATTGCCTTAACTTGCAGCCCAGCACATTAAAGTGACCAGGAAACTGATAGTGGTTTACTTTAACATACTAGGCTGGAGATAGCACAGTTCAGGGGCTGTTTCCCAGGTGGCTGGGCAGGAGCTGAGTATAGGAACCACTTCTGTCAAAACAAATTTAACTCAAGTGTTTATGAATTATCAGCTGTCAGTCCTGTGAGCACTGTTCTGGGTACAGAGTATCAGTAGCAGAAGTTCATACCTGTGTTCTTGGCCATGAGGCTTTGTGGGATTACTTGGGTTGGAAGGAACCTCCAAAAGTTTCCTGTTGATGCTTTCTCAGAGGGCTGACTTCCCTGGATCACATCCCTAGATCCTATTCCAGAGTTTAATCACTGTCTAGTGACGCTGTATAGAAGTCGTGTCTGCAGAATTACAAATAAGGTTGGCTTGACTCTGTAGGTTTAGAGGAAAAAACAATTTATCTGTTGTATCAACCTTTGTTATTTACAGAGACAATTCTGTAAAAACAAAATCTAAACCATGAGTCTCCAGGTTTCAGGGACAAGATTGTAACTGGCTGAGTTTTGAAGAAGCTGAACAGTAAAATCTGTCGTATCAGTAATTGTGTATGTGTGGGTGAAACTGTACCTTGTCTCCTCTTCCCCCTCTGCCCTGTAACAGCTCTTCCCTTGTTGAATGGTAGCTCAGTGAAACACAGTTCTGTTTTCATACTGGCCAGCACAAATCAATTCACAAATTTTCACTCAGATCTATCTCAGTGTAAGCTTTCTAAGTGGATCTTACATGAGTATTTCAGAAAGCTGAGAAATGCCTCCAAATAACTGCAGAGTGAGTGCCTCTGCATCTGTTTGGATTTAGATGTTGGAATAAATCTCTAAAAACAATTTAACTTTCTAGAAGTGCTTTCCATTGGGTCGATGGCTTACACATTTGATATGATGTACTGCAAGAGCAAGCTCTAAGCAGCAGCTGCCATAGCCTGACATCTCTGAGCACTGTGTCAATCACTTTCCAACCATCATTTTACATCAACAGAAATCTTTGAGCACGTGTTCGTTTTATGTTTATATTTGCCCTGCTTATCCATGGAGTTTTTTCTTAAATCAAGCTACAAAGGAGTCCAGTAAGACTGTGTGTGCAAGTTTGGGGTGGCAGGAGCTCATGGAATTTCCTGCTAAGCACTCAGAAGAGATAACCATCTGACATCCAGATAACCACTCCCTGCTTTTCTCAAATGTTTTTAAGTGAATGAATACTTTTTTAAATGTCAGGAAACAATCCAGGAGAATATGTGAGTAAGTAGGTAGGTTTTGGCTGAAATAACTCTTCTGAATACTTTTTAAGCCTTTTATATGAAAGGGTTTCTGTGCCTATTTTCTTATGAAATTGCTTCATAACAACCTCCCAGCCTGCCATCAGGGTTCTCAGATGAGGGTTTTATACTGTTTGACAGCTCACTAAAAACAACCACTTCCTGTTAGGGAAGATGCTGGAAGCACTAGGTATGGTCCCTTTTTTTTTTTTTTTTCTTCTTCTTTTTCCCTTAAGCTCTGCAATCTGAGAGTCATTTGCTTATTGTGGGTAGAAATTGTGCAATGCACCTGGAACTTGAATTCAGAAGACTTACTGTGCATAATCTTGTTTAAGGCACATGAGGTCTTGCCTGATGTCCTTCCCAGGAGATAGAGACACTGAAGTGTTTAGCTCAGTGGCTGCTGCAGGCTTCTCCTTTGGTTTTGGACAGGAGACCACCCTTTGTGTTGCTTGTTAGTGGGCAGTAAAAGGGAAGTGATTCACATCTCAGGTGATCAAAGTGATTCTCAGGGAGGATCTGTGAAGTCAGTCACTGGGTACCTTGATGTTTTCTGTGACACCAGTCCTCTGTGTTGCTAATAGTAGTCTCTTTGCTACCTAACAGAAAAAATTTCTGGGATGGGTATTAACTCTGCAGCCTTAAAACACTGTTCAGAGTTGGACTCCAAAGTGCTTTGGTCTCATCAGGCAGAGTGGTGGATCCTGCTCGTCACCTTGGTTTGACCATCTCCACAAACTTTGAAGAGATCCTGAGAAGCTGATATGGAGTACTGAAAGTAATGGATTGGCAATTACTGTGTTGGGGATTTTTTTGGTGGGTGGGATGGGGATTGTGGGTACAATTAAAATTGGTACTGATGCAAATAACAGCAGTTCTTCCTGATGTCAGGTTTAGAAATGTAGTGATACAGTATTTCTGCAGCCTTCAAAATGGTATCAGAGTAGCTCACCAGCAGCAGAGCAGGTAACTGTCTTTGTAGAAGACATGGAAAGATGCAATTAAAGAGGTGAAGTAGAAGGCATCTTAAGTGGCTTCACAAAAGTAGTGTTGGAGCAGCTGAAAACTGAGTCTGACACAAGTCATTTCAGAGTGCTGTGACCTTGCTTCCCAGAACTCAGTTTATCTCCCTGAAGCTGTTGGGAGTGCAGCTGTGACTTCTTAAAGTGCAGTCCTAACTATCCCCAAACAGCCTGAAAGAGCTTTCTTGTTGTTCTCAGGCTGAAATAATCATAGCGATTTCCCTATGTAAACTCCCTTTTCCAGGGATTGGTTCACCTAATATATTTATATGCACATACTCTTAAACTCTCAAAAAAATAAACACCTAGTACACTCTGCTCCTTGTACAGAGCTGTGTAGCTTTCAAAAGCAGAATTGCAGAAATCCTGCCATTTGCACTGCAGCGAAGCAAACCTTCCCTTCTTCCTTGCAGAAGTGAGAATGAAAATGCTTTGGCAAATAGCTTTGATTTAAACTGAAAAGCCTCTGGTTTTCAGAGCTGCTTTTAAAGCAAAGGGCTACTTTGGCTTTTGATCCTCTTAAGCTGGGTTATTTGATGTGAAAAACGCCCTGGGTACTCTGCTGCAGAGGGGAGCAGCTTTTCAGTTCTCTGTGTGTGGCTTCAGGAGAGGGCCTGGCAGAGCATGGGGTAGTGGGGGGCTCAGGGGGGCCTGGTTGCACAGCTCTGTAAATAAAGGGGCCTCTATTTCTTTGGATTCTTTTGCTGGAACTAAATATCATGATCAGTGAAACTCTTACCTCATTAAAGGAGCAAGCCAGGCTCCTCCAGCATATGCACAGTGCTGCAGTGTGGTTTGTTCTGCTGAGCTGATTTGCTGAACAGATAAAGGGAGTTTTAACCTAAGAATGGCATGCAATGTATGACCTTGGCTTTTGAAAGGTTTATTTTTCTTCTTTTGACAAAATAAGGTTTTAATATTAAATATGGGGTTGGATTTGACTTGGCAAATGCCAGAGCCTTCTACTACTGCTGTAGTCATAATATAAAACTGTGTGATGTGTGCCAGTGAGCATGCAGCAAGCCAAAAATTTCTCCATCAGTGTTTATTCTTCTGAAAACTTACCCAGTTGCTTTGCAGTTGGGTTGGCTAAAAAGGTGATGTGCCCTTGTGTTGAAGGGAGCAAAGCAGTGGAGGGCACAATAAAGTCCATGCTGACTCTTTATACTTAGCATCTTTAGTTTTGGGGCAAAATATGGGTTCTTCCCTCCTTCATAGTGTTTTAGAAGTGTTTACTAGAAACTTTCACTCAAAACTCTAGGGTTCAGCAGAACCAAAGCATAAAACAAACTATGTGAAATATTCAGATCTGTTAGTACAGAAACTTAATGCTGTACTGCAGCTTTCAGTTTGTGTAGCCAGGGGCATGCAGGGATATAAAATACTAATTCTGAGGCT
This sequence comes from Trochalopteron elliotii, assembly GCA_024734555.1. NCBI lineage: Eukaryota > Metazoa > Chordata > Aves > Passeriformes > Leiothrichidae > Trochalopteron > Trochalopteron elliotii. The sequence continues at coordinate 939,058 of JANPWX010000599.1, read as the reverse complement.
TTTTTCCTGCACACATTCCATCTCAGATCATCATCTTACTGTAAAGCTGAGGCACTTTTGGACTGCTGCACTGCAGGAGTTTGGCTGAAGAAATGACCTGTAAAGCATCTCAGTGCTGAGATGCTGAACTAAGCTCCAAAGTCCTTGCTCTAAATTGGCTGTAGTTTGAATTGGTTACCTTCAGATTTAAACTGCTACCACCCACCCCCCCCAAAAAAAAAAAAAAAAAACAAAAAACCCTGCACCAAAACCCAAAAAAACCCACACAACCCTTGCTCCAAAAAAAAAAAAAAAAAAGACCAACAAAAACACTCAACCAACCTAACCATGACCAGAAAAACGTACACCAAATCTACCACCTCAGTCCTCACCTCCCTAGTTCTCAGAGATACCAGCCCCAAAAAGTACCAAAATCTTGTTTCTGTAGATCAGAGGCTGTAATAAAAGTATGTTGCCTCTGCAGCTGGCACAGGAGTTGTGTCAGGCTGACCTGCTAGGAATGCTTTCCACTGGAAAGGGAGCAGGTTGGTGCAGGTACAGGTAGCAGAGGATGTGGGGAGGTCCGTGGAAGAGCTCATGGCTTCCATGTGCTTTAGCAAGATTTCTTCCATCTGTAGGTTATCATTACCCTTCCACCCAGTTTTTCTGTCAAAATGAAGCTTGTTTGGTCTTTCTCTTGTGGAAGTGTTCTTAGGGTTTTTAGCTCGTTCATTGACTGTGGCTGGATGAAGGTGGTTGATTTTCTAGAAGTTTTCCTGAAGTTTAGGGGAAATTTGGAACTTACAGGAAGAAGCACAAGTTTAAACATCTGCAAGCCTGCAAGGTGTGGTGGGTTTTTTGTCCAGCTTCTTGTCCTCCTCCAAAGATCATGCTTAAGCAGGGGAGACATACTCTAAAAGGAGGAGACTGCCATGAGAACCCAGTGTTTCCACATGGAATAGACAAGAGTCTCTTTATCCTTGTGAGAGATGATAAGCTATTTGCTCTGTCTTCCATTGGCACATGTACCTGGAGATCTTGGGTTTCTAACTGGGAAAAATCATTTCCCATGCTGCTTGCCTCTCCACTAGCAGACTGATGCATCCTTATCATCACAAATTTTGAAGCTGGGGCCAGTGTGAGCACTTATAATAAAAAGGATATCCATAAGAGAAGCCAAGCTGCATAACTTGCCTACTGGATACTTCTCTGTGATTTTCCTAGACCAAGGGTCAGAAGCATACTGGAAGGTTGTAAGTCTATGTAGCTCCTGAAGCTCATGTCTGCTTCCATTCTCAGGTACATCCCCCAAATCTCATCCAGGAGCTCTGATCCTGTATTATGGTCCATTATTCAATGAGAGAAATTTCATGGCAGCTGTTGAAACAGCTACATTGAACTTATCTTCAAATACAAGACTTTTATTAAGAATAAAAGCAAAACCTTTAGCAAAAATGCTTACAAAATTACTATGCTAATTACATTCTGAATATTAATATTTCTTTCTATTAAAGACCTGTCTAAATTATCATATAATATTTCCAAAGTAATCACAAGTATTCAAGGCCACGTGTCACAATATCCTCAAAACCAGATTACCAAGCTAAAATTAAACAGATCAAAGGCTTTTACTTTATAGACTGTTACCTCAGAACAGCTGCACAATGCAGGTGAATTGCATGTTTTTAAATTTTCCCTGTATTTTCACCAACTTGTGACTATTAACTATTGAAAAACATTTTAACTTTAATCTTTAAATACAAATCTCTTACATGGAAATAAAATTCTTCTAAGATTTAACTGTTATTTGAGAATATAAGCACTGTGTGCTGCTACATTTTCTGAGTGTTCTTTGGAAGATACATCTTGACTCTTTGGGGATTTTTTTAAATCTTAAGGGGGAAGTAGCTTAATGCTTGTTTTCTTACCTTTTTTTATTTAGTAGTTTGTTTTAAGAGTCACACTATCATATGAACAAATCCATTTAAGTAATGTTGCCCGTCAGCTTTACTGCTTTGTGAGTACTGGTGTGTTGCTGACCAGCAATGTTGTAAATATAAGTATTGCTTTAGATTTGAGGGATATTCACCTAAACACTCCTGTTACTCAGTAACTTTCATATGTATCAATGTAAAGCATGTGTGGTCTTCTTTAAACAGCTATTTTTGGGAAGCAGAGATCCCAGAGGTTAAAAAAACAAAAAGCCCACTGAACTCCAGCTCTTTCCATATTAGAAGTAAAACTGTGTTGTTTCAGAACATGCCTTGAAAGGAGGAAGTTCAATAGAGAGCCATCTCACTTTCCAAAAAATTTAGCTGTGAGAGATCAGCTCGAAGGCTTTCTGTTAACTTTGATCTTTCTTAAAACTTTCTTAAAACATTCATAATGTGTTTCAGTTTCTGGTTTATGCTTTTTCCTGGAATCAGTTCTTGAAAAATATCCACTTTGAAACATTTTCTTTTCTCCCTTTAAGAAGTATTTCTTTTTTCCTTTACTAACTGATATGTGAAACTAATAAAACACTATGGGGATGCTGGTTGTCCATGGCACAACTTTGCATTTATGAGGTTGTCACTGTCCTCTATCAGTCAGTTGGGTAGATCTTCACGTGTGATTACAGAACACAGGATTCACCGCACATCCAGATTCCACTCCCTGGTTAGCTGGTTCTGTCACGAGAACATCCTTTTTCCGTGGTCCTAATCTTTAATCCTGCTCTGGTTGCAAGAACTGTGTCATGACTTCGTATTTTTCATTTCCTCCAGGTTTACAGGAACAGAGGGACCGAGTGGTTTCGGGTTTGAGCTGACGTTCCGACTGAAGAGGGAGACGGGGGAGTCGGCACCGCCCACCTGGCCAGCAGAGCTGATGCAAGGCTTGGCCAGATATGTCTTCCAGTCAGGTACCACAGGGTTAAATACACAGCCTTGCTTTGTCCTGCTCTAGTTCTGAAGGGCCACATCTGTTCAGGGTGTGACACTTGTCTCATCAGCACCCAGTCAGGCTTTGGGAAGTGTCTTTTTGTGGGAGCCCAAAAGAGTGTGTTCCTTCCTCCAGCCCAGCCTGGAGGGACGAAGCCAATTGTTCAGCTTACTGCAAATCCTGAGTATTGAAAAGCTGAAGTTACACAACAGTCAGTAACTATAGGAAGTCTGCCCAGTGACTCTTTCCTGCGTAGTTGGGTTCACAGAATTGCAGAATCACAGAATGAACTAGGTTGGAAAAGACCTTTGAGATCAAGTCCAACTTACGACCTAACAACTCCTCATCAACTAAACCATGGCACTGAGTGCCACATCCAGTGTCTCCTCTCAGCAAGAAAAACACATTTGCTTATCCTGAATGGCTGAGGGACAGCCATCTGATAAGGTTTCACTTTTCAGCAGAAGCTCCATAACTTCCAAAAACAGCAGCTCCATCACAGGCAAATCCCTTCCAGTGGTCCCTGCAGCTGAGCAGTAGCAATGCATATGAACATGGAGTTGTTGAGATGTGAAAATGTAAAAGTTGTAAGGAATGCTAAAGCTGGGCGGGCCAAGGAGTTAACAATTGTGAATCACTACTGTGGATGGAGAATTGCCAGAAAAGTGGGAGCAAGGGTGCCTGCAAACCATCCTCTTGCACTGTTCTTCTATAGTTTCGTTTGTATCAGTAGATTGAATGTTACTTTTAGCATCAGCACATGAAAAACTGTGGAATGGCTGATGGCTAATGTACTTGAAAGGCACTTTCCAGCATCACCAAGATCTGAATGAAAATATGTGAAGAACATTTTTTAACCTAATTTGAGGTCTTTTACAGGTAAAGTACCTTCTAAATCAATGATTATTGAATTTGCAGTATTTGGTACCTGCTGTACTAGTTCATAAATTGCTCAGTAACTTCTGATTCTACTGATGGTTTTCAGTCAGCTGACTGACTCTCAAAGGGAAAAGGTCTGGGTAAGAACAGGATTGCTCTGCTAAGCTCTGTAACAAATCTGAGGAAGTGGCAATCTTGTGGGTATTTTTCTAAATATTGGTGGATATAGTTCAGTGTCAGCCCAGATTATTGCTTGTCTTTTTGTAACCTTTGCTGTGTAGCTGTCTTCCCCAGTTGCCATCCAAAATTTGTCTCACCTTTCTGTCTTGGTTTTTGCAACTGTTAAGAATCTAAATCTATGTGACTGTCATTATTTTTTACATTGTTTGAGATTCCCATCCTGCCTAAATTGTATTGCACAGCAGCTTTTTGATACTGACCATGCAGTGATGAATTCATACTCACATTTTCTATGGAATGATTGCGGGGTCTGAAGGAAACATCTGAGCCTAAAGTCTCCCTCTTAGATACAAAGTAATATATGTTTTACGTGTTAACTTATACTAAATATCCTACATACCATTTGGTACATTTTAAATTTCCTAGTCCAGGCTAGTTCTCATTTGCAGTTCTCAAAGTAGTGACCAGTTGTTGGTCACTGTCTTTTCATGGGTGAGAGGAGGTCTGCAGAGTGAAATGGGATTTGGAAGGGTACTTTAGGGCAAACTTCTTCGTGGCTAAGCTGGCAGTCAGGGTAGAGAATTCCCTTGTTTGGTTCCTGCAATAATGCATCTTTTTGACCTCAAAGCCAAAGAACTGTTCTCAGAATGAAAAGTGGTTGTGCCCATGCTTATCAATCTGGCATGAACCACTCTCCAGTATTCTGCTTATCCATGCTGGTTTTTGCTTTATATCCACTATGGCTCTTTAAAGGCACACTCAAACTCATGCTGATGGATTCTACCCTCTGGGTGTTTAGTTTTCAGTTTGCCTTATGAAAAACAACAGTGTATGAATCATAAGTTGACTTCTTTCTTTGACTCTGAAATTGGGTGTGACCCAGTACCACGCTCATCATACAATGAGTGAACCACATGCTGGGTTACCTTAGGAAAAGCATGAGCAGCAGATAGAAGGAAGTTATTACCTCTTTGGCATGGCACTGGGAAGGCCTTGCTTAAAATATTGTGTCCTGTTTTGGGCCTGTAAGAGGTACTGAAAAACTGGAGAGTGTTCAAGGCAGTCAGGGTTCTAGGGCATGTGAGCCATGAGGAGAGCTGGAGGGAGCAGGGCCAGTTTAGCCTGGGAAGAGAATGTGCAGGGTGATCTAACTGAAGCCTACAGCTGTAGGGAGGGAAGTTACAAGATTGTGGGATCAAGGATAGATAGTACATCAAAGGGCTACAGCTCTGAATTGCAGTGTGGGAGGCCCTGGAAAAGCTTCAAGGAAAAATTGCTCACAAGGAGAGTGGCAAAGGACAGGGAACGGTTTTTAAGAGATGTGGTGGAACTCCATTCCTGGAAAGGTTCAGGACTTATCTCAACAAAACTAAGTTGGCCCTGATCTAGGATTGGTGATGGCTCCACTTCAAATAGGGAGGTTGGACGAGAGACCTGCAAAGGCCCCTTAAAATATTACAGAAGTGTTGGATTTGGTGCATTTTTTTCCATACTGCTTCATGCTCTTCAGTAAGCAGCTGTGTGTTGTCACTGACTGTTACCAACCATTCCTTGCTTTGTATAAAAGGAATCTGTATGTTGCTGCAACAAGTGAACAAGCTCTAGTTTTATTTTAGTACAAATTTGATTATCACATGTCTCTTTTAGAAAATAATTTTCTCAGACTAAAATCGTCTGGTTAATAATAGACATCACGTTAATCCTGACAAGATGATGCATTTAAAAGTATGACTTGTAATGTTGCCTACTTTATCATGTTTCTTCTTGATCTTTCAGGGTAATGCCAGTTGAACACAGCTAGATGCAGTAATTTTCTAATTTAGTCAAAGATCTCTCACTCCATTGCTCTGCAGAGTCCCCAGGACTTCTCTTACATCTGATGTGTCCTTTTGTTTTGTTGTACTCCCTTGAGCTGTCTCTTCTCAGGATGGCAGTGTCAAGAGCAGTTTCTGTGTTCTCCCTTCTGTCACTCCTGGGTAATCAGGCACCCAGTCCTCAGCAGTGTTACTTTCTTTTCTGCCTGGTAGAGTTTCCCCCAGTTTGACATTCTCACTCTGCAGAGCCAAGTGAACTTCTGCCATTGTTTTTTCTTGTTTTTTCACAGGACTTCTCTGTCCAGATGTTGAAACTCTAAAACTGTGAAGTATTTAAAGGGTTGGTTCTTTTGAAACCCACTGGGCATGAAGTGGGCTGTGGCATGACAGCATTGTTTTACATGATGAAAGGTTTCTTTTTGCTCAAGTTCTTTCTGACTGTAGTGCTTAGAGCATTTGTCAAATGAAACTCTGATAAGTGTTGTTTAACTCTGGTGTTAGCAGAGTTAACATTAACAACTTTAATGTTGTCCTCTTCAGTTGTTTAAAAAAAAAAAAGAATTATGGTGTCTCTTTAGTCTGAAGTAGCCTTAAAAACATTTGATGAACTGAAACAAGTAAAGCTGATGAATCCACCCTGAACAAGAAGCAAGAAAAAGAATAAAATCAGCAGAGACTTCTTGGATAGGCTCCAAGCACGTTCGCATGTCAGAAAATTGTTTACTCTGAAAGCTGTACTAAGAGCTAAATTCTTATTTCTTGATAAAAACCAAATTTTTAGTTATCATAGAGGTGTGCTGCTGTGTCCACTTGAAGCTGGGGGAGACTGAGGTGTAGTTATACTCCTGCTGAGCCTGAGCATTTTCAGGTGGTGACAACTGAGCTGAATATTTACCTAGCAGCTACTGCTGTCCTAAATATTATTCCTGTGTATTGCAATTGCAAAGCATGTCTCATTGCAAGTGATGTATTTTTCTAACAAACACTTCTAGGCAAATGAATGTTGCATTCCTTTGTTTCTCTCTCTCTCCTGCACTGTGGCAGTGCTTTAGAAAAGCAATCTTCTGCATTGAATTTCAGACCTCTTTCAGCCTTGGCTTCTCTGTTCACTGTAACAAGCACTTGGTGCTTTTGATTAAAGGGCAGTACTTACCCTGCTTCAACAAAACCAAGCTTTCAAGTCTCAAAAAGTTTTATTTGTGGCTTTATCTGTTCTTAATTTTATCACTGTTTGACCATGCCCACAAATTCCAACTCTGTTAGTTTTAAAAAATTCCCAAACCTTCAAACCTTGAAAATGAAACTTTGTACAATTCTGTGACCTTAGCTTGTCATGGTTCATGGGTGTACTGCAAATATCTCATGGCAGAACAAATTTATACTTCAATTCAAATGAAAAGGAAGAAACGCTCTTCCTACAGAAAGCTTATCCAGAGCTTAGTACAATTGTTAACTCTTTATGTACTACACTACAGAGGGACTATGGTTTGTGTTTTGTGAAATTAAAATCTGCATTTTTTTCCTCTCTAGAGTAAATTTATGTTGTTTTCAAGGGTCTGTCTGATAGTGTCATGAAGGCAATATGTTGGTGTAGCATGGAAACAAGTACCCATGTGTGTGAGCTCTTGCTGCTTCCACGGTTTTAGCCTGCAAGAAAACAGCTGCAGCTGTTAGGTACAGGTTTGGAGAAATTGTCATGAAAACTCATCATGCATAGAGCCTAAAGATAATGATGTGGCATATGTCATGCTTATATTCTCCACAATGCACAAGTTGTAGTGGGGAATGAGCCAGAAGTATTAAGAGGATGTCCACGAATTGGAAGTTTGCAGATTGGCTGAGCTTGGTGACATTTACCCCAGAACATATCAGCACAAGCAGGCTGAGCCCCCACTGGTTTAGGGGAGACAGGTAGCATCACAGGAGACTGGAAAATTGGCAAATGCTGTTCTTCACATCCCCCCAAAAAAACTGTATCAAAATCAAAACAAACTCCCAAAATGAAAAAAAAAAAAAAGTTTCTAATTGGTCAATCAGATTTCAGGTCTTAAGAAACTGCTAAGAGAAACAAACCATCCAGAAGGCATCCACAGAATAATGGATGTTCCAGCATGGATTTATCAACAATAAATCAGAAGAAAGTAAGTTACAGGTACCATAGGAAGCAGTGAACGTTGGTTAGCTTGATACTACTGAGACTTTTTACATTGTCCCAATGAGTGTGTGAATGAGCTGAGGAAATGAGATCTTGGTAAAAGGTAAAGAAGAGGGCAGCAATACTGGTTGGATATTTAGACTCAGAGTAATTGTCAATGTGTAGTCATCAACCACAGAAGTTGAATTTTAATATTTGACCTTTGACTAGCCAGTAGTAGGAAGCTGTTTACAACCTGGGTACTGCAAAACAGTAATAACAAAATGTGCAGGCAAGGAAAGTAAGGATGCAAGATGCAATTTTTCAGTGGCAATTTAATGTAGATTTCAGCTGAGTACTTCCGAAGCAACTTATATGAATTATTCCTTAGAAAACTTACTCCACTTACTTAGAAAAGTGGATTGGACAGAACCAATTCCAATAGGTACATGACAAGTTATACATGCTGACAACAACATGTCAAAACAACAACCAAACTAACTATAGCTGGTTTGTTTGTGGGTTTTTTCCCCTTAAACACCTCTCCACTGTCATGGTGAAGATCTTTCAGAGAAAAATATATGAAATATATCTGCTACTTCTGTGAAACCTGTAGGAACTTAGTATCTGTGAGCTTCTGTCCTCTGTCATGATTCAAGTCCATGGGCCAATTTCCCTAAGTCTCCCCTAGAAAGGAGGATCATTCTGCTGCATGGTAGTGCCCATGGCAGCACAGCTGCACAAGCCTTTGGCAGCCAGGCTGAAAAGCAAGCCCAAAAGGAGGTACATGTAGCCTTCCTTAGTAATTTCTGACATGTCATACTTTCTTCAGGTAGAAATTATTTTACGACAGCTTGTCCATAGTTTAAAGAAGGACACACACACACAATTCCTGCCATGTGCCTAATGTCCCAGTACATCAGTTTGGGGCCATTATGCCATCTCTCTATGCTGCAGTTTCACCTTTGTTTGAACAAGGGTGATTATGGAAGTTGTAAAGGCTGCAGGTGTAGATGTACTCTCCTTATTCAGCAGTTTTCACCTGAATCAAGTTAGTTTAGTCTGAGTCGTGGAGGTTCTTTGTGTTTGACAGGCATTATAACTCTTACACTGAAAGTGGGGCTCAGTGGGATTAGGGGATCTGATGGGGGTCACAGACCTGCAGCCATTAGCCTGCAGATACCTTGGCACCTGCTGTCCTGCCATATCCTCCAGGCCTCGTCTTCACATCTCCTGGGGTCCAGGAAGCTTCAGTGTAGTAGCCTCAGTGACTCTTTGCTTGCCAACATGTTTTCAAACATTCTTGACACAGGCCAATTTCTGTGTGTAAAAAGGAAAAAACCAAAACAAGCAACCAAACTGTAAACATAAAACAAACTTTTTGCTTCCTTGAATACAAATGAAGCCTCTCTGGCTCATTTGTAAAGCTGTTTATTTCTTCCCAGGAGGATGACTAAAGCCAAATAAAATCTGCCAGTAATTCATACACATTTTTCTCTAACTGTACCCTTATCTTCTTTTTTTCCAACCCTAGGCCCATTTATTATTCTCTTCTGGTTGCTATGGCTCTGTAATATATATATATATTTCTATCATCTGTTTATAATATTGACCCATTTCCAGTGTAGAGCTGGCCCTGTCTCCTCTCTAGTATTCCAGGATTTTAGATTAATATTGTATGGAGATTAACTGCGTTTTTTAGCACTACAAAGAAGTATAAATCAACATCAATTTCAATTCAACAGAACCTGTTATGCAGTGAACTCTGCTGCACAAATGCTGAAAATGTAGCACAGTAAATTGCTGTAGGTAAACAGGACTCAACCAAGTGTGCAGGGGCTGCGTGCCTTTATTCTGCAAAGGGGTATGGAAACATTATGTCACTGGTTCCAATTTAACCCAAGTTTGTCATGGCCAAAAGTTCTCATCATCTGATAGTTATTCAGCGGTCCATGAGAAATTGGTTGGGTTTTAGCCTAATTCCTCTTAGATGTTTCCCATAAAACAAGCTGTTCTGAGAGCAGCAGCTCAGATCAAGCCTGGTCCTCTGCGTTTTTATTCACTGGCTCCTGCACTGCTGCAATAAATCCCCTTCTCCCCATACTGCTGCCTTTGAGCTCACCTCCCCAGTACTTCCCATCCCTCCCCCCTCTCCTAAGCCAGCCTTGTCACATCCCTTAGCTTCCAGCTGGGATGTACGTGCTGTGAGTGGTACCAAACGATGTGCTGGCTGATAAAACAAACCAGTTGCTGGTGAGCAGAGTGGTTGGCTGATGAGCTGGGCACAACAGGCATCTGTCAAGCTCGTGCTTTGGTCCCTAACCTGTAGCTGGTTTCCTCTGGGGCTGGATGGCAATGCTGAAGGTGTTGGTAATGGAGTTACCAGATGTAAGTCTTGTGAATCGTCTTGAAAGGTGTTGCAGCAAAGTGCTGGCTGTCCATAGACCTGGCCCTTTTTACTCCTTGTTGTAGATCTGGGCCTCCTTGGTTAAATTAATGCAGGTCCCTTCTGCAGGCTTGCACAGCTTAATATTATTTGTCAGTTTGTATAAGTGTAAGTTTTGGGGCCTCCAGAATCTGATACTCTTATCCTCACTTGTGAGGCAGGAATACACCCAGCTCTCTTTTGTGAGTGGTTGCTGAGGCACAGGCTTGACAGTCCTTGGACAGCAGCTTTGCAGTGGCCTTGGCCATGGCTGAGGTTTCCCTGGCTGTGAACTAGCACACAGCTGGTGGCCTGTCCTTCCTCTGTGAGTCCTCTCTTGATCAGAGTGGTTTCAGGTGTGGGTGGTAAACTGGGAGAGGGCATAGAGCAGGGACACAGCTGTGAATGCCACCACGTGTGTGGTGTGCCTCTTCTTCCTGGCAGCAGAAATGGAGTTGCATCGCCTTAGATTTTGTGTGGTTACATTGACTTCACTTCTCTCCCTGTTTCCAGCAGGAAGGCTGTTGCCCCTTTGCAATACTGGAAGCACCCCAGTGGCAGGCTCAGTTCTGCCCTTTGCCTTGGAGCACTCTCATTTCATCAGCCACTGATGGGATAAGCTGGCCATTATTTTTGCTGATTGTTGTGGTCTTAGTGAGTAGCATCTTTCTGGCCTTTGTTTGTGACTTGCTGGGACTGTGGGCAACACGAGGGAATCTGTTCCCCAGACATTTAATTCAGCTGCAGTATAGAAAAGCCCCTGCAGTCCTTTGGCCAGTTTTGAAAAGTGCAGGATGATTTCCCAGGAACACAAGAGGAAGGGACCAGCACCACTGCACAGTGACATTGCCTTTTGCTTCATTAGCATGGGTGCTGTGAAGCAGGGCTGGGCATGAGACTCCTCCCAATCAGAAGTGCAGCAGTAGGAAAACATGACTGGAAACCCAGGAGTTTCCAAGGACACCTGTATTCCCATTTTACTTGGAGAATGAAAAGTCTATGTCTTACATTGTCATTAAGCTAGTTATATAATATAAATTAAAATTTTTTTTTTTCTCTACCTCCCTAATCAGTTTGGGCTTTTTTCCCTCTCCTGCAGTTTGTCTGGATTCATGGTTTTTTCCTGTGCCTTGCTGTGGAAGTCACTGTTGTCTTTATAACTTCTAGTTCTTGGCTGGGAACAGGTCTCTGACCTTCTCCAGCCCCAAAGGATAGGTTCACACTAAGGCATGGAGATACTTTGCCAGGAGCAGAAGCACAGAAAGCCTTTGTTGCTTATAAAAGACTTTGTTGAAATAGAAGGAAAGCTGTCTTCCCCTAGACTGCTTTTCTGATTACATAGTATTTCCAGGCAGTAAGTGAGGGATCTCAGTGCTGCCTGAAAGAGAAGGCTTGTTTGTAGCTGCTACTGCAATTTAGATAAAGTAGGTTTAGGCCCAGTTTGAGTTGGCGAGATTTCAAGTGATGCTGTCCCCTTTAATTCTGTCAACTCATGTCCTGTTCCTGCCTGGGAACTGAACTTGGCTTGTTGTTTTTCAGCTGTTCAGTACAGTTCATTCAGTTGGTTTATTTAAAAAAAGAAAAAGGAAAAAAAAGGGGTGGGAAATTTGTCTTCTCTCTGTGTTTTACATCAGTCCGTGTGCCCTGATGCTGCTCCCAGAGGGTTAGGGATGGACAGAGCACCAAGACTTGTAACTTTGATATATGGTTGTACTTAGAAATGCACAAGTTGTTTCAGCCTTCACATTGCAGGTGGGCTGCTGTTGGGAGAGGGAGGGAAGGAGCTGGCACAGAGTCCTGGAGGAAGCTGTGTGACACATCTCTGTGCAGGGCTCCTGCAGCAGCCCAAGTGGCAGAGGGACAGCCAGCAGGCCCCGTGCCCAGGGACACCTAGATGCTGGCCCCAGCAGGTGTTTATCCAGAGTGGCTGCAGTTCAAGATCAGGACTCATCTGGCTGATGTTTTCTGCCCAAAGTGGAGGGGAGCCGAGCTCTCTGCAGGAAACCTTTTCTTCCATCCTGCCCAGAGCCTCCCCACTGCAGGAGAGTGAGGAGGAGCCCACATGTTAGAGACCAGCAAGCTCTGTGAGGAAAATATCTCTTAACCCTGGGATAAAGAAAGCAGGGGAGAAGCTGCACATGGTCAGCCTGGCCTTGGATAAAGGCTCTGTCCCCTGTACTGAAGGAGGAATGCAGGACAAAGGAAACAGCACAGGGAAGGCAGAAAACTCCCCCTCCTGCTGGTGTGAGGTCCTTTGGCCTCTCCTATGTGAGGTCTTTGTCCCACCCGGCCTTTCCTGGGAAACGGAAGCGGCTGCTTTAGCAGTTAAAAGCTTCTGCAGAGAACAGTATTGCTTTCTCCTATGGAGGAGCTGAAAGCAACAACACAGAGGGATTGTTCTGCAGTTGCAAGAGCATCCTCTCTCACTGCCTGTGTGCAATTGTTTGGGATGCACAGAGGAGAGTTTGAAGGTTACACATACTGAGTAGTCTTCTGAAAAGGACTATGTTTTCCCTTGACAGCTGCCAAGCCCATGTGAGATGAAACTGCAGAGTAGAGTAACTGCAGATGAACTGTAGAGCTGGAAGTTGGGTTCACTGTTACATATCACCTTCTTATACATTCTATTGAAAATCTGTGCAGCAAGTGGTGCTCAAACTGTGCTTTCTAACTAACCCACTCTGCCTGTGAGAGTGGCAGTGTGCAGAGCTCATTACAGACCTTCTGACAGCCTCAGAGCCAAAGATCCTTTGCAACAGCCCGCTCAGCCAGGAGGCAGCAAATGGGCACAGCAGGGGGAAGTGTTTTGTTCTTGGTGAGAAAGAGAAACTGGGAGAGTATATTCACAGGTTGTGGGCAGCCCAGAACCTGAGGGAAGTGGACTCTTGTGGTTTTGATTTAAAATTAGGGGCTTAAAGGAGTCTTCTCAGAACACTTGGGATGGTGTTTCAAAAGATGCTCCATAAACAGGCTGTTCATTTTGCCTTTGAACCATAAATACAACTCTTAGAATAACTGTGTTTCTCTTGGAGTACTGTAATGGGTTGGTAGAGTTCAGTGCAAAACTATTTTATGCAAGTATGTGTGAATGCAGAGTTTTTCTGTTTCCTGCCCTTTGGCCTCCTGCTTTGCCAAAGCAAAACAAAAGTTCAGCCTGTGCAAGCTTTAAATTCCTGAAAATTTAAGGGAAAATAATCAACCACTGAGAAAAATGACACAGTGCTCTCTTGAAGACCTCTGCCCTCTTGTCCATTACAAGTCCCAGAACAAATGCCTGAGTAATTAGAACCTTTTTCTGAAAGGGTTATGATTTGATAACTTTGTGGATGGTTTCTCACAGACCATCTCCCCTTTCTTGCTGTTTCTTAAATAATTTTGCTAAAAGAGATACCCTGGTGCAGTCTAACAGACTCTCTGTCAGATATCTGTGCTGTGAAGGCTACTAAAAGAAGCTTGCATGTTCTTTGGGTTCTTCAGAGGCAGATACTGCCTTTGCTTCCCCTTCAGGCTCTATGAAAGCTCTTCAACAGAAATGTCTTAGAGATGCATATCTAGGAGAAGATCACAAGTGACTGTACAGGCTTATGGTGCTCATGGGTACATCTAAGTATCCACCCTTCTCAATGGCCTGCATATATGCAAGTATGTAGGAGGTCCAATAACAAGGAAGAAAGTTTTTCTCAGCTGCTGCAATTCTGTTCCCTCACTGAGGACATTTAAAGGTTGTCAAGTGCTGTGGGTGCCAGTCTTTGTTCTGGTTGCACCTGGCTGGGAAACATTCAGGTAACTGTAAATCATTCTGGCTTTCCTGTGCCAGAACACAGGATAAGATTTTTTAATGACAGGCAAGTAGCTTTTCAGACTGGTCATGTGGGGCCACATGATCTGTGAATAAACTGTCATTAAATACCTGTTTTGAGCAGAGTCCTTATCTGACAGGAGAGATCCTGCTGTATAATATCCTTCCTGGCTCCTGGGCATCCACCCCATCCTGAGGCTATTCACTTTTTGAAACTGTTGAAGATGTAACCACCACCCTTTAAAGGGGAGCTACAAAATGCATCTCTTTCAGCTGAAGAATGCAGAAAGCTGGTAGCAGTGCAACTGGGCAGAGGTGGAAGTGTCACCTGCCTGACCTGGAGCTCAGAATTCAGCAAGCACATCACTCCCTTGCACTTGCTGGAACAGGAGGATGGAGAAAGTAAAAGGGAAGACTTGGGGGAGGTGAAAGAACCCCAACCCTGCAGCACCCAAGGGTGATGGGTCTGAGTAGTGGGTTGTAGAGGTGCGGCAAACTTCTGTAGGATTGAGAAGGAGCAACTCACATCTGTGTTCATTTTCTTCTTCTGCCATAGTCAACAATGCCAGCTAAGTCCTTTCATGCTGCCATGCCTTCTTCCAGCTTCCCCTTTCTGGAGGAGGGAGGCATGCAGAAAAATCTGTAGATGGGTGAGAACCGTGTTGTTGCAAAAGCCAGGCTAGAGATGCAACCTGCCCCAGACAGTGCTTATACAAAGGGGACATCAAACATGATGAACATGCCAGCCCCTGGTTCTGCTGATTGCAAGGACTCCAGAAGCCTGAGGGGAACAGAGTGGAGGAGCTGAATGAAGTTGTGGGGAGGAGAGAAAGTGTGTGAGGAGGTGGCTGGTGGAGCAGGCTGTACAGAGTCAGAGGGAGGACAGGGGGCCCACCACTTGCAGAGGGGGTGGGAGTGTGCCCTGGCCACTGGAGTCACTTGCTGGGAGCCTGCATGAGAAATTCCCAGAGTTTGCAGTCATGGAAATTGTATGCACACGTAGGATGGGGCAAGGAGGAGGAGCAAGCCAGATATGCAGATCTGTAAGGGATGGAAAGAAATGTGTTGGAAAACAGAAGGGGTAAAGGAGGCCCAGAACCAAATTGGTCATTGCACAATAGCTTTTTTTTTTTTTTTTGGCTATAATACTGCACTCTGCAATGTTGCAGAAGGCATCTGGGTGCCTGGGATCTACTTTGTGATAAGAAAAGCAGTATTTGCAATTCCATGATTGGAGCTGCAGTACAGTGAGATACATTTTCCATCATCCCACTGTCAATAGTAGTGATGACTCTTAACTAAGCACAACATGGATAAGTGAGGAATCACCTTGCCCTGCTGGTGACGTAGCCTGGGAAGGTATGGGAGGCTCTTCATTGGGCTTTCATTTCAAAGAATTAAATGATCAAGTAAGTTTATATGTGTTAGCATAAATCGACTGGGCTCTTTTGAGAGGGTTGTTAATTTTCCAGACTTTACACCCTGGAGCTGTGCAGTAATCAATTTTGTATTTTCAACCTGCAGAGAAATTTTTAAAGAATAATCTGCATCACACTTCTCTGCTTTCTGAAACTGTCTTCAAACCTCAGAGGTCAAGTAGTTCTTACAGTACTGATAATCTGGTTTTTTCTCTGCTATTTTTTTTTTTTTTGAGAACCTTTTCCCTAGGCCCCTTGTTTCTAAAAGCCCAATTTGGATCCCTGCAGTGGAGCTATTGTTTAATTGTATCCCTGGGGTTTAATTCTTCCTAACGGATCTTCCCTATGCTGCATGTCAGCAGCACTGTGTGAATTTGCACCTCTTTGGAGTGCCAGGGCTGGGGCAGTTCCTGTTTCCAAGGCAGGAGATAAGGGGCAGCAAAATTGAATTGAAAAAGAAAAACAGGGAGGAAAAGCATTTTTTAAACATAGTGCAAATATCTCAGAGCTTGGATTCTGCTAATGCCTTGTATATTCTTGCAACATGTTCATCTTGACTTGAAAACAAAATTATAAATTAACTGCCAGTGGGCCCCACAGATCTGTAGGTTAGAAAACTAATCCTGAGACCGAATTTAGCATTAATTATCCTAGTTTAACATGGCTGGCAGATGAGTCTGAATAAAGTCTTTTTCTTTATACTCTGTTTTTTAAAAAAATTCATCCATATAATGAGTTGCAATAACAGTATTACTTTGAGCTACTTAGGCACAACTTTCATCTTTAGCTTTTGTATCTATTTATTATAGCTAACATCTTTGCATGCATGCTTATATTTATTATTGAGCTAGTTAGAAATGCATTAAGTAGGTCTGGTGAAACATACAGCTATTGCATTTCAGCAGTGGACTCTGTGTTTGCCTTTAGTTTCTCTCAATTAATTCTAACTGTTTGGTCTGCAAAATGGTACTGAAAAACAGCATCAAATCTTACTCGTGACAGATTGCCAGATTACTTTTTTTTTAACAAAGCCAGACTGAATATTAAAAATGTGTTGGAGAAAATGCATTTATATAATAAATTATACAGACCATGCATGGGGTAATGGCAATGCAATAAATTACGTTGTTTCTGTAAGTATTGGATAAGCTGCATTCAATTTAAATGTCTGGCTGCATCACTGTCATGCTGGTCAGGAACTCACTTGGGGCCTTTTTAACATTCCTGCACCCATAAGTCATGGAGTTAAAATCCTTCTTTGCCCCCAAATACACAATTTCTCTGAGCTGTGCAGGCTGACATCTGTGACTCGCTGCCTGCAGTTTAGCTGAGCTCTCGGAGTCAAAATGCAGGTTTGTAGCCCTTGGAGCAGCCGCTTTTCGCACCGCTGAGCACTGCGGGTAGTGTAGGTCTGGCTCGTGAGGGATGTAGTCATCTTGTCTGTGTGCCAGCATCCCCAGTGCTGATGCAAATTTACTGGTGGGGTTTTGTTGGTTTTGGGGTGGTTTTTTTGATTTTTTTTGGTTGGATTTTTCTTTTATTTTTAGACCAAGGTAGCAGAGAATTGCCAAGCATTGTACTAGCATAGCTAAGCAACATCACTGCTCCGAGGGGGTGATCCAGGTAGCCCTGCTTTTGCAAGGACAAGCAGGACTGTTTCTTTCAGCATCATCTTGCACATATCCCCACATAAAATGACCATGTAATGATGACCTGGCTTTCCCCAGAAACAAGAGGAACAGAACCATGCTCTTGAAGGATATGAGTTTAGAGTGGCTGTTCTCCCAACACCAAGCACAGTTAGTAGTTAGTGTACTTAGGGCTTCCCCCACTCTGTGCTGTATCAACTTCTAACCTGTTACACACCGTCCAAGTGGATTTATTTGGCTGATTACTCAGCACAGTTTAACCCCTCTGTTGCTGATTTTAGCTGGCATTTGGAAGGAGATGTCTTAGAAGAGGTACAGAGGAATGGTTAGGCTGCAAATCTGTTTTTCTAATTTTAAAATTTATCTCAAAAATTATTTGGTGGGACCATGTGAAAACGGGCAAATTTCTGGCCTCTGGATGAACTCTGGGTGGTGCAAAGTTGCCTTGCTGTCTTCTTGCTGGTGGAACATCAGCAGCTCTTTGTTTTCCTCCTTAAGTTGCCAATGCACGTGTCAAAGAAGATACTAGACTCCCAGATGCCCAAAGAGTGTTCTCCATCTGCTCTGTGTGCAGGGTAGCCAGCTCACTGGAGATGTTCCCTGCCTCACTTTCAGCCTGGGGCTGCCTTTGGAATGGAGCTCTCTCTTAGTTCCTGGTACTCTTCTAAGTTTGCTGTCCTTTTCAATTTATTCCCTGTGGCAATTAAGGGAGTAAGGACTCCTAGCAGGATCCCATGGCAAAGATGGCAGGTTTAAAAAAGAAATTGAAAATACGGTGGGAAGTAATCTGTGTTTCTCTCTAGAGCTAGGTAACACCACTTCGGTGTAGATTGCATGCATTATACTGTTTATAAAACATCCTGAGGCCAAGAAAATTACTTGGTTTTATTTCTTTAGGCATCAGCTATATTTAGTCAAATTAAAGGAGGGAGAGGGAATGCACTCCAAGAAAATACATGAGCAAAGTTAGACAAAGAAAATTTACTAGTCTACAGTGGAATGGTTCCCTCTGAGTTATTTCCCCAGTTCTCATTACAGAGCAGTTGGATAGTAAAGTTAGGAGAGGTTGTGCAGCTGAATTATGACTGTTGCTGCATGAAGGAACCTTACCTGCTTTATGTGAGCTGTAAAAGAAAATTGATAATGACATTTTAAAGACTTCAAAATATGGGTGGCTTAACAGAGTGGTCTGGTATAACTGCTGCTTTTGCATAATAGAATAGTGCAAGAGCTGGTCTATGGCAGATTTAAAGACTTTTCATTTTTGTAGAGCTAGAGAGAGGCTTCAGATTTGCTATTATAAATTATGAACTAAAATAGTAAGTCTGAATTGAAATGTTTTAATGATTTCCTTGTTGACTTCTTATGAAATCAATACCTCCCTATGAAGCAGTTGGATTTCATGGAATCGGCAATCCTCACCAGAAAGAAGGAGAAGTCAGTGTTTTTTGTTAAAACATAAACTTGCAGGAGAAGAACCAGTTTCAAAGCTGTGAGAATGAGTCACCTTGCTGTGTTAGGTTTAAGGCTCATTAGTTAGTGCCTCTTCCAAGCAGGAAGGGTGCAAGAGTCCCAGAGGGTACTGTGAGCAAGCCTGTGTATTTACAACACATCCCCTGCTCCCATGGTAACTGCTGAAGGATATGAATTTATCCTGGGGCAGATTGGGTACCTTAGCTCATCCTTTCATGAAGGGAACATTTAACCACCTCAGGTTTACCACGAGGCAGAAGTATTCAGCAGCAGTCAGCTTGTGTGCAGTAAATCAGAGCCTTAGTTTACTCCTGAGGATTTGCTGATTTATCATCGGCTAAAATAATTTGGATTTAACTTTTTAACATATTTTCTTTTAGTTCCTTTGCTTTTAGTTTCTCCTTTTGATGGCTAGATCATTTCTGTGCTTTGCCACCTGTCCTATGGATTTGACAATTACCTGGTCATGTCCTGGAACTTTTTCTGATGACTGTTGGTTTTGCTGTGGCCACCTAAGGAACACGTAAGGAACACAGTTGTGGTGTTCTCATCCCTGTCCTATTTTGAAAACAGGAGTGTGAAAGGTAGGAAGGGAGGATAATGTCTGTTTCCAGCATGAGGCAATGGAAAGTGATTATCTAGTCCTTTGTTTCTGTAATTTCTTAGTTTTTGTGGCTAGAAGTCATGTAATTCAGGCTGTTCTCAGTGCTGCAATGGTTTCTGTACAAGAGCTGATCTTACTTCCCACATGGGTGACAATGCAGCAAGTGGAAAGCTGGCTTTCAGGGTGTAACTCCAAATTTCTTAAACTCCCATAGGTTTTAATTTGGCTTCGTGTTATTTGCAGAAATTTTTTTTTTTGTGGGATTTAATTGAGTAGTCAGTGTGAATTTTGTGGTGTTCATGTGTATGCAAGGGAGAGGGAGATTTTCTAAGTGTTCAGTGTTCACATGGACATAAACAGGTGGGTTTCCAGCAGAGACATTTGCATTTGAAAACCTGCTCGAAACGGGCTGGGCTTTCCCAGGAGAAGCAGCACCAACAGTGAAACGCAGGGATCGATCAGCATAGAATTGTGTGAGCATTTGATGGGCAAAATGTTGTGGTATAAAGACAGGGCCCAAGAATAAGCTCTTTGTGGCTTTGTTTCATTCCTGAAAACTGTGACTGAGAGGCTTTTATCATTTTAAAAAAATTAATCACCCACATTTTGTTGAACTTGGAAAATATCACATGATATCCCTTGCAAGATTCTACGTGCTGCTTCTTTAAACATATTTTGATACTAAAAAAAAAAATTCATTTTTCATTCGTCTGCTTATATTTCCTCAGCTCTAAAAGTAAAGTAATATTTGAACCAGTCCTTTCAGTCACAGAACTGGAAGCGTGTAATTTAGTGTACATAACGATAAACTCTTTGAAGCAGCTTGCATTCACTATGTTTTTTTTTTCTTTCCTAATTTTAACTGAGGAAAACATTCCCTTAGTTATCACACCTCTTCTGTTACATGTCTCATTTTTCAGACTAAGTTCCTTATGGTATTTAGAGTTTATTTTAATTCTTGATCAAATGAGCTGTCCAGGAAATTCATCTGAGAAAACATATATAATAAATGTTCAAACCCACACCAATGGGGACACCCAGTGGAGATGCTCTGAGTTGCCCAACATTACAGCCAGGAGCAGGCCAGCAGCTCCTCTTCAGGGAGAGGACTGCAAATATTTCTAACCACAGCAGTTCTGAGGAAACTCTCATTAGTTTACCTGCCTGCTGCTGAGGGCTCCCTTGAAGCATCCTGCCCTTGCTGCCCTTGCACGAGTCCATCCTCGCTGTCATGGTGGTCCTGATGCACAATTATTGCAATGGGGTGTGCAAGCACCCAGTTCCTTGGTGGTGTTGTTTAATGTGACTGGGAATAAGTTGCAATTACTGGCAATTTTAAATTTTTTTCTCTTGCTGTTGCACAGGCTGCCATATTTATCTATTGGCCCTATAGATATTTAAGAGGTGTGTCCTGCTGCAATGTATTTGGAAGGTGATGTGGGAAGGTTAGGTGAATATCCAGGACTATGGGGAGGGCACCTCTGAATTGGATCCTGCTTCTGTAGCATGGGAGATGCTCCAGTCTTGACAGACAGCAACTCAAATAACCACTAACATTTTCCAGTCTGTGCTGGAATTCCTAGTCCTCTTCCAGTGGGCAGGGCCTCCTTTCCTGCTGAGTTCCAAGTGTGGCCTTGGGAGGGACCACAGCAAGGACAGCAGCCCAGACTGCCTTCATGGATGATCTTGGTCAAGGAGAGGGGCCTGCCACTGACTTTGGAAGCAGGCAGGCAGTACTCAGTTCATCCCTGGGGCACTACAACTATCTCAGAGGGCAGAATGTGGATTCCAGGTTGTTCATTTGTATGTACAATAATGCTCTGCTTGGACAAGCACAAGACCCAAGATAAAAGCAGTCAGCTATGCAGCATAACCACATGTGCTCCAGGAACTGCATGCAAATGGAGTGTGCTTTAATTGCTGTGAATGTGGTCATGGCTTGTTGTTTTACTTCTAGTTCACTCAGAAAGCAAGCATTAGCCTTTCCTGTGATGGAGCAGCATCAGACAGATGGGTTCTGGTGTGCTTTCTGGCATGCAGTAGCTGTGGAACATGGGATTATCTGGGGTTTTGTCTTTCTAAGTAGGAGGGGAGATAAAGAAAGGAATGCCTGCCTTGTTTTGATGCAGTCTATTCTGACATAGAATGAAATTTATAGCCTACTGGTTTTCTTATTGTTTGGGAAAGAAGAAACATATTAATTATAATTCTGCACCAGAGCCGCCCAGACAACTGGGAGAGATGGTGATTTTGACTTACACTATCACAGGTTGGACAGCAGAATTTTTATTAGATACAGCAGGGTAGTATTTGTGTTTAATTCAAATTCCAAAATATTTTCTCTGTGGCAAATTAAGAGTGTGAATTGCTGTGGCAATGAGCATCCAATATGGCCTGCTGACTTTCTGTGCCCTCTCACAAAAGAAGACTAATAGTAAATGAGAGACAGGCTAATTTTACTTACTGGTATTCCTGTGTTGGGCTTAATATCAAAGTAAGACAGTGGTTTTTGCCACAGGACTCAAGAGTGGGCAATTTTGAAATCAGTGCCTGAATTCAGATGACACAATAAGACTCCATTCCTGCTTCAGGTGGTTCAGAGGCTCAGCAGAGCTGGCCAGGGGCAGTCACTGTGAATAGTCACCAGTGACTGTCCCAGCCCAGGCCAGAGGTCCCTGCCTGGCAGCAGTCAGGAGCAGCTGTCAACAGAAGGAATGTTCTAGCAGACTTCACAGACTAAATATTTCTTGTTTCTTGTCCTTGCAGAAAACACCTTTTGCAGCGGTGACCATGTGTCATGGCACAGCCCTTTGGACAACAGTGAATCTCGAATCCAGCACATGTTACTGACAGAAGACCCCCAGATGCAGCCGGTGCAGACTCCTTTTGGGGTCGTTACTTTCCTACAGGTACGGCCCAGCCACGATGGCTCTGACTGCCACCTCCTGGGCATGGAGTGCAGCTAGCATTGCATTGAGCTGTGTAACTCAGATGTTTATTATCCTGTCTTCAGTTTCAAACATGAACATGGGAAAAAAATGTTGAGAGGAACAGTTTTAAAAGCTAATGTAAAGATAAATTAAAATTAATTCTATGGTAATATCGGTAAGTGATCGACTGGTTTGCATGCCAGAAAGAGAAGAGTTTGGAGCAGGACTTGGAGCTCTTTTAGCAGTACTTAATGGTAGAAATGTGGCTTACAGCTCTGACACAAAGATTCTTTAGAGGCTGAGTTTTCTTGTATTGATCTGCTGTTCGAGAAAGGTTGGGGTTTGCTTTGCAAAAGAAACATTAAAAACAATCCCTTGTGATTTAACTGTGCTGTTCAGCATGGGGAGCTTCTGTGGCCAAACAGGTTTGCTTGCTTTCCTGAAGTCCTTCTCAGAGATGCTTCTTAGATATGGGCCGCTTTGGATATTTTTAAATTGCATATTGGGTTAATAACCTTAGTGGAAGAGGGACATAGTTTATGCCAACTGCTGATTTCTTCATGCTCCATGGAAAAGCTTCCATCCTGTGGGAAAATGCAAGTGTCTGTATTTTATAATTTAAGCATCTAGTTGCTCCCATTTGTCTTTGGCTGTAGTTGCAACATGTAAAAGAAGTTCTGTTACCACAAACCTGCACAAGACAACTGCTGTGCAAGTCTTTTCCGAGGTGCCTAAATGTCTGTGTTTTACCAACAAAAACAAGGTGGTGTAAGATTAATTAGTGCAAGGTGAGTTGTGGGACCTGGAAGGTGAGACAGAGAGCCAAACTAAGCAGGATAATCCTCAGCTGACTCTCCAGCTAGTACTGTGTTAGTCCTCATTTCTTCTTTAGTGCCCAGCTGTCCTGAATCACAGAACAGTCAGCTTGCTGCATCCTGAGGCCCTTGGCCTCTAATCTTCCACAACACATACAGTTGACTTGTTTTTCCCCTTTGTTTGATGCTTGTTGTTATGGATTTATTTTGACCCATGAGGATAAATGATTACAAAAAGCAAAGAACGAACACAAAATAATTTCCTGTTTAGAGTCTTGCTGTTTGTATGTAATTAGTGAGTGAAGGCCCAGGGAGGGGTGTCCTGAAGCAGGAGTGATTTAGGCTGTTCATGGAGGAAGCTGGAAAGATGGGTGGGGATGAAGTGCACCTCTTAGGGCTGAGTCCTGGGAAAGTGAACTCTGCAAGGGGCAGGAGAGGTAGGGTGTGCAGAGCTGGGTACCTGCTGATGTGAAGGTTTTCCACAGAGATCTCCATCAGTGCAGATATGTGCCTACAGCAGAAGGTACATCCTTCACTTCTGCTTGCTGCTCTTCAGAACTTAGTTTTCAGTTTTCCTCTTTTCTGATAAAATATCAGTTGAACAGATTTTGACCAAAAATTCAGTGTTGTTGGAAAAAACTTAAAGAGTGTTGAGGAAGAAAATAGAAGGACATGGCTAAAAATATTTTTCATCTCAAAGTGAATCATTGTACTCAAAGGCACAAGCCAGCGGTTGATACAGCAGGAAGAAACAGCCTTCTGCTATCAGCTGAAGGGTGTTTTACCCCTTCATTTGAAGCAGCTGATCTCAGCTGCTGTTAGAGAGACATCTGGTATTGCTCAGTGTGGCAGCTCCTATCCTGAAAAGCAAACACACCCTGC
Organism: Trochalopteron elliotii; assembly: GCA_024734555.1. Taxonomy (NCBI): domain Eukaryota; kingdom Metazoa; phylum Chordata; class Aves; order Passeriformes; family Leiothrichidae; genus Trochalopteron; species Trochalopteron elliotii. Next base: position 915,155 of record JANPWX010000599.1, on the reverse strand, counting down.
TTTATACAGGAAGGCAGAAGTCTGCAGTTGCCTGCAGTGACAAGTGGATTATGTGGTGTGTAAGCAGCTTTACTTTATGGTGCTGTGTAAGATGTAACCAGTCAGCAAACTGAGTTGGTCAAGGATTTTATGAGCACCAAAGCAAGCCCATGTGGCTGCAAGTCCCTTGCCTGGTTGAGATTGCTTGTGCAGTATTTCATTTGCCTCTAGCAATCCGTTGACAGAGCAGTGTATGTGCTCAGACCCTAACCTGTCTTGCTCCATCCTGTCTGTGTGGACTTGATTGAAAAGTTGATTAGACTATTGTATAAACCCTGATTTGTCACCAGACCCTCCTCATTGTTAAATTCACACCCTTTTTACAAGATTAAATGTTACATGACCAGGAGACTTCCCATGGTAAATGTAGAGAGAGACATCAAGGACTTGTGGGATCCCACTGTTGTCTCAGGCTCTATTTGTCCTGGCATGTCTAGTTAGGTTCAAGAAATGGTGCTTCTCTGTGTCTGCACTCTTTGATCCCATACCACGTGGCACATTTTCTCCACAGTTCTTTCATGGTTCCCACCCAGTTCAGTTTTATCTCTGTTGTTATTTATTACAGATTGTTGGGGTTTGCACTGAGGAACTGCATGCAGCTCAGCAGTGGAATGGTCAAGGGATCTTGGAACTGCTCCGGACTGTCCCGCTGTAAGTGGTCATGTAGCCCATATAGGGGAGCATTTCCACAGAGAACAATTCAGTTGTTTATTTTTATTAACAATCTTTAACTTGCTGATGGAACTTATTTAATCTGTGCTGTAGCAAGAGATGGGAATGCATTGTAAAGCTGTTCTCACACACAGACACTTAGATGGCAAATTAATGCATGTGGAAGTCCACATGTTCAGGGTGAAAGAGAATGAGGTCTTGAAAGCTTAATTTCCTTCCTCTTACGCCTGCAGGGTTTTCTCATTGGTTCTTCCTGGGATAACTGTTAGTGGTAACTTCGCTGTTTAGTTCAAAGGAAGGAAGGAGAGGGTCTGGCTTACAAAGCTGTCTGAAAGTGAGAAAGTCACTCTCAAATTTGGCCCACTCTTGGTGGGCCAGTTTGCAGCAGGAAGAGCATTCACAAAAGTGAAGTTCATTGTTTTGTCATGGGAGAAATAACAAAGATGATGTTGGGTTGAGGAAGAGAAGGATTTTAAATGGTAAATGATATGTTGATGATTTGTTTGCTGCCAGGGTGTAGCTAAATCTTTTTGGCTTGCAGGCATTTTGTTTAAACATTTGTAAATTCAGTGGAAGTTATTGCCATGTGATTGTAACTCAAACGACTTACTTTTTAAAGCAAAATAGTTCTGAATATTTGTTTCTGGGCACAACAGTACACTCTGTAGTGTCACAATAGCCTTGAGTTGATTGATTATTTGGAAGAGCTGGACTTCTTTAATTTGAACTTTTCCCTTTTAGGCACAAGTGCAGATAATTCATGCAAATGCCCTAGAGTAGAGTGAATTTGTCCAGCTGCAAGCTTTGTTTCTGAGTCCCTGAGACAATAAACACTGCCTGCAGCTCCCTTAGCTCCTCTAAGTCAATAGAGATACAGCACCTCTCTCCTCAGTCTGTTCTCATGTTGGTTTTTGGCTTTTGTGCTATGGTATAAGCACCTTTCCAAGGAAAAAATGAGACCCAAATGTGCATGATTTGGAGGCAGAGCTACAAACTGCTAAGCCATTGATGTGGAACCAGGGTAAAAGTCTCTTGCACCCCAGTGAGGAACTGTGACAGGTCACACCCCTGCAGTTAATAATTCACAACTTCCAAAGTGATGTGGAAAAAAGAGTGGCTATCCATGCATCTGAAAACCTGTAAAACATTAGCTTTTTTTGCTCCCACTCTTAAGTGTTTCAGGGAACTAACACAAACTAGGCCAGAGGAGGGGGCTTTTGACTGCAATAACAAAGTATCTCATGAAAAAATGATTTTTTTTTATGGCAGTTCCAAAAGACTTCAGTTTTTTACTTCAGATGAAAAGCACTAAGGCTGACTTCTGCTGTCTGCCTGCACTATGACCCAAAGTGAAGTCTCTGAGTATTTCATCTTCACAGTAATCTGTTTTCTATCACCTTTGTTGGGAAACACCTTGAGCCTTCCAACTTTTATTGCTAATGATAACAAAGATTTCCCTGAACCATCTGAGTACTTGGCCATTAAGTACCAACTGAGCAAAATGTCTGTTGTGATAGTATTTATCAGAGCAATAAGCTCTTTGTGGTACTGAACGTGACTGCCAATCTTGGCAAAAAGTGCAGTCCCACTGGGGCCCTGCTCTATTCTTAGATGTAATAGAGGAATAAATCTTGACTCCATGCCTTGCCCATCTTTCTTTGACTCAGGCTGCACTGGACTTCTCAGTCCCAGTTTGTTTCCTGTAAGATTAAAACCCGTCTCAGTCTTGTGTGAGCAAGGGGGCCTGCACAGGGGATAACAGCCTGTGTCAGTCCTGACTGCTCTGCACGTCTGGGTGGTGCCAGACGCTGAGCAGATTAACTGCTAGGTCATGGAGGGCTTTTGTTATTAATTTATTTGGAAAATGTAAAGAGCAAATGCATGTTGTGGTATGTATACACTGCATAGAGGGGTTTCTAGGCTTATTTTAAACCCTTATCTTGTGCTTCCTTACAGTACAGGTCCACTCTGAGGACCCTGCTGGGGAGTTCTAATTAAAGAGCTTGATTGGTTCATTACCTGTCTTTATTTGTAGAGCTGGAGGCCCCTGGTTGATAACAGACATGAGAAGAGGAGAGACCATATTTGAGATTGACCCACATCTGCAAGTATGTGTTTAGTTTATAAAATGTCATGTCTCTTGTAATAGCCAAGGAGAATTGGTTTAATGTTACACAACAGTTCTAATATTTTCTGTAAAGGTGCTTGGATCTTCTCAATGTTTGTAATAATCCTGGAAAAGTCTTAGAAACTCGTTGCCTTCTTGGAGGTGGTTCAAGAGGGACATGTCCAGCTGCATGTGAATGGCAGCTCCAGGAAGAAAGATAGAGAAGGGAGACCAGGAAAATGGAATCTCCTATATGAGACAAATTGGTAAAATTTGGACTGGATGTTTTAGAAAGGAAGAAGAAAGAAGATGAAAGACATAGAATAATACAAGATTTAGGAATGGTACACCAGGAAATTCCTCCTTCCTTTTATATGCAAGCATAAGGAGATATAACATGCAGAAAACTCAAAACCAAGTAACTACTATTTTTTCACAGTGAATATGACAGTGTAGCTTATCCCTGTAGGATATCACCTGAGGCCAAGTAGTTAGTGTGGACTGGGAATGATGGGAACCCAAAAGTACCACATGCAGTTATTAACAATCCATGCAGGAAGATATATTAAACCTTCTTCTTCAGAGTTCAATTTAATTTCTGAAATTTAAAGATAAGAATAGGGCCTCTTTGGAGAGGTTCCTGTACTATGAACTTCTCCTGATCCATGCATTTGGGAGACAGTTCTGCAATCCCTTCAGCAGAGCTGGAGAACATGGTATTGGAGTACATGGGTGCCCAGCAAATCCAGTATGGTGCTGGCCGTGTTTCAGTGAATCACTGAATATTTGCCTGTAACAGAGAACTTAAGGCTCAGCCTGGTAGGGCATGTGCAAATGTGCATGTTTTGTACAAGTATTTGCTTATGGTCTGCATGTCTGTATCTGATTATTCTCAGTTGCCTCACAGCATCTTTGACTTTGAAAGCTTAAGAACAAAACCAAATTTTACTTTTACTGGTTTTAAGGATTTGTTCATCTAAAATAACCCTAGTCTGAGAAACACAAAAATAGTTCCACAAATATTCCACAATGTGGGAGCTAATACAACTGAAAGTCCCATAAGGGTTTTAGACTCCAGAACCTTGCCCTCTCCCCTCCTGGAGGTGTTTCAGTTGTCTGCACACTGGTGATTCCTAATGATAACAGGGTTTTCTTCAATTTACTGTAAATGAAAAATAGCTCAACTTACTGGAATCTGAGTCAGCCAAGGCAAGTTAAGGCAAATAAAAGAGTACCTCTGCCTCACCAGTGTGTCCTGCTGCTGAAAGCTGCTACGTCTGTGGTCCTTCCGGACTTCCTCACATTGAACACATTCCTCTTTCTGTTCTCTCTTGCCCTTGCAGAAGTGCTTGTGGGCAGGTGTCTGTGTGTGTGTGTGTGTGTGTGTGTGTGTGCACCTCCCTCCTGTCTGCTGCTGCAGCCCTCAGGGATTCATCGAGCAAAATCCACCCCTGAGTCCCACAAAGAGCCTCTGCTGAGTGCAGGAATAAGGCTGTGCCAGGCTGGCTTCAGCCCTGTCATGTGCCTCCTGCTTTAATTAGTGGGGAAAGGATAGTCATTTTCTTGGTGTTGGTAGAGCGTGTGTGAGACCAGAAAGGCAGCAGTGGAAAGAGGTGGAGGGGAGGGAGGGAACAGGCCGAGAAACTGGACAACTTTCCTGGGAGCCAGCAAGCATGTTGTCTGCCTGGGAAGCAGGCAGAACTTGTTTGGAGGCTGCATTGTCTCTTGTGGGAATTGGTTGAGGCCTAAACCCAGCCCTGGCAGCAGCAGCTGTACTTTCTGTTCGGAGTTGCTGAGAATGGATCCCAACTAAGATGTCATCCCAGGATGTCGGCAATTAATGCTGTGGCAACGCTGGTTGTTTTCTGTTCAGCCAGGCTTCCCTGTAGGCCATTCAGATTTCCCTGGCAGCACTGTCAAACAATTCCTGTCGGTCCCCAGCTCTGTGCTGACTCTCAGTGCTTTGCTTCTGTTTAGCAGATATCTCAGAAGAGAATAAAGCTGATTTGAATTTCCTGAGTTGTGGTTGCTGCTCTGCAGGTCACACTGCAGTGCTCTGGCTCGTTTAAAAAGGGATCAATGACTTATAAGAGCCTCAGAGCATCCCTCCCACATGCTGAGAGGAAAATGGGACAGAAATAGCCTTTCTTTGAGGAAGGAAAGAGCTGAACCTCCTTTGCCCTGGGCTCCTCCAACCTCCTGTTCAAGCTGCCCTTTCAAGGGAGGAAGAACAGCCCCTCAGTCCAGGCAAATGTTTGCTGGCTAAAGGTGGGGTAGAACTGTGCATTGCCAGAGTTACGAGTCTGCACCGGTTGGGGTTTTTTTTGGACTTTCCCCCCTTTAACATCAAAACATTATGAAGCAGGCATGCAAATTAGGCTGCCTTGAGCCAGCTCGTTTCCATCAGCTCCCCTTGATCTCCAGGGGATGCCAACAGAGCAGCACTTCTTCCCCTGAGGAAGTGCTCTGCAAGCCAGCTGAGCTGCAGATGAGAGTCCTTTCCCCCTCCCCAAGGCTCTGCTCTCTGTCCACAGGGTCTGGCTGGGAGTGGGACACTGGCTGCAGGGATGGGGGAGCAGATCCCACCAGAACCTCACAGCCCTTCAGCCTCTTCTTCTCCCTGCTCAAGAGCAGGTTTGGTGGCTCTCTGATGCTTCCCCAATGACTTGGATAAAAAATAACTTCACTGACAAGTTACACCTCCCCACGCCAGCTCATTTGGGTCCTCACAGAGCACCATGGAGGGTTCCCAAAGGAGCCACGTGCTAAATCTCACTTAGAGCATTGTCTGCATATGTAGGAACAGATGTATTTTTATTTCTTTTCCCACAACTTCTATTTCTGTGTGACACAACTGATTTTATGTTTAGGATGAAACAAAAGAAAATTACAGCAGATTTATTATTTCTCAGATTTTCCTATTACGTTTTCAAGAAGCCAGTTTCCCCTGATGCTGGAGGAAGATCCTAACAAGGGGAGAAAGACAGAAGAAAGGCAGTCTGTTGAATGCTTAAGTCTAAGTCAGGACTGCTCTGGTCCTGCACTCAGCCACAGGCTCCTACCTCAGCTTTTGGGCCAAAGGATGGGTTTTGGGAGGAGATCCAGAGGAAAAAAAAAAAAGAGTTGGCTCAAGGGAAGGGGTAGGAGCACATGGAGGAGGGTGGGACTGCAGTCATTGCAAATTACATCATCTTAAACCGCTGTGCAACCACACCCTGAATGCTAGTGCTTATCTTTGAGCTGCTCAAATCTTCTCTTGAATGGTCACAAGAACAGGCAATGGTCTTCCCAGGGTGCAGCATGCACAACTGGGCAAGGGGAGGGACATACATGGATTTAGTCTGGAAACTGTTTCTTGGGACAGATTTTGCAAAGAGCAAAATGTTTGCACAATCTCTTGTCTTCAATGGCAATGTCAAACCAGAGGGTCCTTACATGGAGTGGAGAGATCCTCTGCCATTGTCTATAACATCACTCTGCTGTCTCCTCAAATCTTCGAAGTTCCTTGGGACTGTGTGCGTTTTGAGGTGACCCAGATGAGAGATGCAGATCAGTTGCCACTGAGCAGTACCAGAGGCAGCAACCCCTTCAGGAAAGGGGGAAGCGAGCCTGGCTGGGTCCATGCCAGGGAAAAGGTGCCAGCCCTTCGTTTGTGTAGCACAGCCCCGAGTTTGTTCAGCTCAACATTACCCCCTTGTGGGTCACAGGTGGAAATTCAGACTGATGCCCATGTCCAAGCAGGTGGAACTTCCTGTAGTTTTGGCTGTAGCTTAGGGCAGTCTTGCTGGCAACAGATGCACGTGTCCTTGAGAAAATGCCTGGTGCCTGAGAGCATCCAGCTGTTTATGATTGGTGTGTGACACCTTCTGAGACCCAAACACTGGTTATGTGCTTGGAAAGTCCAGCTTGCAAGGGAGGGAGTTTGTTTATTTGCCAACAGAGAAAGTTATGCAAAAGCTTTGACATTGGGAACAGGTCTGTGTCTCCTTGCACGTCCAAACTTGCATGTTTGTCCTTTATGAGACACCCCAGCACATTGGAAGGCAGGGATTCTCTGGGTAAGTTTGCAAATGAAGAACCTGTGTGAATGATGAGTCTCTCAGTGAGCTGTTTTCATTGTGGGACTCTTTGGTAAGGTTGGAAAGAGAACTTTACTTGTTCAGGGGTTTGTTATCATTAACATATAAGAGATCGAATGCCAAGCTGTGCTTCGTATCTTAAATATTTCAAGTTGGTGTAAGTCAGTGCTAACACCAAAAGAAGCAATCCTGCACACCCCAGGCCATTGATTTTCACCTTTCTCTCTCCTTGCTTTTTGCCTGCGAGGGTGTAGTGAAGCAGTGGGGACAGGGTGGGATTTCAGACCAACTTGCTATGGAAAAGGTTTGTTTAGTTCAGAGTGGCTTCCTGATTTGGCTCAATGTGCAGTTACTGTTTGCTGACAAAGCACAGGGTCCAGAGAGTGGAAATTGTCCACAAAAGGGGATCTGCAGGAGCTGCTGAAGGTTGGGCTGCACCATGGTGGGTTCCAACTCAGGCTCAAGCCACGCTCCAAAAAAGACTTGGTGTTTTGAATATTTTCAAGCAGGAGAGAGTCGACAAAGGGATTGAGACAGATGGCTCAAACCTGAGTGGAGTGAGTGCCAAATGTGCCTGGGATGACCTGAGCCGGCCACCAGAGGATGATGAAGATAGCAGGAGCATTTGCATTGGGACCCAGCCTCGGCGGCTCTCTGGGAAAGGTAAGAGGTCCTGAGCCAGGTCACTGTCATGGCCTTTCAGCTTCTGGTGGGTCTGGGCAGTGCACTGAGTCGTGCTGCATCTTTGAGTTCATAATACTCCACAGCCATGGGGAGGCTTGGTATACCTCAGGGCAGCAAAATGGATTTTGGCCTCTTTGAAGAAGGCAGGAGAGAGGAAAAGAGTTCTTGGTATTATTTTGTCTAAACGTTTCTTTCAGTTTTTAGGTAAATTGTTTTCTGAATCTGCAAAGTTAAACTGAGCACCTGCTGAAACCAGGACTGTAAACACCTGCAAGGTGAAGCAATTTTATTTTCCCAGTCTGTGTTTCCTTATTAACGTTATCCCTTCTTGGGAGGCAAGTTGGACTGACGCTGCACATTGCTGCAGCTGAACTCAAGGAATTCATGCAAATACAGAACTCTGGAAAGAAGAATTAAAAAGACATGGAGTTCCCCTTTGCAGTGAGATGCCTTCTCAGGGTAGAAATATCACAGCCATTACACAGGCTTGAAATTATGCATATTACCTTTCAAATGGATGAAGCAACATAAAATTTGAGGGCTTGAGATTTCCTGGAATTAACGATGGTTTCCACAGGAATGGCATCTTACTTGTTCTTAAATCCATGGTAAAAATTAGTTAAATGCATACAGCATTTCTTCTGGCTTTTGTGCAAATATTTTGAACTGCAGTGGATCTAAAAAGGCTGTTTTGCCTCAGCCTTGAAATGAAAAGCCGAAGAGAGGTATACATGATGAAATTTGTATATCCTTCAAAAGATTTTGAAATAATGTGGGGTTTTTTTTCTACCTAATTCTCACATTTCTCAAAAATAGATGAGGAAACTTCTAAGAAAGGCAGGAAAGCTTCCTATTGAAAGTATTTGGCCAGTAGACATTTCAGAAAAAGGCAGAAGTAAAAAGACTGCATCTGAACTGCATAATTTGCAGCTTAATTTCAGATGTGAGCTTGAGGCTAAAGGTTGCCCTGCCTAAAAATCCCTCCCTTTGTGAATCTTGTTGTAAATTAATCAACAGATTTCCAAAGCAAATTGCACAAAACTTGGAAACCTTCATACATTCGTTTGGGAAAGGAACAAATTTCTTTTATGCCTGATGGGAAAAATGATTTCCAGTGCAAAGTCTTGGAAGTGTCAGGAGGTTCTATGAGAGTTATAGAACCAACAAACACTTCATTTATGAAAATTTACAAAACTACTCAGAATTTCTTCATCAGGAGGACTCAGTACCAAAGATTCCAGCCCTCCTTGCCTGACATATCAATGAAGCCCAAACAAGGGAATTCAAGCTGAGGTTATAAAGTGAAATAACTCCTGAGGAAGTTCAGAAAGTGCAGTTAAGTGTTACCCCATAACATTTCTCCACTTCTTTCTGAAGGAGAAGAGTTTAGATGAAGCACACCTGATATCTTCTTGTGTCTGTGTTGTTTCTGGGGATTCTAAATCATGTTTAAAAATTCTCTTTGCAGATACAGAGCAAATCAGGGAGACTTTGCGGAGAGGGCTTGAGATTAACAGCAAACCTGTCCTACCTCCAATCAATGCACAAAGACAGAATGGGTTGAACCTCGACCGAGCACCGTGAGTTTCACCCTGCACATTCACATGGTGGCAGATGGATGCTAAAGAGCTCAGCATGGAAAACAAAGCTGGGTGGGAAAAGACTTGGCAAGAGGAGAGGAAAACTGGCAGTGAATACTTGCGAAGTGCAAAGATAGAGGGAGAAGAGTTGTTCAGGTTGGATAAATGGGCTACTACTCAGGAGGGCAGCTTTTTAGAGGGGTTTTCGACAAACCATGCTAATGCAGAGTGGTTCTGACTGTTCTGTAGAACCTGCTGTTCATGGTCTTTGGTGTTTGAATTCAGACTGGACTGATTCCTGTAAAAAATACTGTGCTGAAAAGTGCTATGATATCAGTAGAGATAGGTGGCATAGGTGACTGCTGATATTTTTTCCTGAGTATTTTGTTTTCAAGCTCATAATTACAAACCTTTTGGTTAAAATGTTGATTTTTTTTCTTTTTAAGTGACTTTGATCTGGCCTTGCTTAAACAGGTGGGTTCTGTCAGTAATTATATGCCAGTAACACCTGGGTCTCTAATAGCAGTAGTCTAACAGGTGATTGAAGTAGGACTAGGGTGGCCCATAGATATCTCTTGCAAGTTTTGGCTTAAGTGAATCTATAGGAAATTAACTGTGGTTTCAAGCCATCAGTAGTTTCTGGGCTTATCCCCTTCCCTTCTTAGATTTCAGGTGCTAGTTCAGTGTCTTTCCATTAATTTTAATATTTTCATCTAAGTGATACAGAAAAACATGCATCTTTGCTGTACTCTTTCTCCTTGGTATTTCCTTTGGTTTCTTAGTCTCTGATGAACATCTGTGCCTTCTGCTTTCAAGAGTAAAGATTATCATGAAATCAGCACTTCCCTGTAGTGCCAGGCACAGGGATAGCACCCTGGTCTGTTTCAATTCCTGTTTCGTTATTGATTCAGACATTTCATGAGGAAAATATTTCTTGCTGTTGTCCTTTCTTGTTCCATTTCATGGGTGACTTCCAATTTGCCTAATATATGAATGTTTATGAGTTGCCTAATCCTTTGGGGGAAGTATTATGTGTCAGTTGCTGATGCTTTTTGCTCATATATAATATGAGATATAGGTACTTACATTGAAAAATGTCAAGTGACTTTATTATTGCTTTAGGAATAATCTTACTTTTGCTGGATAGTAATTATATGGAGTCAAATTCTGATCTGACTCAGAAATACGGAGTAGTATTTCTCTGCCTGCAGGTTGGTCACATTGAACGATTGGTTGGTCCCACTAGCCCCACTGAAAAAAATATAAAATTATACCATGTGATTTGCACAAGTCACACCCAGCCTTGGAGAGCTCAGCAATACTGGGCAGGATTTCTCACAGGTGCTGGGCTCCTGCATGCATCTGCATGCCCAGTGTAATTTCTGAGTCCTCAGTGGTTGGGGCTGACCACAAACATTTTGGGTGCATATCAGGTCAAGGAGGCAGCTGATGGGTAAGCCTTAATGCTGGGAGGCAGTTGTTGCTTAGATAAGGGAGCTTTATGTTATTCAGGGTGAGATAAACAGAAATATGTTTGAGACAGAGTGGTGAAAGGTTAGCAGAGGTCTAAGATGAAGCACACAAATGTTTACCTGGCTTTTTAACTGTTCTGAGACAGAGGAAGGCAGGTCAAATTCAGAGCCTCACATCTGTGCCAGTGCTTTTTGTTGCAAATCTCTCTTACTTGCAGCAGCTGTACACTCACCCTGCCTGAAGCCTGAGTGGTAAGAATGGCTGGTTTCCAACGTTTGCCTCCTAGGAGGTCAACACATTTCTCTGAGGTCTATGGTTACCACTGGGGGAAACTGATAGGTAGCCTGTTTCTCTGTAAGCACTTCAGTTAAGGAAAGACAGCTATCAGCTGTGTTACTGTGGTGATGCTATTGGAGGGACAGGGGAAATCTCAGCTTAAAACAGCTGTGTGTCCTAATGCTTTCTTCCTCCATCTTGCTAGCTGCTTTGAGAGGAGTTTGAGAAAGGTCTTCTTCTCCTTGTGCAGTTGCTTCTCTTCTCCATGTAGCAGATACAATGGGACTTGTTCAATGCATTGACCATACCAAAAGGGGTGGTTTGTGCTGGCAAACAGTGTTTGCTTACAACCTCTGACTAACTGCTACGTAAATCAGACCCGATGATTACCCTCACTGTGGCTAAAACTGATCAGTCAACACATTTTCCAAAACAGTGTGGTATAGATGAAGCAGAAGAGGAAGATCTTGTTATGTCTCCACCTTCCTTAATACACTGTCTCAGCATGTCTCATGCATTTGAGCAAAATTGCTCAATACGCACTAAGTACAAGAGCATGATATGGAGACTCATCTCCAGCTGCTGCACAGGAATGTAACCTTGGAGCTCAGTTTTTGCATGCAGTAATGTATCTACATCCATATTCCCTCCAGGTACCTGCAGGGATAAAGGCTGAGACAAAAGCCACAAACCCAGTGCAGATATCACTCTTTCATAGGAGTTCTGAGCACCTGAGATGAAGGACAATTCTGTACATAGATCTAGTCCTTCTGGTGCCATCCTTGCTTGCATTGCTTGGGCCTGATAGGGTTGGGACTGAGGTCTGTCCTTCACTGTAAATCTTGTGTAATCAAAGGCAAGTCATTTAGCTATTGAGCTTCAGTTCTGAATCTATGAAATGGGACTAATAACAATGTCATCTTCTTGAGGCACCACAAGGATAAATATGTTAATGATTATGAGGTGCTGGCTGATGAGAAGCAGGCTTGTGTGTAATCATATCCTGCACTGTACACACCAGATCATAAAATATCAAACCTGTGGTTCTTTGCAAGGGTCCTGTGAATGCTTGGTGCATTAGAAGTTCTTGAGGAACTTGACAGGAACACTCTCTTGGGGCATGGCAAATTGTTTCAAATCTGCTTTGCATAGGGAGCACTGCAGAGCCCCAGGCTGTCCAACTTGCACCCAACTGGCAGTAGGATGCTAAAATCTGACACAGACTCTAAGGACTTCGTGCAGAAGAGGAATGTGCTGTTTATTTATCATGGATCTGCAACCACCAACTGCTTTCCTAGTAGCTTTCTTCCTTTTCTTTTATTCTAACCCTACCACCCACACACAATAATCTATCAAGGTTTAAAGCAGACAACCTGTTCTGCATTCAGTATCATAAATAGTATCAGAAACACTCAAACTTTTGAATATTTATTTGTATAAAATGTAGAGGATCCAGATTCCATATAGATTTCCCAGTCTTTGTATAGTTACAGTTTTCAATGCTTGTGCAAAAACCTCACATTATTTGGTTGCAGATAGGGTTTGATTCAGTGTTTTGGCTCCAGCAAAGCACATACTTACATGTTAAGCATGCATATTACCAGTTGTTCACTGTCCCAGAGTCCTAAAAAAAAGTTCCTTTGAGAAAAAGCTGGTTTCTGTCAAAACCCTGCTGGGCAGCTGTAGTACTTTGATTCATTAGTATTATTACTGTAGACTGTGTAGCCCTTTTTCTCCTAAGGATATGCATAAAAGCACACTTAAAGCTCAAAACTGTTTTGGACATCTGTTTCTCAAAATGACTGTTGGCTCAGTTCATAAGCAGCCATTAAATCAGTTTGTAGGTATTAACAAAAGAACATGTGAATTATTCTTTGGAAACATGACTAATCATTTTGAACATAGGTAACTGAATACTGTCAATTACCACTTGGAAAAATCAGACTTGTATGAGTAGTGTGCGTTTCAGTGGCGCATTATTTGTTTCTTAGGACCCATCAGTTAAGTAGGTGCTGCTGAGACACACAGAAAGGCAATGCTCCCAGTTTCCTGAATCGTGCAGATTGACTCTAGCTGGATACAGAGAACTGTTGCCCGTAGGGGATGTTTAAATGGCAGACTAAACACTGCTGCTGTCAAGGCCTCAGTGGGCTGGAAGCTCCAGATGTCAAAGTTCAGTGACACTTGTGGAGTCTTGCTTCGATCACTATTTAATTTCTTCATGTAATAATTTCTGGGGCCGAGTCTTTGGTTGTCCCTGGTAATTAGCTCTATGCTCTCCTGTGCAGTAGGTGAGTACTATCTCCACGTTACAGATTAGGACAGCAGAGTTAATTTGCCACAGTTGCAGTGAGAGCCAGCATTGGGATAGGGGAATTCTTGACCTTTTCCACCCCTCAAGGGCCCCCTTGATCATGCAGCATTGCTGAAATTGATGTTTTTCTGCCTCTTGGCTGACTCAGACTGTTCTGCTGTGAGTTGAGGCATGGAGTAGAAACCTAGTGCTAGCACACTGCATTACTGCATGTGTTGAAGCTAAAATTATCTGTAATTGTTGCATTTCATTGTGCCAGAATTCAGGTATTGCCCACGCACACCCCAGTGTCTAAACATGAGGTTTGAGTGATAGAAAAGGGTCTCCCAAGTCTGTATTACTTTGATAAGGTTTTTCCATCATGTCTCTGCTGTTTATAACTCTCCCCCTTCTCAAGAAGGATCAAGTAGTGTGGTTCATATGCCTGACACTCATATTTCTGTCTGGGATTTCCCAGATAATTGTATGGTGGTCATTTGTCCAGGGACCCACAGAGACCTCAAATCCCATCTGCATTCAGTTTCTAGGCAGAAAGACAGGTTGAGTCTAGGGAAACCTGAACATATGGTAGCCCTGTAGCCATGTGCTAATTCAATCCAGCCCTGAACAGTTTCCAGCTGTGCAGGGAAATGAAGGCAGGTTCCTGGCAAACAGTAGGGAACAACCCTCCGGCAGGTGGGGCTGGCAGGACTGTCCTGGCAGTGACCTGCTAGAGCTCTGCGCTCTGAGCATCTCCTTCCCTCGTGGGAGGAGGGAGGAGTTGTGTCACTCCAGAATTCCTCCTGGGATAACTCCAGACTGTCACATGGTGTGCCTGGTTTGGAGCACATGAGGGATAGTGGCATTGCTTCTAGGGCTGGAGTCCACTGCTCCGGCAGTTCCTCTGACTTGGTAAACAGGGCACACGGATATCTGCTGTCAGGGAGCAGCACTGGGTTAATGCACATTAACAAGCTCCATCTGAGCAGCATTTCTGAGGAAGCTCTGACGGTAATACCAAAATGTAGGATTTGCTTGGAGGCGAGTCTGCACTTTGCTTTTCCCAGTTGCACTGGCTTTTCATTCTGCTTTACTTGGGCAGAGGGGAGCTGTTGTCTTTGTAGCTGGTTTCCTGTCTTCAGTTCTTGGAGGCAAACTTTACATAAAGAGGAGCATTTCAGCGTTCTCTGAAGCTGTCTGGTTCTGGCTAGGCTTACTGACTCTGCAACCACTAAGAAGTAAGTTTCCAATTCAGTCCTGCTTATTTAGGCTTGCTCTCCCATCGGGTCACCATTCAGTGGTGTCCTGGCTGAGTCAGGAATGCTGAATGGAAGGAGGCAATATACTTTAGGGAGTGTCTCTCAGCGTGAGGCTGGGTGACAAGATTGCAAGATAGAAAAGTAAATGTCTGGCAAACCAGTGTCAGTAGAAGTGCAAAGCAGTCACCATGCTAATAAATTTGCACTCCTGTATAGCTTTCCCCACGTAAGAATCCAAAAGTGCTTTGCAAACATTGACTTAATCCTTGTAACGTCCCTATGTGGAAAAATGTCTCCGTTTTACAGACAGGGAACCTGAAGCATAAAAGACTTGTTTGACTTCACTCCTGAGTCTGCAGGGTGCCAGTGGCACAGCCTAAATCTCTCAATTCCACTTCAGCTGCAGGTCTTGGAACAGTCTGGCCCCTGCAAGCTCTGACAGTGGTTATTATGCAGCTTTCCAAAGGGATATGTGAGTGGCAAGAAGATTGTTGCTACTGGCATTGTCCTAGCATCCCTTCCCTGCCAGGAAATGCACACAGAACATTGTCACCATCCTGTTTGACCAGGCTGGGGAGCACCCAAGTCTGAGCACTCGAGGTAGCCTTGTCTCAGTGTGACCGCAGCAGGAGCCATGTAACCATGTCCTCCCCAGTTCTGCACTTGCCTCTGTGTGTTCCTGACGGGTGCTGTAACTCTGTGTGCCAAGGTGCTGAGGGCTCTTTCCCACAGCTGCTGGTTTGCCCTTCAGGGGAAATTGTGGGAAAGAGACTGGAAGATTGTTGGCACTTAAGTGATCTTTGACCATATCTTCATGAGGGAGTGAGGAGGTCTGAAATAGCCATGGTTGGAAAGGGAAGAAGTGGGAGTGGAAGGAGGAGGCAGGAGGGGAAGAAAGGAAAAGTGGCCCGACCTTTCTCTTCCAGCTGTGCAAGTCAGCACTGATGGTTTGCATTTGGTAATTCACAGTACTGAATTTTATATGGAGGCAGCAAGGAGCAATGACAGAAACTAACTTCAGTGAGGCAGTGAGCACCCACTCCTGGAAAGAGCCTCTGCCATGGCCAGCTTCCCACAGCATGTCCTTTGTGATTTCAATACCTAGGAGGGTAGCTTGGAAATGCAGCAAAATTATGCTCCATATCAGCAACAGAGCTTGGAAGGGAACTGAGACTTCTTTCCTTGACAGATCCATGAGATCAAGCACTCTGATCATAAAGCGAAGTGCAAATGCAAGAATAAATAAACCTTTCTTAATCTGATCAACCTGGTTATTCTTGAATCCCATAAAATAACTGCCAGTGGTTGCTTGAGAAGGAGTTGCTATAAACATGACTTATAAGGAGGGGACATCCAAACTTTGTGCAACCCAGTGATTGCATTGGCGATTTTCCAGGATCCCCACGGGCTGCTGCTAATTGGCATCAAATTAAGCAGGTTGCAGCCACCCTCATCTTTAATACAAAGAGAGGGCCCCCGGGAGGCTGCAGGTTCCAGCGTGTGGCCTTCTCACATCAAGAAGGAGCACAGCAAACCGGGACGTCAAGTCTCCTCAGGCCCTTTCCCCTTGTTGACAGATCTGGGGAAACTGCAGGCCACACTGGACACCTTTACAAAGGCTTGACCACCCTCTCTCAGAAAAAGAGAGAAAAAAAAATCAAATATGGCTTTGGTTAAGTTCATGTTAATCAGCATTCATGAGACTTAACAGAAAAACAACAAACATAATTTTCTCCCTCTCTCCTCCACCCAGAAGCAGACTACTGGTAGAAACTGAAGCTGGAAAAAATAGTTGAAAGTCAGCTAAAGTCACCTTGGTAACTGCAGCAATACACTTGCCCAGAACAGGAGACATCAAACCCAACTACAAACAGCTTTAAAGAAACAAAAAGAATGTAATCATCTAAAGAATTAATCTGACAACTGCCCACGTTTACACCTCCCACAAGCTCCCAATCAGAGGGAAATGCGCTTTAATCTCCTCCAACTCCCCTCCAGTTTCACAAAACACTAGATGTGCAGTCTTTAAACTGGGGCATTTCCGGCATGCTGCTTCCATTTAAATCTGCTGCCTTTCCTAATGCAGCAGCCCTGGCTTTTGCAGAGTTGTTTTTTCTGGACACTGAGAAACATGAATTTTTTTGTGGGGGTTGGACAAAGTATTAAATCTGGAATAGACGAAGTTTGCAACATTTTTCATGATAGTCAGCTAGATCTTAGTCATAACAAGTAAAACTCCACTGACTCTTGCTGCTGATTTATTTGGTGATGGGGTGGAGGAAGCAAGGGCTTACGGGATAGTCGTAAAACCAGGGATGTTACTGTTAGAAAGCAAACTTTTTCTGTATTTGTTTTCTGAGTCTGAAAACTACAAGCAGTGGATGGCAATATGTGTTAGGACATGAGCTTTTTATTAATAATAACCTAGAGGTCCTGCTGACCCTTTATCTGGCTATCACCCTTGGGAAGGGTCAGCACAAGGATTTCCAATCCCAAAGAGAGAATTTTAATAGGTTTTTCTTAGTCCCTGTGTCATGCAACATTTTTCCAAGTCTGAAAGTGATGGCACTGTGGCCTCCTGATGTGATATGTGCAGTCCACAATACACAATCCTTGTTTAGAAAGGTCTACCTTAGACAGAAGGTTATTTGGTTTCTGCCATTGGAGTTTCACTCTTAATTTTAAATACCTGAAATTGTGTGAGCTCCTCTGAAGGGAAACAAGAGACATGGAGTATGAGTACTTTGGAAAAATTTTATCAAGGATTAATGCTTTCATGTCATTCAAAGTATTAACTACCATTTTGCTTCACCTTTTTGACAGAGGGGCTGGTTACTTATTAATGTGAAGTCATAATTATTGACAGCCGTAAAGTCATGACAGTTCCGTTTGATAGTTATACATTAGTCAACAGCTTCTCTTGAGCATGTAATGACAAACAGCTTTTTCTGGTTTTAATAAGACTCAGAAAGCTTTGCCCCTTGCCTCCAGAATATTGTCGTCATTCCTATTATTGCATTAACAACCGGAGGCAGTTTCCCCTCCGGACTGCAGCCCCATTGTGCTCGCAGCTGTACTGGCTAGGATGGTGGAAACCTAAAAACCCACCTTCAGTTCAGAGAGATTTGGAGCCCAGGGGTGTGGGGAGCTGTCCTGCAGCAATCTGTCCTGCTGAAGCACAAACCTTACACCATGGATTGCCTGTGAGGCTGTTCTGGGATGTCCCCATGCCTGGCACACTTAGGTAGTCCAGGTGAGCAGGGCACAGGCTCTTCTCTGTAGCAGTAACATTGCTGTAAAACTCCTGATCCACTCCACAGTGCCTAAACTCTGGAACTGCATTTAGGAAGTTTATGGCTTGCTTGAAAATCATGCGTTGCTAATGGCTGAGCCTTTTGGTAGGGGCTGATAAATGAATGATTGGAAGCTGTAGACCACAGGCTGACTTTCCCACAGCTCACTGTGTATATAAGATCTGATAAGGAAGTTGAGACAAAGCTTAGCTTAAGGTCAACTGATCATTAATCAACTGTAACTGCACTTCTCAGGTAATCAGCCTGAAAAATGCTGGTCTGCTCCACTCTTTGAAGACCCCACCTAGAAAGAGCTATAAAATGTTTGCTGAAGTAGATTAAACACAACTTTAAGTGCCACACATAGACTACAAAGCGTGTTGTGTCTTTGCTTCAGGGTTAACCCACTAAACTGACACTGCTGACTGTCAGTCCATCAGTCCAACCTGTGCATAAGCTGTATCCTGACCTACCATGTCCCTGCTGCATCCATTACTCTCTTGTGCATTGCTAAAGAAGAAAATGGGACATGTTTTACAGTTTTTATCTTGCAGAGAACTGAGCTGCTCTGGTATCTTTTTTCTGCATGTCTCTGACCTGGCCATGCAGTGTATTTGCAGGGTGGGCCATGAGGTATCAGAGTTCAGCTGTTTCAGAGTGGGCAGCTCAGCAGCGTGGGTGAAGGGCTCACCTGGGACTAGGTAACACAGCAGAAGCAACAGGCTGATCTACACTGGAATTCACACTGAACTGCACTACTATGTGTGTGGTTGATGGGAGTAATTTTGGTACAGCCCTCAAAGGTAAAATCAAGTAAAGGTGTCATCTAGGTCAGCTCATGAGGGTGCAGCTGATTCTTTACAATCGTTTGCAGATGTACATTAAAGACAGTTCAGCTTGGATGGAGGAAGGATCCAGGCTTGGTTTAACAGTGTTCTCAAATGGAGCCACAGCTTGATAGCCTTGTCTGGCTTTTGGTCCTTGTGGCACAATGGAGGTACATTGCAATGTGGAATCTCAGTGCCCTCCTGCTTTCCCTCTCTCCTCTGTACTGTAGAAACTATCTTAACAAAGTCTTACCTCTATTAAATTATTGTGGAATGCCAGGTGACAAAAATAAAATCACTTATCAGACATTTCTCAGCAGTCCATGTCATCCATTAAAGTCATAACCCATCATGTCCTTTATTCTTTGTTCCAGACTGTCAAGTAAGGGATCATGCTGGTGCTCTTTGAACATATAAAGTGTTTATGGTCAAGTATTTTGCGATGGATTGTTTTATTATCTAGAGGATTTGGTCTGGCAGAGTTCCTAATCATGTAACACATAACCGTGTTGTAGCTTTAGAATATGCTGGTCTTGCAGAAATGAAGGAATAAGAAAGCAAAGCTACCATTGTCCTAAAGCAGCCCAACTTACAAGGGAAAAGGATCTGTGAATCTCCTGCTTGTCACATGGAGAGTCTGTCTTTTGGCTGTTGCACTTGATGCTGGTGGAACCAGGAGATTCTCAAAGCCTTTTGGTTGAACTGTGCAAAAAAAGGCACAAAGGACTGGACAAGTCTTTCCTGCAGGCCAGTGCCTGAAAAATCCTGAAGATAAAGCAAAAGCAGGAGAGAGGACACACCTGGTAATTCTTCCAAACCATTTTATAGTGTTTGGAATTTTAGAGTTTTGGAGACTTGAGTTTTGCTGCAGTTCTTTCCAGAAAATTCTTTTATTTTATACTGGGAAGGGATGCACCATGTATATGCATCAATTCCTAGGCTGTCAAGTCAAGGTGAAGAGCTGCGTGCTGGGACTAGTAGTCTGAGTGAGGCTGTATCTCTGCAGAAGTGCTGAAAACTCAGATGTGTCTTTGTCTCCATAACAGTTTTTTCCGGTATCCTTCAATATTTGCAATCAAAATAGCACACAGTACTGTGATCCTGAGTATGTGCATTTTGTCTGTTCTCTTAGAAGCCGTAAGGACAGTTTGGAAAGCGAGAGCTCAGCAGCCATCATTCCTCACGAGCTGATCCGCACGAGACAGCTGGAGAGCGTGCACCTGAAATTTAACCAGGAGTCCGGAGCGCTCATCCCCCTCTGTCTAAGGTGAGTGAAGCCATCCTCCAACACAGCCTGTGCTAACATGCTGCTTTTGGCTTGTGGCACCGTTTCACCATACAGACATGCATGCAATGGGTCTGTAAAGGCCAGAGCTTAGACATTTTGCCAAAACACATTAGAAACAGATGATTCTTTGCATGATTCTGTGCTCATCATGTTAAGATTGTTTCTCATTCTTTTTACATCCTCCAGTGTCTTTTGAGTGCTGAAGCAGGACAGGGTTATTATAGGGGTTCTTTTATTAGTCTAGTGCTAGCAACCCTGTGATAAAAAAGGGATGTCTTAACGTACTCTGTCAAAGAAATCCCTTAAGTTATTCGTTCTAACTTACGGACTCAGATAAGTGGTTGTGCAAAACCTGTTTGCAATCAGTTTATGCATACAAGTGTGGGGTTCAGACAAATTATGTCACATGACTGAAGGAGCAACACATTGTATGCATACTCTACACATTGTCTTTTGAAGGTTCAGTCTGTGCATATCACTGCCTTCTAGTTTTCCATAATTTCAGCCAGCATTATTTTTAAAAATCCCTGTGCAAATGTTCTAGTCCTTAAGATAAAGATGAACTGTCGTGTCAAGACAAATAATTGTAGGCCATTGACTTTAGCTTAATGAATTACATGTTGTTAGTATCAGAGTTAGCAGCAGCAGGTGCACACTTGCCTGGGCCTGTTGAGAAACCAATGGGAAAGTTAGCACAAGCATATTTTATTTTACATCACAAATGTGTGAACAGTCTGTCCTGATCAGTTACCTACCTCAGTTCATCTGACCAGCAGTAAATCATCAAGCAACTGTGACTCTGATAGGCACTAAATATATTACCTGAAGTTTTCCCTCTTGCGTGTTAGAAGCCATTCATGGGTATCACAGATGCTCTAAGCCAAAATACCAGAGCCATGATTTTCCCTTGCATTGAATAAAAAAGCAGAAGTAATACTGTAGATGGTCGTGTATGTGTTTTCTAGGCATTTGCTAAAGTAATACAGGGAATTTGTGAAGCACCAGGGCAACTGATTACGAGGTCTTGTCACAGCAATGAGCCCTCTTAGAAATGTGTCTTCACATTCCCACACAATGTGGAGTCTAGATTCTCTTCTGTAGTTTCCATCTTACTGGAAAACTGGCAGTCCCATACCTTTACATACAGCAGCACCTCACCATGGGGATAGGTGTGAAGTGGGATTTAGATGTATTCTAGCTCTGTAACAAGCTCCTGAGATTAAGGGGGAAGATGAGGGGTAGCTCCCTGCCTCAGAAGGAGGCTTATCACCTGCTTTTTAGAGCAAATCATTCTTATATTCCTGAAAAATAAATATTTGCTACCTTCTAAATAGTTTTCCATGGTGATGGCAGAAACAGTAGTGATGTATCTCTGTTGTTGTGTTGAATGCTGTGCACGCCCTCTCAACTCATGCACATGTGTTTAATTCCCCAGGGGAAGGCTCTTACATGGACGGCACTTTACCTATAAAAGTATTACAGGAGATACAGCAATCACATTTGTATCAACAGGAGTAGAAGGAGCCTTTGCTACAGAGGAGCACCCCTATGCAGCCCACGGACCCTGGTTACAAGTGAGAAAGCCTGCCTCCTGTTTTTCCTCTTTCCTCCTTTACTGTGACCTAAAAATTATCTTTCTACAGGCTTATGTTGTTTTAAAAGTGTAACAAACCTGTATTTTCTGCTGCAACATCTCTCATAGCTCTTGCACAATATTTTCAGTAATTATGGCCTCAAAAAATAATGGTGAAATGTTGCTATTTATATTAGTGGCACTCAAAATGATAATTGACCGGAAAATTCAGAAATCATCTGTGAATACAGTAGTATCCATTTCCTGAAATCAGTGAACACTTTACAGGCTGTATTTTTCTTGATTTCTTCCAGAAAGGAATTTGGGGAGGCAGAGTGGAATGACCTAAACAAGAATGGAGCCAGGGCAGAAGAGCTAGAAAGCTGTGGGACTGTGATCCTGCAGAGCCAAGATCTCAGTTTGACATCATCCCTAATGGGAGAGCAGCACAGAAAGCAATGCCTTTCAGTTTTAGTTCTTTTCTATTGATTCTTTGACAAAAGCTCGTGGTTGCTTGAAGCACCCACGCATTTTTGTACCCACTTGTTTTTGGTGTCACAGATCTTCCCTGGAAAATCCCCATCTGCTTGGAGTTGAGGGTCAGCCCCTAGAGCAGTGATGCACTAATGTCATGATCTGACAGTGTGGTACTGTTCTACCCTTGAATTTCTTTATGGTTATAAGCATATTGTGAGAAAGAAAAATCTTGAGGGAATGTGTTAATGCAGAAAAGCCCATTTCTGAGGGACTGTGTGTCTCTTTATGTCTCTGCCTTCACTTAACTGTGGTATTCCTGCCTTCCCTTCTGTTTTGAAGACAGGGGGTTGTTGCAGTGTTGCAGTTAGCCTTCCAATGACTTGTTTTCAAGACATTCTGCAGCCCGCATTCATGTCTGGAGGACATCATACCTTGGAATCTGAATCTGTATGTCTTGTAAAGGAGCTGATCTCGGCCAGAACCATCTCGTGTAGGGATTTCCAAAGAGCCTGCATGCTTTGATTGTTCTGACTGGAAAGTGCAATGTTCCTGTAATGATTAACAGCAAAGAGTCAGGTTTAAGGGTGGGTCATTTGCTGTTGGTTCCTGTGCTTGCTAACATATGATACACAGGATCTTGTGACTGTGTTAACTCCAAACATGAGTGTTTGTTTGCATTTACATCACATCTCGAAATATATTGATGTGTGGAGTGGTCAGGTAACCTCTAAACATTGAAGAATGGCAATAATTATGTCACCATTCAGACATGTTAACCCTTATGAACCTGGCTGTTTTCATGCCTCTTATTTTGGTGCTGAAAATGTGTAAGATTTTTGGAGTAGGTGGGGTGGAAAGATGAAGAATTGCTGGTTCAGATGGTAGGGAGAAGCAAGTTCCCTCACTTGTCTCCTACACAAGGCCAATGTATTGGATTTTCTGTCTGACATAACCAGCTCTGCTGCTGGCCCCTGTCCTGTCCTATGCTGAGTACAAAGGAGGACAGGCTGAAGGAGGGAGGAAGGGAGGCCAAAAGCAGCCTGGGACAACAGGAGTAGCACCCGGTTGTGAGATGTGGGAGTATCTGAGACTCTTGGCTTAGTATGCAGTGGAAGACTTGATCTGTGCTCAGCCATTCCTTGTGGTATTGGGAGCAGGGGAGGGGGAGGTCCATGTGGCTTTGCTTCAGAAGTAAAAGAAGTTGTGGTACATAAAATTTCCAAGGAGGCGAGCTGTGTTTGGTTTATTCCATTGCAGCCTGGGCTGGCTGAGTTGGCAAGGCCTGCTAAGCTTTCACAGCAAGGCTCAGAGAGGATTTTTCTTCTCCCTTGCTTGGGACCCCTGGTACATCAAGGAGCTCCAAGGAGAATTGGTGGCTGCAATGCAGGGGCATGTTGCAAGGACAAGTAAATGGAGGAACTGTGGAGAAGAGGAGACATGGCAGGCTTTTCCTCCTGTGAACTTTATCTTAGGGTAGAAATAAGAGCCTGAAGAATCCCAGCCTCAACTCTGCAGCAGCCAGAGACTGGCTTCTCCTGAGTCTCAGCTTTGGTGCAGTGAGAACCCAAACCTGCAGACTAAACACAGTACCTCCTGTTTATATCTTGTGGGCTGGAGTGGAGCATGTCCAAGGTGGGACAGGCCAGAGAGTTGCCCGGGCTGAGCAATGAGCTGAGAGTCACTGGGCTCTGGTGGAGGGTTTGTGGATGACAGGAGTTTGGCAGGTCCCAGCACCATTCAGACCAGACAGGTGTCCATATCACCACCACAGCTGGTACTCAGCAGGAACAGTTTTAGCAGTCTCAGCAGAAAAAGTAAGGAGTCATTAGACCGCAGCGATTGTACGCCCCATTTCTATCAAACAGTCTTTCCAGGTCACGTTTGAGGCATGTTAGTAGGGGAAGCCTGTCCTTCTGCTGCCCATGCTCTGGGGATGATTAGATTATTTCATTCTCCAGAGCTGTCAAATTGGCACCTTTCCCAAGTACTTGGAATTTTTTTTTCATTTAAGTAACATTTAATTAGTTCTAAGAAGCTAAATTCTATTAAAGGTCTAAGCATGTTAGGCTGGTTTATTTTTGAACTCCTTCCACTGTGTCATGTATTGTTGAATAGGGAAATTGCTTTAACTCAGAAATGTACAAACATATTCAAGAAGTCCTCCTTGTTAACACTAGACTCCTGTTTATATGCTAGTTACTGTGGCAAAGTCTCTGATGTGTAACACTTGAATTAACATTACACATGATCAAAGGCTTCTGTGGTTCTTTTTTCCACTCCCCCTTCCCCCAGTGCTGTGACTGCCGAGCCCCCATATTGCCTCCTAAGCACCTCTCCTCTGTTTTCCAAGGGGTAGATGTTCCAGATGCACAAGGAAAGGCTGTGCACAAGGAGGTGTCTGGCCCTGTGTTGGAGGGTTAAGGATGCTGATCATGCAGACAGACTACAACATAAACTGCCCCACAGTGACATTCGTATTTGTGGTGGAGCGTCCAAGGTTCTTGGTCCAATGTCTGAGCTGTGCCAAGTGTGCAATTCATCACAGATTGACCTTGTTTGTCTCTAAAACATTCCCAAAGCAAGGTGAGGTTGTGCGTGTGTTCTCTCTCCCTCCCTTACTTTTGTTCCAACACATGATAGAGACGCTCTGTTGAAATGTGTTACTGATCAAGCCTGTCCCAATAAAGTTGCCTGAGCCTTTAATACATATTAATATTATCCTGGGGTAGTTTGTGTCAAAGCCTGTCAGCATGCATCATCCTTTGGGAATTACCATCATTAAGTCTCCAGTGATGGGAGTCAGGACATGCTTCTGCAAAGCTCCTTTGCTTTTATGTGGAGCTCTCTGCCCGTCTAGCACAAAACAGGCTGTTCTCCCCTCCTGCCTTGCTCACCTGGACTGCTCACTCTCCCCAGAGGGGAGAAGGAGGTTTGTTTAACTCTACTTTTAGATAATTTCTGCTCCTGCTGCTTTAGGCAGTCATTGTTCTAGGCAAGAAGATGACATTCAAGTCTTTGATCATGTGCAACGTACA
The DNA here is from genome assembly GCA_024734555.1 of Trochalopteron elliotii. Taxonomy (NCBI): domain Eukaryota; kingdom Metazoa; phylum Chordata; class Aves; order Passeriformes; family Leiothrichidae; genus Trochalopteron; species Trochalopteron elliotii. The sequence continues at coordinate 890,200 of JANPWX010000599.1, read as the reverse complement.
TGTTACGCATCAGATACTGCTGCAGACTCTGACATACAAGCCAATACAGTGCAGTAAAAACAAACCTATAGTTAGAGTCCTCGTTAGCTGTAAAATCTAGCACACAGAATGTAAGAAATATCTCTGCACTTTAGCCTTGCCCCTGTTACACATGTGTATTTGAATGCAATATGGAATTGAAGGATCATACGTATTTTTAACAGAGTGTGCTTGGCTCATTCACTCCACAGAGATGCAGTGTGTTTGGGAGATGAATCAGGAGCATGAGGTAAAGTAGACTCTTGCCTATAGGACTTCCACTTCGTTTATTTGTTAAAATTGGGAAGTGTGTAATGAATGAGGCAGGTAATTGCAGAAAAAATCACAGCAGTCTTACAGTGAAGCCTCTTAAATGCTGTCCTGGAGAATTGGGTCCTGTTCCTGCATCTACTGCATTTTTCTTTCTCAGTGCTATTCCAGAGTCTTAAGCTAAAATGTTCTCACATGACAAGTGACTGTGTTCCTCATTTTCTGGATGCCCAGCTCAAGACCTGAAGTCTGATCTTTGTTCCCAGCAACAAGAGGAGGTCAGGAGGAATTCCCTTGTGCATACCTCTGTGCTCCACAGGACTAAGTGGACTGGAAAACAAGGATCTGCAAGTCTTGAGATGGGCATTCACAAGAAGTAGACATTCAGATTCAACTTTTTCTTCATTCATTTTCATGTGTCTGTTCAGAAGAACATTCTTCCGGTCATCCTGTGAAGAATGTAATGAATTCAGTGCTTGCCAGGCATTCCAGCTCCACAGATGAGCACCAGAAACAATTTCAGGAAGAGATTAAAATTTATTCTTGCAGGTCAGGAGAAAGAAATGATTTCTTTGGGGTGGGGGTTCAGCCTGGGAGCTGTGGTCAAAGACCCATGTTCAGCTTCCTGCTCTCCTGCAGGTTTTCTCTGTAACTTTTAAGTCTCTACTTCCTTGAGCCTCCATCCCCCATCTGCCATATGGAGGGGACCACTTCCCTGCCTTGCAGAAATGTGAGGCCAAGCACATCAGAGGTTGAGAGAGTGGTGGACAGTAAGATTAGGCACTTCCAGTGTTATCCATGCTGGCAGTAGTTGGATGGAGCATACTAAATAAAGGGGAAGAGAGTAGGAGAAAATGGGGAAGCAGGTTGAATGATAATGAAAAGAAATTACTAATGCTGCATTCAGTGAGCAGAACCATCCTGAGGACTGAGCAGGGCAGAGGTCTTGCTGGAGAAAACTTGCAGGTGATCCTGTGATTACACATTTGTTTTGTGAGGCAGACACCTGCTGGGGCCAAATGAGCACAGCATAGTTTCTGTGCGGCAGTTTCCAAAGTTTTGTATGCCCAATGTCACTCATCTCTGAGTGCAGAGAGTATCTTTTCCAGTTTGGGACTAATCCTGTTAGGTAGGTGGAGGCTATGGATCATTGGGACTTTGCACCCCTTGATTCTCAGCACGATGTGAGTCTGTGTGAGCTGAAGAGCTCGCAGCAGTGGTGGGGTGTTATCCTCTGGCACCAGGCACTGCTGGGGGGCCCTCTTTGATCACCTCCCATGCCAGTAGGTTTCCAATGTCCATCTGACACAATGTGGATGTTAAGGCTGTGGAAATGGGGTTCTCCAGTCTCCTTGCCCTTTGTTGTCCCCGGCTTTGGCGTCTGATCTGCCCTTCATCCTGTTTTTCTGTGTCTCTGTCTTCCCCTCATCCTGGCCCATCTCTGCTTTCCTCTCCCCTCCTTCATTCAAGTTGGAAAATTCCTTCTCCTCCTCCTCCACATGGTCTGACTTCCAGCAGAAACACTGAGCATGCTGGAGCGTTTCCCTGCCATTAGTCCTGATGTGCCTGGTGACATAGCAATCCCTCACTTCTCAGAGGAATGATCAGAGGAAAAATGACTCCTTAGCTACCTCTGCTCTATTTTGGGGCAGAGCTGCCTTGGGCTGGGACATGCTCAGTGAAGGACTCTTCATGTCTCATAAAGGCTATGGGCATGCAGTACTTTCAGAGACTTCTGACTTAGCAAAGCATTTTCATAATCAGGAGAAAGACTTTCCCTTGTCCTCCAGAGCACTCATTTGCTAATCTTTATCACCTTCTTTGTAAGGGGTGGTTCTCATGCCAACAAAATTATCACATGAATTTGCTAGTACTGTCAAAATACACTTTTTCCAAAATACCTCTCTCGATTCTTTTTTCCCTAAAAGCCTTTTAAAAAATGAAAAACAAGGCATCCAGCATGGAAAAATAAGTTGAGGCTTAGGACAGCAAGGTCAAACCTTTCATAGAAAATGTTAAATGTGCCTGTAGGCAGGATAGGTGCATGGAAGCCGTGGGAAGCATCCAGCATGCAGGAGCTATCAACATGTGCTATCTATGCTGGCAGTCACAGCAGAGGGGGGGATTAATGTGAGCAGGGTCATGGGGGATGATCCATTCTTTTGGTTTGGCAACCTAAGTGAAAAATCTGGGAAAGAAGATCAGACTGAGCCCAATCTTTAAATATTTTCAGTTTTTCCTGCTGAAACAAAAGCTTTAAAGAGACCAAAAGCTGAAATAAAATCCTTTTATGTTGAATGAAACCAGAAATACAAAATAAGAAAGTTTTCTTCAATAAAAGCAGGAAAAAAAATCTAGTTTTGCAGAATAAGGTTGGAGGTGTTAGAAGTTAGCTTTCTTTAATCAATATTTAAGGGATATAATTCTTGCATAGGATATGAGAAACTCATACTTTATTTATTTTCTTTAATTTGAACCTCTATTCCTACTTCTTTGCTTTATGGGCACCACAACTATAGGGTATTTTGGTTCTTCCTCAGCTCTTCCAATTGGAGTTGTTCCACATCATATAAAACACTGAATTAGTCACAGAGACAGAGTGCACAAGAGAATGACTTTGTTCCGGTAGAGTCAGGACATTCCCCTGGAAATGAGCACATCTGGTTCTTCTCTCTGCTAGACCACATGTTAAATCATTTATGCACATTGGTATAATGGCAGCAACAGAGGTTCAAAGCAACATTTGAAAGAGTCACTCAGATGCTCAAGATGCTCACTTGTAAATGGTAGCTATGGGTCATGTCCTCTCTTGAAGACATAGGATTGATTTTTGGTCTCCCCACACTTGGATAGATGTGTTATTCCTACCGCGGTGAGTTTGAGGACAACACCCACAAGCTGGTTTCAGTTGTGTACAACTACAGCCTGCTCTTCTCCAAAGCAGTTTTATGTGTCTACTCATGAAATTATTTTTCAGAACCTTTTGAGTGGCTTCTCCCAAATTCCTGAGTAGGTCTTAGAAATCTAAGCTAGCAGTTCTCCAGTAAGTTTATTGTGTGCCCCAAGCAATCCCCAAAAATCTTACTGCATTATCCTGCTGTGTTCTTCTCCCTCACAGCTGAATGAGACACTGGGAGACACTTAGTCTGGGGTAGAAATGCACCGTTAGAACACAATGATCCTCCCGATGTCAACTCTCCTGCAGCATATTCTCTAGTGCTTTGTCCAGGCTAGTTTTGGATGAGTCAGGTTCTTTCATCCTTCTTAATCTATCCTGCCACCTAATGCCCCTCCCTTGCCACTCAAACTACATTTTGGCTACTTTGTGTAGATTTTCTTCCACCCACTTAGTGCATTCGTTGAAATGCCTGTTCTTCCTTTGCTTTTTCTCTCTGAAAGAATTGGATTTGCCTGTTGTCTTGGCTCTCTTGCCAGCCCTTTCCCCAGCTGAGCCAAATTTTATGTATTGAATCAAAGAAGCCTTGTCTGCATGATAGATCATTTCAGTCCGGACTCTAAAGGAGCTCAGGTCCTTGGGATCAGCCTTGTAACTGAGAATGTCATGAAAAGATCCCACAAGGTCAAAATCTTTCAGTGTCATCCTATACTTCCTCTTCTGGGATTGTAACATCATAGTGTGAAGCAATAGGGTCCCTGAGGCATCTGTGACTGGATGTTTCTCTTTTACAAGAGGGGGTGTGAATCTCCTGGAAGCACAGCAGTAGAATTTCCCATCAGAGGTGTTTGTTGCAATACTGGTACCTTTGAGGCTGTAGTGAGAGCTGTGATGGATTCAGGCAGCAAGGTGGCCTTTCCAGACAGTGTCAGGGCTGGCCTGACATGGAACAATGATGTGACAAGACCTCTGCCCTGAACCACTTGCAGCGTGAGCAAAGCAGCACAAAGAAGGCCAAGTCAAGGAGAGAGCAGAGAGGTGGGCTGGGGTGCCTGTGGCACAACACATGGTCATCAGGGGATTCTATTGGTGGAAATTTCAGTGGGAAGGGCTGACACCCTTTAACTTAACTTTCTGCTGTGCTGACAAGAATTAAGCTGAAACATTTTCAGGGCAAAGGACCCCTAAAAGTTGCTGGATATTTGCATATGTAACAGATGATTTGGCTTAGGATACAACTGTTCCACCACTTCCAGGCATAGCACCCAATACATGAACAGTTTCTTATAAGGGTTGGTGTGGTTTACAAAGGGGTTTATTGCAATGTGTCCTCACCTTCTCTGGCTGGACATACAGCCAGCTCTGTACTAACTCCAGAACTAATAAAGCATGGTTTCCTTTCTTTGACAAACCTGCTAGAAAAGCAACTTGCAGTGTTTAATGCAAACAGAGCACTAGGGCAAAGTGTGTGATTGTTTGGTTTTTTCCTAGGTAGGCAAGAAAATTGAGTATTATCAGTGAAAGCCTTTGCTTCAATGTAGTTGGGCCATTTGCTTGTGTCTGGCCCTGGGCAAAGTATGTTTCCTTAAGTTGGACAGAGGTGCAGCTTGATTCCTAGCTCAGCCTCTGAGAGTCTTCCTTCATCAAAGTCTTGCCAGCTGTGCCAGACATTCAGCATTGGTGTGACCTCTGTCCCCAGTAGCCTTTCCTGAGCTGAATTTCCTGAGAATTTCAATCCCTCATGGTAGTGTTGAACCCTGTAGTGAGAGATGGGCTGTTAACTGTGGGGTGGTACCTGTAAGCTGACTATAAAGTATTTAATGTTTTACTAAGCACCACCTGCTTTCAAAGTCAGCCAAACTCATCTGGAGCCCCATGGTCTTGCATACATTTTTAGATTTCATCTGTTTTCATATGCCTGCAGCTGAGTACCTGTAACAAGTCATGATGCAAATTTCTCAGCCATTTCTCTAGATGTGGGTATGAAAGCTTCAACACAGAAAGCTTCAACACAAACTTCTTTAGGTGACCCGTAGGTGAGCCCTGTGGATAAGAACTAAATTTCAGCAAGTTCAGGTGAGACTTGCCACGAGAGGGAGACAGCATGTGTTCCCTGAGCACATCCACCTGAATGAGACAGCCTAGCCTGGTGTTCTGAACGTGTCTGGACACTTGCAGCTGTTAGTGAAGTGGTGAGAACCCAAACTTTGTACCTCAGTTGTGTGGTAGGTCCCTGTGATAGAAAACAGGGACTTCTGGCTAGTCGTCATCTTCCGAGCATCTGTAGCATGACTCAGTGCCACAAAACACAGAGCAAATGGAATCCAGATCTGCTGGCAATGGTTTAGCACGTGTCCAGGCCTCTCTAGGTCAGGGAGATCCTGGTGCGAGCAGAACTGCGCAGCACCCAAAGAGTTGTTTCAGATACCCACAGCTGGCTGGCAGGGCCATTCGCTGTTCATACTGCAAACAGCCATTGCACAGGCTGTGCTGCACCCTGTGACCAGCTTAGGCAGGCTGGGTGTTTGCACAGGGCTGTGAAAACACAGTGCTGTGAGCACTGGGCTGCTGTGGCACCCAGGACACCTGCTCAGGACTGCTCCTTTGCTTCCTCAGCACCACCCGAGAGATTTCATGGGAGAAGAGGCTTGTTCAGTGCACAGGGGATGGTTTCGTTTGCCCTCCAGATTGTGTCGGCTTTTCCCATGGCTGCAGCACAACAGTGGGGCTCTGTTTTCCTTTGGGAAGGGAATAAGCTGCTTCATCATTGTGATCTCTGTGTAGTGTCCTGTTGATAAGATCAGTCAACAGCATCAGAGGAAAACTCAGATTCAGTTCTGAAGTATAAAGTGAATGAGGCCTATTTGTTTAATTTGAGCTTCTAAGGTTTAAATCCCAGAGGAAATTAAATTAGGTGCCTAGAGCAATGGCAGTCTGTCATGTTTATTTGCTGGGAATGTCACCTTTAATATCATGCACATACAATATGTGTGTGTGTGTGTTAATGTAATGGGGTATCATACTGTGCAGGAGCAGGCATGCTACAAGAACTGGAAATGTGAAATATTGTGAGTCAGGGGCACTGAGATAGAATTGGATTTATTTTCAGCCCTCTCCAGAAGACTCACTCACCAGCATGAAGGTGGTTTAGCTGATTGCAGGTGGGGTTGGCAGCCTGATCTATGTATGAGCACAGGCCTTAGTGCTCTTGGGCCGTTTTGATTGGGCTTCTTCTAGTAGGAGAAATCTTGTCTAGACGCGAATCCAAGATGACAATACTTCTTGCTTCCAAGCCCTCTTAAGAAGCTGGTGTCCTGCTGGCACATGCCTTCCCCCTGCATTCTCAGAAGAGCCTCAAGAATGCCAGTTTCCTGTGTTGGGGTTGTGGCTGCTTGTACAATTGGTTACACCTGCACTTTGGAGTCTCCCTTCTTCTCCAGGAAGGAAGGCAGGTCTCCCCAGCAGTGTGGGGTAGTAGGATTTGGGGTGGGTTTTTTTGACTTGAAATGTTAGGCTCTGAGACACACACTGTGTGTGTGAATGTCACTGCAGCAGTTTGTCATTGTAGCCTATGATGCCTGCCCTCCACCAAAGTTAACTGTCCATGCAGGCTCGCAGAAGGCACTGTGATCTTCCTCATGTGCTGCACAGTGCAGGCTGCCATTGCTTTGAGCCCCCACATGCAGCTGAGCTGTGGTCTCCTGTCTCGCTCCACTTGTCAGACCTTTCAGGGAGCCAGTTCAGCTCAGTACCTCAGTGGAATTTGTGCTTTTTTTCAGTTGGATTGCCAAAATTCACTGAGAGAGGGCAGTGAGCTGTAGAGGGGCTCAGCCATCTTAAGGCATCGCACCCCAGTTTCAGTGCTAGGCACAGTGCTCCATGTAGGTTTGTCCCTAGCCAAGACCTGACCTGTCCCCTCCTTCATTCTCTCCACCCTGTGCTGTTTACCCCTGCATACCCTGTCTTGTTTTCCTACAGTCTCAGAGCAGCTGGCTGCCTTGCACACGTGGCTCCCATTTCTCTCCTGCCTGTGGCACCTTGGGAGTGCCCAGGGGTCTTCCTGCTGTGCTTGTCTTCTAGTCTCCCTGCCAAAGCTGCAGCTCCTCATTCCTGCTCTCTCACCCATCCCAACCTCTGGCATTTTTGCTCATCCGTGGATGGCTGAATATTCATTTCCTCCTGGCCTGATTGCTGTGAATACCAATTCCTCCTCCTTTTTCCGGCTGTTCTGTAGATTTTGATGTCTGCCAAATTGTTTTCATTCCCTCACCCCACTGCAGACTGCACCTCCGCAGAAAGTGATCTGCTCAGTGCAGAGCCCCAGCTCCCCACCCAGCCCTTCCTCCTGAGCCGAGTGATCAGGTTGCCCTCCTGCCTCCAACAGGGACAGACTTCTCCCTCCTCCTGCAAACAGTCAGCAAATGAGTGTCTCCAGTTCAACAGGCAGAAGAGCTGCAGGCCCCTGCAAGGAGACTGCAGCAGTTTGCGGTGGCACTGCGTGTTTCAGTGCAATGTTTCTCTGCTTGCCAGTCTGCAGACTGGTGCCAGGTTGCAGAGTCCTGTCCAAAGCAGCAAGCTGCTGGCTCCAAGCTGAAGCAGAGTTTTTTCACGCTCGAGGTATGATCAGAAAGGCATGGTGAAGGTGCCTGCATTCATGCTGAGCAACTTGGTCATACACCCTGGCCTGGAGCCTGCTGCAGGTTGAAGCTAAGTGAAAAGGGAAATGTAATGGAGAGGGGAGGTTGTGGTTCTGTCATCCCTCAGGAAATCTGTGTGTAGTGGCAGCAGTGTAGCAATGTTGAGGGGAGAGGACTGCAGACACCTTGGATTTGGATTTGGTGGTTTTTGGATCTCTTATCTTGCCCAACCAAAGAAGAAAGGGAGACCAGAGTCTTCCCTTTCTCTTTCTGTCCAATAGTCCTGCTTATGTGTTGCCAAAATGGAGCACAGAGGCTTCCACTTGCCCATGGCATCCTGGCACTCACTTGCTCTCCACTGATGTTACTGGCCCTAAGCAGCCAGTGGGCATGGGAGGTGGGCTTCCTGCAGGGCAATGGGACAGCCTGGCTGCCCCTCTTCCAGATGTGAGGTGGAGAGCAGTGCAACTGGCCACTTAGCTTCACCACTGTTTGGTGCTAGAACAGTCCCTTCTCTGGAGCACAGGGCTTATGGCTGGGAAGAACAGGGAGAAGAAGGGTGAGAAAGGGGGCATGGGAATGGTGGGCTCTTCTGGATAAAAAGTAATGCCAGAGTGGAGGAAAGGGTGGACCAGAGGAAGGAAAGGAAGAGCAAGGGGAAAGAAACAAACCTGTAGGCTAAAAGGGGAATAATAATCCACTGGATGCTGTTGCAACCTAACTCCCAGGAATGCTGCTCCAAGGCCCCCTCACTGCGTGGGGATGTTTGCCTGGTCCTGCACTGCCGTCTCTGCTCCTGTGCCAAGCCAGCTGTCCTGCCTGGAGCTCTGGCCTTTGCGGCTGTTGTGAAGAGGGCAGGATGTGTTTGCTTTTGCCTATCACGTATTTTTTTAAAGAGGGTGGGAGTTCCTCCTCTTGAATTCCCGGGGCTGATTTCCCCCATGATGTCTCTGGTTTCTGTGACTTGGGAGACTCTGTGGAGCTGGGGTCGTGGTCCTCATCCAGGACTTTTGACTTGACAGCAGCTGTTTTCTTGGGCTGCTTCATGCTTGCCAGCCTGGCTCTGAGATGAGCCAAAAGCTTTCCCAGCACAGGCATGCAGGATGGGCATGTGGCATCACAACATGGGGGTGCCTTGCATGGGCACCTCTGGGAGCACTTCCCATACCCAGCATCTGGTTCATGTGAACAGTGGGCTGTACTGGGGTCAGGCCCTTCCCCATGCCCAGAGCACTAGCTCTGTATGGGTCTCTGGCGCTTCCTATGCTGCTATTTCCTGATTAAACTGTGAGCTTGACTTCAATGGATCAGATGAAAATGGCTATCTCCCACTGTCTCTCCAGCCGTTGTTATCTTGACCCTTTTTCCTCCTTCCCCACTCTTTCTGTCTAAAGCTGAACCTCTAATTTTAGACTGAGGGAGATAATTGAGGGTCAAAAAAGATTGCTGTATAATTTCAACATTTTTTCAGTGTTTAGGGCGGAAGACAAAGTTAGGAGCTCCTTGCCCTCAAACCTTTGTATTGCGGTAAAGAAGGACATAGGGCAAGGAGTCAGTTGGTACAGTCTGCTCTGTGCAGAAATCATGGTGTTCCTTCAATTAGCTAAAGCTAAGAGTGTAAAGGCCTAAAATACTGTATTTCCTTTGCAGATCCTATTGACCGAAGAGTTTGTAGAGAGAATGCTGGAAGATTTAGAAGATCTGAATTCTCCAGAGGAAGTAAGGCTGCATCATTCCTGTATCTTCCATGTACTGTCCCAGAGAGCTCAGCCCATCCTGCAGCTTGTCTTTGATCCTCCCCTCAGCCTGCAGGCTGCAGCCCTGCCCCATCCATAGACTTGAGGCCATGCTGAGCCTTCGCATCTGCTGTGAACCACTGAGGCACTGAGAGAAGGGATTGCAAGAAATACAAGACAGGGATAGGTATTAAGGGAGACTGTGCGTTTTAATTTCCATCAGCATCTTTTCCAGCATGGTATCTGAACACCCCAAATGAAAGCAGTGCAGCCCTTGGGCAGGGTTTCCTCCATGCCATACATAGATACTGTTCTCACTAGCAGCTCCTAGCACATCACCTTCCCTGCTTTCAGAAAGGCTGAAAGTGCTGGCAGCACATTTACTTTTGACCAATCTGTTGTATGGGCCTCCTTTAGTGGGTTTGGTAAGCAGGCAGGGCTGTTTCACATCTGCTACTTGGCCTTCACCTGCTCGCCCTGCACGGTGTGTGAAGGACCATCACCAGTCTGGAAGCATTACAGCAACAGCCAGGGGGGCTTTATAAAAGCTGGTGCTAAACTTCCCACTGCCATGTGATCTCTTCCTGGGGAACATTTAACACCCCGTCTCCCATGCATGCCATATAAATATTCTGCTTGACTTCAAAGATCAGTGGCAGAAATGACATGTAATATTTTTAATCCCATTTTTTACAGCTCCCTGCAGACTCTAAAGAAACTTTCCTTGGCTAGTAGAGCAGCCCTCCCATCCCTTGCTCTGCTCCCCTCCCCCTAGGAAAATCTCAGGGCTCTAATTGTTTAATCCAGAGTTGACTTAATGCCAGGGTGTTCTTCACTGTGTGAGTGAGGAGAGCACACTGCTGGCTGTGCAGTGACTTTCAGGCCAGCTTTTATCCAGTTAAACCTAATCCAAAGCTCATTTTTGCTAGTGACATGGAAGCCCAGGAGCACTTTGGATTGAAAGCCCTTTAGTGAAGGCTTTGTATGGCTCATGTTCCTTTGCTCCCCGTTGAGGCAAAGAGCATGGCGGCTCCTGGCACAGCGACGGGGTGTTTGGTTCCCACTCACTGTGACTTTGCTGAATTAAAAAGTGAAAAACAAACAAATGCAAAGGATGACTTCTCCAAGAGGATTGCTTTGGAAGCACTGCTGTTTATAAAAAGGAAAATACTTGAGATGAAATGTGATCTTTCAGCATCCAGATTCCTCCAAGGATTTGTAACTTGCAGGATCTGGGTTGGGCCAACTGAAAGCATTCCTCAGCAGCCCTGACTGTTGCTGATGATGTTCATGTGGTAGAATGAAGTGCTCTGAGGAGTCTTTCCTTTGCTGCATGAAGAGCCACCTGTGTTAAGTGAAATTAAGTGAAATAATCTGTCTGACTATCTTTAGCATGTTTTTCACATGTCCTAGACAGTGACTTAGAATTCCCTGGGCTGTGCAGGGCCAGTAGATTGCATGGTGCAAGCCATTCACAACGCTTGAGTTTACAAAAAAACTTAAATGGGACTTGAACTGTTTGTTTCCTAGAGGATAACGAACAGGAGTCTGTAGTAGCCTCTATCCTGTAGAATCCTCCTGCTGTGCCCCCAGATCATGGATCAGACTATGAACCACCAGCATATGAAGGTCAATGGATACCAACTGCAGGTTACCCTCAAGGGCAGCTGCAAATGGAGCAAGGTCAGGAGCAGATTCATGTTAGAGACGCCCTTGCTGTGAAGCAGGCAGCTGGAGGGGTTCTCCTTTACAAGGAACCTCACACTGAGCCTGTGTTGATGTCCATCACAAACAGGGTGCTTACGGGAAGAAAGACAAGTAATTGGATAAAGACTGATGATTTCCAGGTCCCTGTCCCCTTGTACCAGCTCTCTTATTCAAAGCCCCTGGGAAGCCTATGGTGCTGCTGGCCTGGGTTTGAGGACTCTCCTAGGAGAGGACCACTGTATCCATAACCATTCTGAATTAGCCACCTCCAGAGCAGATTGTCACTGGTGGTGTTGGGTCCCCATGAGATTCCTCCCTGGGAGTCCCATCAGGGTGTCAGGGAGTATGGCAGAGCAAGGCAGTGCAACACTGGATGCAGTACAGTTTTGAAAACAAAATGAGCCTGCAAGCAGCCTTCCAGAGCTATCCCCCATGTGTTTTGGGTCCTCAGGTTGGCCACTGGGATTGCATGGAATGCTTATCCAGAACTGGTTTTCATTTGGCTGTGTGTGGGGCAGATTTGTTGCCTAAGAGGTTCCACCCCACACCTTTACCCCCACCCCAGAGCTGTGTTTGAGAGACCTGTGTGAGTGCTTGGGCACTGGTCATGTGGTTGTGAGAAGGGTTGGTGGTAAGGCTCCTTGCAGCTCTGTCCCTGCATGGTTGTGTTGGGGTTGATGGTGGGGTGACTTCCTAGCCTAAGGAGGGGCATCAGGATGGGACCAGTGGACTTGTCTTGTTTGGGAAACATTGGCCACAGACAGTGCTGTGTAAACCAGACTGGGGCAAAAAATCTCCCTTCTGTGTGCTTCAACAAGTGTTTGCAAAACAGCCTGAGCAGCTGAGTGCCTGTGTGAGCACAAGGCATTGTACAACTCTGTGAGGCCTTTGTGCCAGAGGTGGGAAGGGCTGGAGCAGGAATGCTGTGCAGGCACATTAGCTCTCCCCAGCCAGAGCAGCACAGTTTGCTGTCACCCGGCAGACTCCGATGGCTCACCTGCATTCCATCCTGAATGAGCAGGGATTTGAAAGCTGCCCTAAGACTCCCTTTAAAGCAGAAGTGGGCTCTGGGTGCTGCGCTGGGTGAAAGGAGAGGGACATGGTTTGATAGGAGGAAAGACACTTCTGCTGCAAATCTGAGAGGTTGGGAAGGGGAAATGGTGATGGGGGCAGAAACCCTCCAAAATTCATCTGATGAAATAAACAGCACTTGGGCTGAAAGCTCAGAACTTTACTTTGGCAGCTGAGACAGGCCACATTATCTAATGTCCACTGCTGTCCAAAACATACTGATGGGGAAATGTTTTCTTAGTGGCCTCTTGTTTTAAAAAATAATAATAACATGGGGCTGCCTGCCTTTGCAACAATTTTGCTTTTTCTGTGCAGATTGCAGTGATATGCATTAACTGGTTCTCTTTACTGTCTTACAGTTTAAACTTCCAAAGGAGTACAGCTGGCCTGAAAAGAAACTGAAAGTTTCCATCTTGCCAGATGCCGTGTTCGACAACCCACTGCATTAGAGCTGAATTACACTATTCTAACAACTGGGAGAGCCAAGTTACTGTCCATTACCCAGTGACTCACAGGATAATTAATGCAGTAAAAACTCTGCCTGCAAATAAAAAGAGTTTGCTGCACAACCACTGCAAACAGAAGAGGAGCTACTCAGCACCAGCCCAGACCGAACTGAGCCCTTTCCTTTATCCTTCCCAAGGCTGAACTCTCTGGGAGCAGCCTGCGTATGTGTGAGTGCGAATGAGAAATATTTAACTATGAAAATTAGTAGTAAGGATCCTTTCTCTCTCCTAGCTGCAGAATTCCCCTCTGCCTTAGCCCAGGGTGTAGACGCTCTGCACGCCTGTATTTACACATACATTGCTGCCAGGTGCGAGCCTATAATCCATGGATTAAATGTTCTTTACGTGACTCTGGAGTCCTTTTGTTAGCCAAACTTTTACTGACTGCAGAACTGTTCTTCCATGTGATGGTTTTTTTTCTTTTTAGAAACGGAATGGTATTTCCCCTGTTTAAAGGAGGCCAAAAGCTCACATGCTTGAAGCTGAACAGATTTAAAGATGAACTTTCTAGTTCAGTCAAGAAAAACAAATCCAGATCCTCACTGCCCTCAAATTAGGCATGTTTTAAGTGTTGGTCTTGGTGCTATTAGCTATGGTATCGCTGCAAACAGAGGCAACTTTATTCTCATGCATCCTGTCCTTGTGCCTGAACCCCAGGGAAGGTCACAACCTCTGGTTTTGCACAAGCAGGAGGAAGAAAGCTACCGGGGCGGGGGAGATCTCCTGTTTACAGTGTGTTTATCTTTAAAGAGATACTGTCAAGTATTTTTTCCTTGCTATTGTACAGAATTTGAGAAGCTAGAAAGGATCATTTGTTTACAGGGACAACTTCAGCAGCTCTGCAGGATCAGGGGGCTGCTTGAAAGCATATGAAGTGGAGATCTCTGCTGCCCTGGCACAGCAGAGAGGAGACTCAGCCTCAATGAAGCCAACTATTCTCCCTGTTCCAGCAGGGTTGTGCCCTAGTGCAGCTCCATTTTCCCCTCTAGCCTCGCTGTGGTGGCTTTTGTTGCTGACCTTCCTCCTTTCAGATGGGTTTGAACTGTAAAGCATCAAAACCAGTTTGAAAATACGTTCTCTCTAGATCCCTGTGGCTTCCTCCTTGAGGCAAAATGTGTGCAGAGGAGCTGGTCTCTGCAGTGCCAGGTTGTGTCTCTGCATCAGCTGCTGGCCCTGTGGATACGCTGCAGCAAACCACCGCAGGCTTTACCCCCTGCTGCTGCTGCAGGTTGTTTCTGATGCATATTCCCCGGCCTTCCTCTGCCCATTGTCTTTTGGTGACAACTCTTCACTCCTTGTCAGGGGAGGTGCAGCTTTCCTTCCACCCCTTTCTGCCTAAAAGATAACTGGTGGTTTATGCGCAGTTGCTGTGTGATCCTAATACAAGTATAACAAAGGCTTTTTAACACTTAACTCCCCTGATCAAACAGCAAAGTCCAGGAGGCCTCACACTACCCTGGGGTTGGTTTTCTGTTTGTTTTCTGATTTAATTTCTTCCCAGCACAGTCAGCTTTGATGTTTTCTGCATATATTTGAGGCTGGTTAATGTTGGTCAAGAAGCAGAGCTAGGAGCCACAAAGCTTTCCTTGGACTTGCTACAGAATTCCTCTGTGGCCTCAGGCAAGTCACTCAGTGTCTCTCTGTGCAGAGAGGGTGACTATTGACTAGAGGGCTCTAGGACCTACCGAAGCATGCCAGGGTTTGCAGGGGAGGGCGTGCTTTGTGTACAAAGTAGTATTTGTATTATTATAATTGTTTTTATATTATAATTTAAGGCAGGCCAAATGCAGGGTCCAACACTGCTCTGCAGAACCTTCCTTTCTGCAAAGCTATGAAAGCAATTTACATGTAAATGAGTTTGTCATTTTGTCTGAACTCAGAGGATCATCTTAAAATCCTGCTGTGAAAGAACAAACTTTCAGATATCTGCATGTACCAGCCAGAGTGATTTCTGTGCTGTGGCAGGCTGCATTCATCCATGGGATCTCTTGGCCAGTTTTCATTGTCCTGGTTAGCACGAAGCATCCCTTCTGCGCTGTAGACGTGTGTGCAAGGGGCAGCGTGGGTGAGAAAGTGGCGTGAAAACCTACCAGTCCAGCTTCAAAAACAACATGCCCAAGTGTCCCACCACAAGATAACGGGCAAACAGATAATTGTGGCAGTGTGCAAAAGGCAAGGGCAGCAACTACAATTTTGTCCCAAAGCCATCCAACACGAGCCCATGGATGCTCTTGTACACGCTTGCTGGGGGTGCCGCAGCAGAGCTGGCCTGTTGCCACCATGCTGGCTGCTCTTCCTTGTTTCCAGGTGCTAGGTCTCATTAAAGGAGCTTAAAATCCACATCTTGATGGAGAAGGGACATTTGGAAGGTCAGCTGCTGCTATTCCTGCAGAGATCAGCACAGGGCAGAGAGAAGTCCATCAGACCCTCTCTGGGCTCTGACACATCTGGAAAGCTTGGGACCTCCTGCCCTATGAACCCTTTGAGCCTTCACGGCAGGGAACTGGTGCTGTATGCAGGGAAAGCACCTCCTCCCAGCTGGCTTGTGCTCCAGTTCTGCCTTTCTCATGCAAGTGTTTTCCTCACCGTATTTACTCTCATCAGACACTCTGGGCTGGGTTTCCACTGACTTCAGAGGGAGCACACTGAATGCATGTGATAATCCACCCAGTATCCTTGTGTGTGTGTGTGTGTGTGTGTGTGTGTATTTTTGTTCCATGTCATGTGTGTATATATAGTTCTGTGTATTTGAGTTATGAGCAGGTGGCATGCCAGAAATCTCTATTTCTGAGACACTTTCTCACAGATCTTTGCTGGTAGCCAGATAACAATTGAGGGGGGAAGGCTTGAAGGGAAGGAAGTGAAATCTTCCTATTTAGGTAAGGGGGGAAACATTAGACAAATAATTGCTAAAATAGAATTCTGTGTCTTATTGTTAGAGCAACTATGAGAACCTAGTGAAAGTCAGCTCTTAAGCTCCCTGGTCCTGTCCCTGCCTCTCAGCAACTTATCTAAGAGTTAGAAAATTGCAGTTCTCAGTATCCTGAAGAGCAGGGCACTCAACAGGACATCCCCTCACGATTCACATCAAGTTTGCAACCATGCCAAGGGCTTACTCATTGGCAAGTAAATGAGATGTGAAATTTAGATATTTTCATCTTGGGGCAAGAGGACATGTCTGTGTGTGAAAGAAATGGAAAAGAAACCTTTGTATTTTAGTGAGCAAGAAGTTTGAAAGAGGGAAGTCATCAGTGTTAATAAATGCCATGGTGTTTTTCTAGCCCAAACCTGCTGAGATGGTAGGACCACTGGTGCTGATTTTTTCTAGATTGTGTAGAAGGCCTGAAGCAGGTTTGTATGGAACCAAAATCTGTGGGGCTTGTGTTGGCTAAAAACAGTGACCTGGATGGAAATGAAAGCAGTTTAGAAGCAGTGAGTACTGGATTTCTCTCCTGAAGAAATCTGGTGATGCAGGTCAATTCAGATATTTGGAAAGATGAAGAGCCTTGAAAATCCAACATGTGACGGCAATTCTGAAACAGGAGAAGTCTTAAAAGCCAGGGCTTCTCTCTCTCTCTCAATTTCTGATTAAAAACAGTACAAGGAATGTATAATTTCAGTACTAAAGTATGTAGGGTGTGATCTGAGCAGAGCAGTCAGTCTTGTAGCTGCTGTGACCATATTTTCAGTGGCTTAGATAGGTGGTGCCTGCTGTGTCTAATTCTTTGAGGATAGTGTATATTGGTTTTACTCTACATGGAATTGCCAACAGTGATTTGAAATTATATTCTGAAGCTCTTCACTTTAAATATTCAGTTGCTCTTGGATGGCTTTTGAAATTACACCATCAGGTCATCAAATGGTCTTGGGAGAAGTGAGGGTTGTGTTGTTTTTCATCTGGGACCTGTAGAAATATTTTTTTAAAAACCCAAAACACTTGAAAGCAATGCTTGGCTCTTCCCTCCTCCTAGGTTGACATCCAGAGTCCATGTCCTGCTTTTCCAGCTTGTATCTGCCAGGGCAAGGCAGCATCACATCAGGTGGGGAGAAAAGCTTCAGGCCAGAGGAAACCCTTAGACCCGTGTGTCCAGATTTCCCCTAGCCCAAAGCATGGCCCTGTGCCTTCTGGTTCCACTGTATCAAGTCTTGGGCTTCAGCCCCTGCTCCATCTCAGCCAGGTGAGGAGGGATTCCAGCACCAGGAAAGCCCTTCCACCTCCCAGGGACTGGGTGGTTGCCCTCCTGTGAGAGAACACATTGTGCCTTAATTTTTCCTGTGAGTGAAGCTGCAAGGGCAGATGAATTCTTGAGTAACCAAGAATTCCTTTCTGTGCATCTGTCCCTATTGATAAATGCCAGCCTGCACAGCAGCCAGACCGTATCCAAAGCAATCTCAAAATCCACATTTGCCTATGGGATTCACCTCTTAATATTTTAAGGCTGGATTTAAGTCTCTCAACCTAACAAGCTCTGTTTCAACCTACTATTTTTATAACATTATTTTCTGTTGTGCAGTGTCTGCTTGTTCTCTTTTCTTTAAAAAAAAAACATCCCTTGTGTTTGACATGAGTCCAAAATTTCAAATGGAGAATAGGCCTGAGGTTGCAAATGTGTTTTAAACGTGGTCCCATATCAACTTGTCTCTCAGGCAGTGAACCTGTTGTGTATTGTGCTTCACCACCTCTTCATTTCTACCGTGATTCTGTTTCCCCTGAAGTCACTGACCGTAAAATCATCCTAAGTTCACAAACATCATTTCTAGTCTGCTGTGAAGAGGCTGCCCCATCCCTTTCCCTCACTGGAAGACCACAGCATCGTTCACCATTTGGCTCGTGGAGCCCCGATGCAGGAGAGGATCGTCAGCCAGGAAGGGCTGCACATGGCAGATGTGGCTGGCCAGGGCCTGGTTGTTTTAAACTGTCCTGATCCTGTGCCTGCCCTCTTTAAAAAGAGGAAGAGAGAGAGAGAAAAAAACCCAACCTCAGAAAGCCAGAGGAAAATTTCCTGCCGATTGTCGTGTTTTGCAAACACTGGTCTTTTCTCTCGCCCTCTCCCTCCACTCCCAATGAGGCTGGAGATGAAAATGGCTCCTTTGTTCCTTTCCCTGGGGCCCAACTGCAGCAAAAGTGCAGCTCCATAAACTCTCCACTGCACGAGCGGCGAGAGTGGGAGGGACCGAGCTGTCGCCGTGTGCGGTAGGTCCTGCACAAACACGGCTTGTTGACAATGCCCCGAGCAGGATGGGAGCAGGAGGGCTCTGTGGTGCTGGTGATGAGGCTCCTGTGCCCTTCTTCCTACAGAAGCAAGCGGGATGCAAAACCCACGGGGGCTGAGGAAAGGGAGGTGAGTGTGAGTGGCCGTCTTGTCCTGGTAGAGACTGATCACGGGCTGGGGGTCTCTGGGCTTTTGGCTTTCCCCAAAGTGGGAATTTGCAGCCCCCACTAGGGGCTTGTAGTGATGCCCTGGCCCCTGCACTGGGATGCTCCTTGTACCCATCCTGCCCTGTAGTCCTGGTACTCTGAGTTTGGCCACAGTCATTCTCCAAACCCAAGTTTACTCTTCCAAAACCCTTCTCTTGTCCAGCCCAGGCTGGGCACACTAACTTTTCCCTTTTTTTAAGCAGACTAAGGTTTTGCCTCTTGCTGGGGACGCTACTTGTTTTGTGTGCTGAATGGGAGCAAAGGCAAGGTTCCCAGGGCAGGGGACACATGGGTGACTGGGACCACAGCAAACCCTGACCGCTGGGGTTGCCCTCGCAGCCCTGAGATCAACTTTTCAGTACTTCAGCAGTGTGTGTGTGTGTGTGTGTGTGTGTGTGTGTGGTCTGCAGGCACGGGGGTCGTGTGGATGGAAGAGCCCCAGGACACTCCCAGTGGGGCTGGAAGGAGCCTGTGTTTCTGTGGCCGGTGTACCAGTACCTTGTAGATGGCCTTTCTTCCCTCTCCCCTCCTCCTTTTTTTTATAAAAGACAAAAAACAAACGGAAAGCTAAACTAGCAGAGGTTTTTAAATATTTTATATTAGTTTCTAATGTAAATTCTTACATTGTTATTGCAGTGCTGGGTGTGTTTCGCCTGCACGTGACTTTTTGTAATATTTTTGTGAATGACTAAACGTTTTTTTTTCCTCCCGTGTATTCTAAGTGCATTAAAGGTATTTGCAGAATTGTCAGTGTCCTTCTCTGCGGGCAACATGATGGGACCAATTGTCTCCTGCTCTGCTCTGTGACTCCTTTAGCAGCTCCTTCTCATTGACACCTTCTTCCCTGCTCACAGGGAAGCAGGGTCTCTTGCCCAGATGTTTGAAATACAAGTGTGGGAGGGAAAGGGATCTTTTTTTCCCCTAAAAACTCAGCAAAACGACTGGTCCCAAGACCTGCCATGTTCAGCATCTTCCATGAGCATCTGCTGGCAAAACCCCTTGAGTCAAGGCAGCCTGAGTGTCCTGACAGGCAGGGTTTTCTGTGCTCTTTGGACAAGCTGGAATGGGGAGTGCTTGCACATGGGTCCAGGGATGCAGCCAGTTGGCTGAGGGATGGCAACCTCGTCCACCAGCACAGGAAGGAGGGAGCTGGGGTGAGTGTCAGGTCAGGTCCGTGTTCCTGTCCTCTGCCAAGTGCCTCCTGGCTTCAGTGGGATTTGTGGGGGTGTGGATGTGTGCGCAGAGACCGAATATGTCGGAGAAGAGACACAGCAAACACTTATGAAAAAATATTACTGAGCTAATGTTGCAATGATTTCCCAGTAACACAGAACGATTTTGCAGTAATCTTTTTACACTCCTCAGTAATAAATGCCTTTAAGGCCAGAGAGAAAGGGTGGAATATCTGGGCAGGGGGGGGAAGGGAGATCGCAGTGCTCAGAGGAAGGATGACAGGGAAAGGAAAGGATGCATGGAGAGCCAAAATCCAGCTTTAGGCAGGTTTTGCACTTGCTCTTGCAGGTGTTATCTCAGCCCACCCTGCATCAAAAGGGGAGCAATCAGCAGAAAGGGTTTCTGCAAGGATTTCTTTTCCTTTGAAGTTTGGTGTGAAAGCCATCCTTTTTTCCTAAGACCTCTCCCACAGCTGCATCCAGACACAAACTGCCCCAGCCCCAATGCAAAGCAGTGAGAGCTCCAAGCTCTGCCAGTGCAGAACAGCCCCTGCTGGACATGACAAAGAGAACATCAGCACAGCTTGGCCAAGTTTCACCATCTCACTTGAGGAGATCTTGATGGTCAGCTGGGTTCCCCAGTGAGGTTATTTACCCAGATAGGGCCTTGGGAGGCCTACCCACAACGGGTTTTTTGGCCCAAGACCCCCTCACACCTCCTGCCTTCCCAGTTTTCGAAGCTTATACAAGCACAGGGCCCCCCTTTTGGGACATCCCAGCAAGGATGGCAGAGCCAGACTGGCAAGGGACCCCACGTAGTGCTGAGAACCCTCATTGCCAGCCACTTGGTTAATTTAATTAATGAATTAAACGATCCACTTTTGCCTTTCCTGTGGTAGCCAGGCAGTACCCCCTTTGCAACAGTGCATCCCAGCTGTTTCCTCTGTTCGGCCCCAAATCCGGAGGGGACTTGGAGCTGTGGCACAGTGGGGTGTCCCTCTCCTGCTGGCACCCTTCCCCTGAAGGCCCACCACGGGCACAGCAGTGCCCAGCCCAGGCAGCCTCCCTGCTCTGCCTTCACCCCAGCCAAAAGCACCTTGGGGCAGTGAATTTAATTAAGGTTTCTGAAAAGCAGTGTCTGGGAGCCCCTCCTGGATCTGCGGCTCTGAACTTCATTAGGAGCGGTTTGTTGCTAATAATGCCGGCAGCTTCTCTAATTAATAATGGAAGGGCTGTGAGCAGATGCCAAGCCAGGAGAGGGAAGGGATTTGTTTGTTTATTTCTCTCCTCTCTTGGTTTTATTTCTGGAGTGTGGAGAGAGGGCTGGGGCTCATTTCCCATCTGAGAAGTGAATGGTGGTGCCTGGGAACCTCAGTGGGGAAGAGGGTGCACCTGTGAAGCTGAAGAGGGAGATGGAGTTGGGTGGGAGATGGGGGCCCATGGGTGGAACAAGGGAGCATCCCTCACAGCAAGGGGCTCCTACTCCTGTGATGCTCCCTGCCCACCCAGGACAGAGCCGACATGGCTGGACTTGGGCACCCAGGAACAGTTCTGACCCCCAACCCCCTCACAAAGCATGTCCCAACCCCCTCGCAGCATGTCCCTTCCCCTGGCATGTCCCCTAGCCCATGGCAGGATGGTGTAGACATGGGAAGGAGGTGTTCTCCACTCTTCAGCCCTCTGGACCACAAGGATGGGTCATACAACACCCAGAAATGTGGGCTCACAGGAGATCAGCACACCAGGTTCCTTTGGATTTTTCTTTTTCCCCTTTTTTCCCCTCATTTCTCTCCTGCTTGCTGTCTCTCCCAGCTGATGTTTGTGGCACAGCTGGCCACAGCAGCACCTCGGCGCAGAGGAAAACTCCCCACAACCCAGTGCAACATGTTAATGCCCTGTATTCCTGGGGGGCCCTGCGGCCAAGCCATGACTGGAGAGGGTCCCAGAGCAGCCAAGCTTGGCCAGATCCTGCTGCCTCCCTCTGGCACAGGACAAGCATCCCCAGCCCCACAGCCAAGCTTTGGGGACACTAGGGAGCCAGCAGGCATCCTTGTCCTGTTGTCTGTAACAGCCTCAGGTCTGGTGCAGGAAACCAGGACC
Source organism: Trochalopteron elliotii (assembly GCA_024734555.1). Taxonomy (NCBI): domain Eukaryota; kingdom Metazoa; phylum Chordata; class Aves; order Passeriformes; family Leiothrichidae; genus Trochalopteron; species Trochalopteron elliotii. The sequence continues at coordinate 868,668 of JANPWX010000599.1, read as the reverse complement.
TGGCAGGAGTGGAAGGAGACTGTAGAGAAGCCCCCTGCATGCCCCAGCTCCCTGTCTAGGCACCCACAACATGCCCAAAAGCTCCAGTTTCTCCAAACAGCTTTTGGAGCAACTGTTCCTGCTGTCAGGCAGGGTTTGCACTGGGGAAAAAAAGATGGCCTTACCTTGCCCTGTCACCTCATCACTCACAAGGACTGAAAGCTGTGTTTGGACAGGCCATGGCAGCTCAGGCACGGTGGCCTCAGTGCAGGCTTTGTCCCCTCTGTCCCCTCCATGACCCACTGCTCACCTGCCACAGGGAAGCACTGCCTGAAGCCTCATTTCAGGCAGCAGCCATTGCCACAGTGGCTTTCCAAAATAGTGTACCTCAGGTTTGGTTTTGTTTTTCCTAGGAGAGGAGTATTTTTAATGCCCTTTCCCATCATTCTCATTTCCTCAGACTTTCCACACTCTGGCCACAAATCATAACCTGCTGGAGGGCAGCGGGCAGGGCTGTCTCCTGCTGCAGGAGATGGGGGTACCCACTTTGGAAGGGCTGTACAGCAGGGAGCAAAGGAAAAAGCATGGTTAGATATTAAAAATTCTCCAGGAGTGTCCAAGGCCAAGATGACCTGGGAGACCCAGCTTGCTGCTCAAGCTGGGATCATACCTGTCTGCTTAATGCACAAATCCCTTCTCTAGCTGTTAAAAATGCTGGAGCAAGCACAGGGCCATGGCACCTCATATGTCCCACTTGCTTTTTGAACAGGAAAACTATCAGAAGCTTGCAGCAAAAGGGGGAACATAAAGGTCAAGGGGCTCAGGAGTGGAGGGGTGGCTGGGCCGTGTGACAGGGAGCATTCCTGGGGGCACAGGGTGGTGTGGCAGCCTGCCCAGCCCAGCACAGCCAGCTGAACAATACTGTGAGGCGTTGGGAACGCGCTCGGCAGTGGGAATCCCAGTCCTTGCCTTAAAAGGAGATTTCAGGGAATGATTTTATTGGAAAATTGTTTTCTGATTATTCAGCTTGTTGAAAGTTTCATTTCATTATTTGCAACATGGTGGGAGGGGGGCTTCGGCTGCACAGGAACAGCGATGGCCAAGGATGTTTCTGTGGGTTTCTAGTCCAGAAAAGCCCATTAAATCATCGTGTTTTACCTCCTGTGTTTGCAGACCAGAGAATCTCCCCTCAACTCCCCTTGCACTGAGCCCAATAACTTTTGGGTTTGATTCAAGCAGGCAGCCCAGGACAACGTCCTGTCTTGGCTTCGTGACTTCAAGAGAGGAAGAATCTCCCACTGACTTCCCTTGGCTCTTTGTCCTGGTGGCCAAAAAAAAAATGCACCCCTGAGAGCAACACCCTACTGCCAACTTATTTGTGATGCAGCTGCATCCTGCTTGCCTGGAGCCTCTTTTGGAAGAAGGGGGATGCCCACACTGCCCCTCAGCTGGTGCAGGTGTGCCCTATGAGCCGCAAGGACTGACCCAGGAAAATAGTGGGATACCCCCAGCCTGCTGCTAGAGCAGCTCAAGAGTTAATAAACTTCAAACAGATGTGACCAACGTGTCAAGACATGAGAAGTACGTGGTATGGATGTTTATAAGTACATCGACAGAAGGCATTCATAAAAGGTTATAAACTGTGGTAATAAGCAACCCATCAACTTGTTTGGACTCTAACATTTGATTAACCATTTATTAAAAGGTGCAGTAATCATTTATAAGCCATAAGTGAGACCGAACGTAAAGTATGACTCCTTTTATGTTAATAGATGCCTCAAGAATTTCCTCTCCCTTCCTGACATGTTTTGGGTGGTTAAAGGCTAACCCTGGCTGCCAGGTGCCACAGCCCCTCCTTAGTGGTGTGCATTAGCTGGATTCACTCCAGGAGCCTCCCACTCTCCTGATACCTGTGGAGGGGGTGTGGGTGCCCCCACCACAGGTTTGTCAGGGCCCTGGGGTTTTGTTCATGGAGAGTCCTGAGTTTGTTCTGGCCAGGCTCTGGGTGACCTCCACCAGCAACCAACCATCCCTTCAGAGACTGGCAGCAGGGAGGGATGGACAGAGAGGTGTTTGCTGCCAGCAGTGCAGTGGGCAGCACAAGGTGGGCAGCAAGGGAAGCCTGGCAGCTCTTCAGGGAGAGCTCAGGCACTTCTCCCAGGCTTTCCTGGCAGAGCCACCCACAGGCCCCCATTGGAGCCCAAAGCAGGATCTCTGGGGGGGGACATAGGGCACCAAGCACTGAGCTGAGCAGAGTGGATCATGGACAGGGAGGCTTCAGAGGGGCTAAAATTACCTGCCTGCAGACTCTGGAGCTCTGGGGTGCCCAGGGGAAGGAGATAACACAGAGAGAGCTGGGAACCCCCTCCCTGCATTCCCTATACAGTCTGCTCAAGCCCCAGGCTGCCAACGCACCAGGATGAGACAGAAATGCCTCCAACACGAAAGGACCTTCATCCTTCTGTCAACAGGACCCTCCTTTTTGTTTGCCATCACACTCCTACCCCCAGACAGGTTGTGTTTTCCTTCCTGGTGTCTTAACAAAACCTAAACACATAATTGCTCCCATTACACAACCAGGAGTGACAGTTTATTAGCAATGCTTCCTGACCTAATTTATACCACAGCCCTCCTGCTTTTCCCTTCACTGTGGGCAAACAGACCTTTAGGTTCTCTGAGAGGAAGTTGAACCCCAGCAGCAATGAGTGCATAGGCCACAGCTCTGGAGCAATCTCATGCCCTCACCTGCCTCAGTTTGCCCCAGTTGCACCAAACTGGAGCTCCATGGCAACCACTCTGCTTTGGGGCTTTGGCTTTGGGGTTGCACAGGGCATGGAAGCCTTGGATGCTCTGCCCGCCACAGGAAAGCCCAAGAGCTCCCTGGCAGGGGGCTTTTTAGAATGTGTGTGCCACTGGGTCTTTTGGCTGGAGCCGACTTGAATTGCAGGGAACATGCAGAAAATTAACAGGAAGGCTGAGAAATTGATATGAAGATTGCAAACATTACACCTTGTTCTGGGCAGGGATCATAGGGGCCTTCTGGTGGGAGAGTAGCTGAATCAAACTGCAGATGGGAATGGAGGTGGTGACATCATATCCTGCTCCAAATCCTGTCTCCCATGATCAGATTTGGGGCTGGCATCTTGATGTCCCAAGCTTGTTGCTGGGCTGGCAGCACTGAGGGGCTCCATCCTTCCCTCAGGGAAACGCCTCGCTATGGTGTGGGATGCTGTGCCAGAGTTTGATGCACCAGGGAAAGGGCTGGAGCAGAGGGAGAATCGGGCCACTGGTAGCCACGGGCTCGAGGCAAAGGGCTGCTGCTTTCTGCCCTGGCCTTGGGGACAGCGAGGGGCTGTGTGTCCCTGCACCCAGGGGATGGTGACACAGCAAAGCAAGAGCCCCAGGGCAGGAGGGTTTACATGGCCACCTGGGAGGCTGTAAATCCTGGCCTCACCACTACTACACAGGTCAGGTGGGAAATGCCTCAAAACGTGACTTTCCTACCTGTGGCACAGTCTGAGCTTTGGGCAGTGGATGGATGGACTGTGGGAACAGCCAGGGGGATTCACTGCCATGATCACCATCCCTTTTCCCAACCTGTGGTGGGAGACTCACCACACTGGGGTCTATTGGTACTTGCTACCATCCTTTCCAGACTCCTTTTAAGACAAATGAGTTACTTTTAACCCCATACAGTACATTTTTCAGAGAGGAGTGGTGAGTCTGCCCCAGAGCTCTGCTGAGGCAAAAGAAATGTCAGGCAAATTCCAGGGGCAGTGGCTCCCCCAGATGCTCTCACCAGTCATCCCCTGTTAAAGGCTGCCCACTGGCAGCCCGGCTCTGGCAGCATCCCTCCAACTGGCAGCAGAAAGAAAAATGAGACCAAGCTGCATTTTTTCCCCTCGTCCACCCAGCAAACTTTTACAGCTTTTCTGCCAGGTCCTGTCCCCTGGGTCTCAGGGGAAGGAGCCGCCCCAGGAGGGGGAAGAGTGGAGGAGCCTGTCTGGCCGCCAGTCCCCATCATGCTCAGAAAAAACGAATAAGAGAAAATTGTGCTGGATTTTTTGTTTGGTTGTTTTGGGGTTTTTTTTAATATATATGGAGGTTTTGTGGCTTTGACGCAGTTTCCTGAAAATCCTGCCTCATCCTGCCAGGGACTGAGCAAATGCACATCCCAGCCCTCAGCGTTGGGGAGAGAAGGAGGAGAAGCCAGGGAGGGAGAGAAGAAAGCCTTTGCCAAACTGGCCTGACCAGAATGTGACACAAGAGCAGGAAATGAGTCACGCCGGCAGGGCAGCTGCTCCCAGGCATTTGCATAGAAAGAAACCCCTCCAAGCAGGGAACTGCACTGGCCCTCGTCCGGCTCCCCACGCCCCAGCCCCGCAGCTGCCAGACCCACTGCTGCACTCACCAGCACCCTCCAGCACCCCGAGCTCAGCCAAGGTGCTGAGCCCTGGAGCATCATTCCTGTTCCACAGCTGGCTGGCTGTGCACCCCTGGATTTGGCCAGTCAACCTCAGATTGGACTGTTCCACTCTGGACTCGCTGGAACCAAAGCAGAGCTCCACTCCAACACCCTGACATGCAGTCCCCCCTGGCCAGCCCTCAATATCCACTTTGGCCCATGCTTTAGGCTCGGGGAGGAAGAGAGAAAGCCCAGCATTTTTGCCCCAAGAGGAGCCCCAGTAGCACACCTATTGCACAAGGGTAAGGCTCTCCCACAGGGCCAACAAGGGCATCACCATCCCTGCACCACTCCAGACCTGTTCCCAGCTTCCAGTGTCAGATCTGGGTGTCACTGGATCCCAGTACCTGGGGGGCTGGGAACCTGCTTTGTGTGCTGTGGGGACCAGGCTGCATGCCCTGCTTCTGGTCCCTTTTTATTATGTCAGGGGACAGGAGGTCTCTCCTGCAGATGCACTAAATACACACTTGTGTATCTTCTCCCAAAAGGTATCAGGCTGGGAGGATGCTACAGCAGGAAGGTGACAGTGTGTGAGGGACAAGTGTGACTCCATGGGACAGCTGGGCACAAGTGGTGCGTGTTGGTGGTGTGCCCTGGGCTGGATCAGCAGGAGACCATGGGGACCTCTGTGCTGTGCCTCTTCCATGGAGCTGTTTCCCTCCTCCTCCACCCCAAACAAGAACAGGGGTTGGCCACAAGCAGACAGATTCAGTGTTGGAAACCAGGCTGTTGCTGCCTTGCAAGTTCCTTACCTCCCTAAAAGCAGCTTTAAAACTTAAATTTCAGTGAAAGCCTTCAGTGTGTTAATCACATGGAAGAGGGTGGAGGGAGCTTTCTCCATCACAGGGAGCCACCTCACCAGGCTGACATTGAAGGGGACAGAAAGGGAGTGATGGATTTTTGCTGACTGGTTAATTGAGTTATAAATGACCCAATAAATACAGCACTTTGTGTTACTTCCAGAGGGCTCAAGGCTTCTGGGGAAGGTGCACGCTGGGTGCCAGAGCCTTCAGGAGTGTTCCCAAGAGAGGGTGGTGACAGACAGGGATGGTGTCACATAAAGAGATAAGTGCTCTGTAAATCTCTGCAAACACCCTCCCTCTACCATCAGCTCAGCAGGGTCCCAAGCCCTAAACACCAAGATGAGTTTGGTACCTCAGCTCTGTGGAGCAGCCAAGTTCATCCCTGCTCCCAAGGACATCATCTGCACCAGGCAATGCCACCTCAATGCCAGATGCTAGTGACAAGTATCTGAGAATCCTGGCTCTGCAGGGTGTACCTGCAGTCCAGTCAGTGCTCATTGAGGGCTCAGCAGAGATGCTGATGCTTTACTGGGGAAGCAGAGGGCAGGCAGTGGTCTTTCCAGAGCAGGACTAAGGGCTGCTGAAGGGAGATCTTTGGCAAAGGGAAATGATGGCCTGGCAGTGGCTGGGAAAACTGAGGCTTGGGGAAGGTTGAGGGATTCACCAGGACTCACCTACAAACCACCTCTGTAGCCCCTTGGTGTGGTCTGGGACCCACACCAAGATCCTGGTGAAGGGGAGACTGAAGCATGGGCAGGCTTTCTGCAGCTTGCTCCTGCTGGTGTTCATCAGCCACCCAGCACTGTCAGGAAGGGGTTTAGGAGTTGTGTAAGCAGAGGGGACCCTGTCTACAGCCTCCTCCAGGCAGCTCCTCCTGGTTGTGGAAGGGCTGCAATGCCCAGCCTGGCTTTGGGGCTGCCCCTGCCAAGGGAGTTCCTCTGGCATGGGGAGGGAGATGGCATCATCCAGATGTGGGTATGATGACAGAGTGCCAGTCCCAGGACAGAGGGATTCCCAGCCAGGAGTAGGGTGCATCTTTCAGCTTGGCTAAGCCCCATCCCATCTGCCTTCCACTTCTAAGTACTGGTAAATACCAACCAGCTTCCCCAGCACCCTGCAGAAGAACCCTGCAGTGGCTGGGGTGGGGATGGTGGCTGTCACTGGAGGCTGTCTGGTACTGTGTGTGTTTATAAAGAAGTGAGAGTCATGAATAGTTTTGCGCTGACTTTTTGGGGAGAGGTTTGCCTCCACACGGCCTCCGCCAGTCGGCTGCGGTTCTGACACATCTCATGCTGCCCTGCCCAGCTCCCACCAGTCCTGGCTGCCGGATGGCTTGTAAAACCCTGGAGGAGAAGTACAGCCCATGGGCTCTGAGGCCTGGCAGAGGGATTACATGGCAAACCGCTCCCTTTTCAGGAATCAGCACTCGAGCCCCAGGAGCTCTGGAGTGGGTGTGCAGGAATGGAAGGGTGACACGGGGTGAGCCCCAGTCCTGCAGCAGAAGCCATCACTGTCTCCTTATCAGAGTGTCTCTTGGCAGGACCTGCCTATGCACAGGGGGCTCCTGTAAAACAGTGCAGAAAGACCTGGAAAATCTCCATACTGGGAGTGGTGTGGAATGCTTACGCCTCTAGCAGGCTGCCCCAAGTTGTTCAAGGCACTGGGGATATAGGGTGCTATAGTAGACACTACTGAGTGGTGTCTCCAGACGTTTTGGTTGGTAGCTTTGAGGCCGCAGATGGGGAATTCCTGCTAAATCCCTCCCAGAGGCAAATTGCCATCAGAGAGTGTCACCCAAGGGTCAGGTTTGGGCCAGATCCCAAAGCTGCTAACTGAGCGTTTGCCCTCTTGTCACTCTATCACAAATCTGACTGTGGACCCGGAGCATTTTTTGATGTAAATACTTTGTTTTGAGCTATTGACACTCTCACCAGTGGGAAATGGATTTACACCAGCAATGTGCTTTATTCCCAGTGGCTTGGCACATATGGCAGGGGTTAGATATACAGTGTCCCACGAAACAGCTGCAGAAACATTTGGTGGGAGAGCGTTAACAGAGACACCTCTGTGCCCCGAGTTCTGGCAGAAGGTGCTGAGGCTGCTGGTTTGGGAAAGACCCCAGGGGACAAACGGCTGTTGCTCTGCAAAGGGAGGAAACACACCTAAATGGTAACATCTAGAAGCCAGCCAAGAGGGCACAGGAGGCTCTTGAGGGCACTTATCCCAGAATATTTTGAGTTGGAAGGGACACACAAGGATTATCGAGTCCAACTCCTGGCCTGCACAAGACATCGTCAAGAATTAAACGTCCTCAGTGTGCCTGACTGTTTTCCAAATGCTTCTTGAACTCAGGCAGGCTCGGTGGTATGACCACTTTTTGGGAAGCCTGTTCCAGTGACCAACCAGAACCTTTTTCTAATATCCACCTCAATCTCCCCTGACATGACTTCAGGCCTTTTCCTCGGCTCCTGTCCCTGGTTTCCAGAGACGAGAGATCAGTGCCTACCCCTCCTGTTGCCCTTGCGAGGAAGTTGTACACAGCGATGAGGATGGTGCCCAGCACCAGCTGTAACCCAGATGCGCACTGGTTCCAGGGCAATCAGCCTTTTTATG